>JANAVB010038615.1:2655012-3150502 GCA_029216955.1 Iris pallida | reverse complement strand
TTATTGTATTTAAATTACTGCAACCATTTGTGTCCAAGCCTAGCATGGGTATTTGGGCTCAAATGTGTTTTCACCATTCAAGACCTGTACAATCATATTGGACTTGATTCATGGCCTTGGTCCTGTATTTGAACCTTGGTTCAAATTATATACATGGACAAATACTCAGAGATAAATAATTATTGTGTACAATGCTGTTTTTGATTTTCTAAAATACTTAAAGCATGCTAAAATTATGGAAAATAGTTTTTAGATACTATGTAATTTAACTATTTAGTATAACTTTTGTGATATTTAATTGACTGTTTTGCCACTAGTTTGGCATATGAAACCAAAACTCACTTTCTATTCTACTTAGGAAAAACGATTTTTTAAAAATACTTGTACTGGTTAATAAATGCCAGAAAAATTAAATAAATTTCTATGATTAGCAAGGATCACTTTGATACTTTACTTTAAGAAAAACTAGGCTTTTTGCCTATCTCTAAAATTGTTAGAACAAAATGATCTTCTGATTATATTTGGTTAATTACGACTTGTAGCTTTGTGCTATTCTTGAGTGTTTGCCGCATTAAACCTCACCCCTCACTAGTGTAAAGACCCTAGAAAGTTAGTTAACATAATATGTCACCCCCACATTGGTCCTATGCCAAGTCACATTTTGGCTAGTGCCCAGTCACAAGTCGTGTCACACCAATAGTGTCCTAGTGTTTTTAGCTTAGTGTAAAAACTAAGTTATTGTATTTGCTTCTACGTGACGAGTTACCGGACATCTATAGCCTGTTATCGCAGCTTGTTTTGTTTTGCGTTTGCTAGAGGCAAGTACTTTCTACGAACTTTACATATTGTCACATAAATGAACTGCAACCCCACCATGTTAAATGCTGATCCTTGGGGTAGCAAGTTAGATTCCTTCATGTTGTACTTTCAAGTCACTACCATGCTTAGAACAGTCTTGATGTATCTCTCACATGATTAAAAATGGGTTATGGAAAACTGTAGTAGTGTACGTGATCATGACCCCCCTATAGGAGTGAGGTAGTATTTTATATACATACCTTGCCGTAGGCCATTATCCCGATTTCTGTACATGTACACCTATGCTTGTTGACTTGTACGTATGTACATTTTACTTACATGTACCACAGTACATTGTACACTATTACCGATCACGTACCTGCTACAGTTTTACATTACATCTACATCTGTCTCTATGACATATGTATTCCTTGCCATGATAGATTATGTGATGCCATGTTTCCGTTTTTTCTCTTATGTTCATTTACATGTTCATATGCTAGTTTGCTAGTTCAGTACTGCTCCCGTCCTGACAGGATAACGTTGTAGGTCCTTACTGAGGGGAGTTCTCTGCGACTCATACTATGGAGTTACTGCCAGGAACCCGCTCTGCTTCACGAGGATGTTCCTGCGGGGAACCTCGCCTAGTGTCTTTTGTTTACTTAGACTCTTGAGAGTAGACATGTATTATACTATGTCATTTTGTAACTGGACATGTATCCAGTTTTTACATTCAGTTACTTGTACTTGAATATTTTCTATATACGACGACTTTTGTGTTTGGCATTTATGATTCTTCTTCACTTATAGAACTGTTAGCACATTTAGTCTTATCATGTTGTCTTTAGAACAACTTACTGCGCTTTATCTAAGCGTAGCTGGACATGACTCGGCCCGGCCCACAATTGGGTACGGGTCGTGACATGTTTTTAGTGGTGCCCCCATGCAGGTCCTGACTAAATTGTTTGGTTACGTTTATTGTACCAAGCATGCCTACAATTAGGAACTTAAGGTAATTAGACAACATTAAAAACGCTTAGAACCCTAGAGGAATGCTAGGATTCAACATAGGAAATACATCACATGTTTGCTATTTATTAGATTTTCTTGCCTATGATTGCCTCCTTTACCAAAGTCCTTATAAGTCCTTTTTATTAATTTAGATGGTGCTTACTCGTTCACCCAGCATATTACCCCCGAGAATGGGGCCCTCCTTATCTCAGCTGACCAGTCGACTGACACACCTCCACCTACCCACTTCTCCCACTCCAGATCCACAAACCCAGATACCTCCACCACCTCCCACATCCCAGTCCCAGCAGGCCCGATACTTCCACCACCCCCCTATCACTATACCCACCCAGGCTTCCGTCACACTCGACGGGACCCAGCTGCTAACACTGATCCATGGGTTCCTAACGACCCTCAGGAGCAACTACCCTTACTTGTTTTGACCCAACCGCTGCGAGGGAACCACCCGTTCCCGCTTGATACCTTAGAGGTTAGTTTTCGTTCGCAGCCTTAGTCATTTTGTGCCTTGCTTGCTACGTTAGAATATTGTAGAGTTTTCAATCCTTGTGAATTTCGAGGACGAAATTTTCAAGGAAGGAAGACTTGTCAACCCCTGATTTTTCAAAAATTATTAAACTAGTGTTAATTAATTATTAAATTCATATGGTTTTAAAATAATTTAATATGATTTTTAGGAATTTTCTAGAATTTTTAAATGAATTTTTAATTCAAAAATATTGATTTGTAATTAATCAAAATGTTTTAATATCACTTTGTAATATTTAGAATTATTTTAATATCAATATGCAATTTGTTGAATTGTTATTATAGCAGTTTGCAATTTAGGAATTGTTTTAATTCTGTTATGCAAATATTATTTCGCATTTTAATACTAATAATTCCTTTATGCAAATCCTAATTCCTAAGGGGGCCTACTGCTAAACCTAAATCCCCCCCACGACAGCTCTCCCTCTCTCTCCTCTGACCCTCACCAACCCCGCTGCCCCGACGACTCGTCGCCTTGCCCCCGTCGAATCCGGCTGCCCGACCGCCTCGAAAACCCCCTATAAAACCCCCCTCTTCTCCCCGACCTAAACCCTAACCCTAAATCTCCCCCACGACCAACCGCCGCCCTTCTTCTTCCCCGACGAACTCCCAAACCCTAACCCTACTCCGGCGAGCGCTGCTCCGCCCCAGCCGTCGACCTTCACCGTCGTCCACCACCATCATCAGGTTCGCCACAGTGAGGCGAACACGTCGCCACCTCTCCGCCACCGTCCCGACGCCCCTAGCCGCCGCCTCCGCCTTCGAAACTTCGTGGAGAAGTCGGACACGTAAGTGTCAGCTTCGATTCGTGTCGTGCGAGTCTCGTCTTCACATATGAGACTCGCCAGGACACGAGCAGTACTAGGGTTGGCTTGGACACGGCCAAGTCGCTTCGTGCGTGTCGTGCTAAGCGAGGACACGCTGATACCTGTGTCCTTAACTGTCAGGGCACATGATGGTTTTTATATTTTTTTTATGTTAATTAATTCAAACCTAAATAAATCTAAACCTAATCCTACCCCTAACAAACAGAGCGGGCTGACCCCCTGGCCAGCCCGACTCGACCTAAACCCCTCCCGCGCGCGCTGTGTTGGCTCGGGTTCGAGCCCGGCCACTGCTGTTTTCTTTTCTTTTTCTTTTCCTTTTTCCTTTTTTTCTTTTTCTGTTTTATTTATATATATATATATATATATATATATATATATATGTATATATATGTATTAGTATATATATATGTATATACTGTATTTTACCAGTATTTTATATATATATGTTAGTATTTATATATATATTCATATATGTAAGTATTATGTATATATATATTTTCATGTATATATATATATTTATATATATATACTATTATACGTATATGTATACATTATTTTGTATATATATATATATTATATAGTTTAGTATTTTCTTATATGTATATATATATATATATATATATATATATATATATATATATATATATATATATATATATATATATATATATATATATATATATATATATATATATATATATTTGTATATATATATAATGTATAGTTGAGCATTTTTCCTATATATATAAATATCCCTATATTTTATATATATATGTTATTTTTGGTATTTCACTTAGCTTAGTACAAATTATCTTTATAAGATAATATTCACACTTTTATAGTTACTATGTAAAACTTTACCTTATTAAAATAATAATATTATTTTGACTATTTTCAAATTGTATTTTTATTGTATTTAAATTACTGCAAACCATTTGGTGTCCAAGCCTAGCATGGGTATTTGGGCTCAAATGTGTTTTCACACATTCAAGACCTGTACAAGTCATATTGGACTTGATTCATGGCCTTGGGTCCTGTATTTGAACCTTGGTTCAAATTATATATATGGACAAAATACGCAGATAATAATTATTGTGTACAATGCTGTTTTTAATTTTCTAAAAATACTTAAAGCATTGCTAAAATTATGGAAAAATAGTTTTTAGATACTATGTTAATTTAACTAATTTAGTATAACTTTTGTGATATTTAATTGACTGTTTTGCCACTAGTTTGGCATATGAAACCAAAACTCACTTTCTATATACTTAGGAAAAAACGATTTTTATAAAATACTTGTACTGGTTAATAAATGCCAGAAAAATTATATTAAATTTCTATAATTAGCCAGGATCACTTTGATACTTTACTTTAAGAAAAACTAGGCTTTTTGCCTATCTCTAAAATTGTTAGAACAAAATGATCTTCTGATTTATTTATTGGTTAATTACGACTTGTAGCTTTTGTGCTATTCTTGAGTTTTTGCCGCATTAAACCTCACCCCTCACTAGTGTAAAAGACCCTAGAAAGTTAGTTAACATAATATGTCACCCCCACATTGGTCTCCTATGCCAAGTCATCATTTTGGCTAGGTGCCCAGTCACAAGTCGTGTCACACCAATTAGTGTCCTAGTGTTTTAGCTTAGTGTAAAAACTAAGTTATTGTATTTGCTTCTACAGTGACGAGTTACCGGACATCCATAGCACTGTTATCGCAGCTTGTTTTGTTTTGCTTTGCTAGAGGCAAGTACTTTCTACGAACTTTACATATTGTCACATAAATGAACTGCAAACCCTACCATGTTAAATGCTGATCCTTGGGGTAGCAAGTTAGATTCCTTCATGTTGTACTTTCAAGTCACTACCATGCTTAGAACAGTCTTGATGTATCTCTCACATGATTAGAATATGGGTTATGGGGAAACTGATAGTAGTGTACGTGATCATGACCCCCCTATAGTAGCGAGCGAGGTCGTATTTTATATACATACCTTGCCGTAGGCCATTATTCCGCATTTCTGTACGGATGTACACCTATGCTTGTTGACTTGTACGTATGTACATTTTACTTACATGTACCACAGTACATTGTACATCTATTGACCGATCACGTACCTGCTACAGTTTTAAACATTACATGTACATCTGTCTCTATGACATATGTATTCCTTGCCATGATAGATTATGTGATACCATGTTTCCAGTTATTTTCTCTTATGTTCATTTACATGTTTCATATGCTAGTTTGCTAGATTCAGTACTTGCTCCCGTCCTGACAGGATAACGTTGTAGGTGTCCTTACTGAGGAGGAGTTACTCTGCGACTCATACTATGGAGTTACTGCCGAGGACCCGGCTCTGCTTCACGAGGATGTTCCTGTGGGGAACCTCGCCTAGTGTCTTTTGTTTACTTAGACTCTTGAGAGTAGACATGCATTAGACTATGTCATTTTGTAACTGGACATGTATCCAGTTTTATATTTCAGTTTACGTGTACTTGGATATTTTACTATATATGACGACTTTTGTGTTTGGAGCATTTATGATTCTTCTTCACTTATAGAACTGTTAGCACATTTAGTCTTATCCTGTTGTCTTTAGAACAGCTTACTGCGCTTTATCTTAAGCGTAGGCTGGACATGACTCGGCCCGGCCCAACAAATTGGGTAGCGGGTCGTGACAGCTCTCGCTTGCTAAATTCTTTCCTTGTATATTTCCATATTTAATTTGGTTGGTAGTGGACTTTGTCTCCGCCCAACTATTATGTACATGACTAATTTCAAAGTTGATTTTATAACATTATTTATCTTGTGGATGAGATTTAGTACCTTAGTTACTGTATTTTACAGCTTATGTATATATACGAGGGTCTATGTACTTCGTATGTATACAGCTGGCATGATTGCGTTCTAGTCCTACGTATTTTGGGACTGGGGCGTTACAGGTTGGACCATGGCTTGGTTTTATTTTGGAGTTGGTTTGGTTTGGTTTAGCATGAATGGAACACCTTAGCCTATACTCCACCTCCATTCCATCACAACTACCCTCATTAAAAACACTACCTACTTTCTCTCTCCTCTATAATTCCCATTTATTTCTCCAACTTCTTCTTCTTCCTTCTTCCACACAACTCTTCAAACCCTTAGGCAAGTGCACCTTGCCACCACATAAGAACTACTTTTTATTTGTCCATTAGCTAGATTAGGACATGGAGAACAACATTAGTACTTGGTATTTTGTGAATTGGAGTCTCCATTGTTCTAGATCTAGGTTTTGACTATTTCGGATTTACATGGTTTTGATCTATTCTAGTTGGATTTTTGTGGGTTTTGATGCTTCTATGTGGAAGAGGATTCAATTTTACTCAATTTAGAACTTTGAAAATCTAGATTTGGCTTAGATTTGGCAAAGATATGAAATTTGGTGTTCTTGGTGTTCTTCTCGGCCTGGAGTAGCAGTCTGCAGCCAGCGCTCTTTAGCGCAGTGCTGGACTGCGCATCCTCCTCTCGGCCTGCGCTTTTTAGCGCAGCACCGACCGCGCAGCTTGCCCTTTGGCGAACTGCGCTCAACCCGAGTGCGCATGGATTCATGCGCAGTCTGCTCACGCGCAGTCTGTTCATGCGCAATCCATCCATGCGCCATCCATCCATGCGCAACCTGATCCAGCGCAATCCATCTGCTGCGCCATCCATCTATGGCGCCGTTGGTACCCTGTGCAGCTTACCTTTGCGCAATTCAATCGATGCGCAAGGCAGCCCTTGTACCCTTGGTCCATGCGCAATGACCCACTGTGCAGTACATCCCCTGTGTCCCTTAACCCCCTGCGCAGTCTACCCTTGCGCAAGGCAACTCTTGCGCAGCTCTTCCATGCGCAGTCCACACCCTGCGCAGCCCAACCCCTGACCCCCTTGTACGACCTACTTATCTATGATGAATTGTTTATTTCTTGAGCTTGGCTCTTCTATAGTCCTGTATATTGATATTTTATTAGATATTTTACGTCCATTTTATATCCTTACGCCTTTTGTCATAAACTTGATAATCTTGAATTGCTTGATATGTTTGGATATGATACCTGAGCACGACACGATAGTGACCCGTAGTGGTGTACTCTTGACCAGTAACCTGATATGACCTGATAGTGGCCCGTCGTGGCGCACTCCTGACAAGTGAACTTGACATGATAACCTGGCATGATTATCTTGAATAGCTGTTGCGACGGCTACCTGACATGACATGACCTTGCAAGAATATATTCCTGGACACCGTGGGCGATTGTGCTTGTACAAATAATCCAGTCCTGTCTTGCATCATGTCTAGGATGGGACTCCTGAGTACCACGGTCAGGAGTACCCGCAAAAATGGACTAAGGTTAACAACTAGATTAATACATTAGTCATGAAGAGATTTTCCAGCTACAAGCGATCCCATTACCTGGGCGTGCCTTGGGATCTGTAGCATGCCGTCGAGTAGGGCACATATCCAGCACACTGTCATGTGTTGCACCCTTCAAGATACCTAAGGGTACATGCGTTTTCTGGACGATGTACCCACCTGAATTCAACCCTAATATTCGACCTGGGTAACCTGGATGGTCTGCAGGGCTTGTGGCTGTGGAATAATCTTACTGCATCTTGTTAGTAACTAGGACTGTGATAACCCTAGTTAGTTAAAGTAGCAAGCCGTAGGTCTTGTTTGGCCGTGAAATGATTGGATGGAGTCTAGCCAGTCTAGTCTTGTCCTGATCATGTTCCTGATTATTGCATGACCAAGATGCCTGTACTTACCTTACCGATAAATGGTGAGAAATCAAGCTCCGTTCAGACGAAGGGTTACAACCCCGGTCCTTGTTTGGTTTACGGGTTGTAACCTGGCTATCTGAATAGTTCCATGATTATCTCGTCGTATATCACCTTGATATGTTTTCCTTATTTCTAGTTCTGCTATTATTTATATTTTGTGCTAATTGCGGGCTTTTGTTCTAATTTCGTGGCATCCTTTGTGGCACTTGCTCTTTCTGGGGTTTGACCCAGCTGGTTTTGTGTGGCCAGATTTTGGAGCAGCTTCCGAGGATCTACCGAACCTCCAGCCCAATGGTGACAACTAGACGGAACTCGGGCAATGAGTGGGTTTTCCTTTTTGTTTCACCCACTTATATGTAAATTTATTCTTTTGAGGCGTTTAGCCGACGAGCACCTGTTAGCTCGATGCACATTTACTTACTGTCTCCCTACGGACTGTAAACATGATT
The DNA here is from genome assembly GCA_029216955.1 of Iris pallida. Classification (NCBI taxonomy): domain Eukaryota; kingdom Viridiplantae; phylum Streptophyta; class Magnoliopsida; order Asparagales; family Iridaceae; genus Iris; species Iris pallida. The sequence continues at coordinate 3,142,070 of JANAVB010038615.1, read as the reverse complement.
AACAAATCCTAGGGTTGATCATGTATGACTAAACTCTTGTTAGTCCTTGCATTTTGTACGACTAGCTTCATGATCAGCTGAATATGTAATATTTGGGACGCCTTTTATTGTATATTTGGTGATCTAACATCTTGTTACTATATTACTTGCTTGAGATTGAGACAATAGGCTTGTTCATGACCATAGGAGACTGCTAGCTTGTAGTTAAACCCTCATATTTCTAGACAGTCGTGACCGTATAGCGAGGTGGAATTCCATTTCAATATACGTAGCTGGCTATGTTCGCCCCCGCTCTCCAGTATTCTGGTTCCGGGGCGTGACACCACCATAATCATCACCCCCTCCTCCCTCCGCTCCCCCCCTCCCGTCTTCGGTGGCATCAGTGGCGGCGGCGGCATCAGTAGCGGCGGCGACAGTGGCGGGGGGGGGGGAGGGGGGGAGGGAGGGTAAGAAAGAAGAAAGAGTAATGAGCCAAGGGCATTTTGGTCAAAAAATTTTTTTTAACAGTTTTCGTCAAAAGTGGAGGGTACCTTACATTATTGTAAATCTGTGGGATGCACCGTAAATATGGTAAAAAAAGTGGGGTGCCACTCAAAATTTCTCAAAAAATTGATTACCAAGAGAAGAAAAAAATACGGAGGAAAACGGTTCTTGCCACCAACCCAATGATTCATTTTTTCTCCTCTAAATATTCACTTTCTCTATCAATTTTCTTGATATTTCTAAACACTGAAAAAAATTAATTGTAATTACAATATATATATATATATATATATATATATATATATATATATATATATATATATATATATATATAAAATCAATTTTTTTCCTTTTATTTTTGTGAACAAAACAAGGCCTTGTAGTTGGTGGTGGTGGCGTAGGTGGTAAGTTAAAGAAACAACTAAACAAAAGAAGTTGCATGCCACGTGGTACCTCGGACATCACCCCACCTCAGAGCATCTCCAACCCTATTGTGAGTTAAAAAAAAAGTTGCCACATAGGAATGACAAATTTTTATTTCAAAAATTCTTCTCCAATACAAATGTTGAATATATCATGAAGTTAATATGGCAATGACATGGTAAAGATAATATGAAGTTGGTTGTCTAGACCTAAACAATGTACTTCACAATGACTTTGTCTCCATATTATCAATTAGAGCATCTCCAACCCTATTGTCTTATTTTGTGTTGTGAATCTTAGGTGTCATGAGACACAAGATAATGACTTGTATAGGTGGCAAGATTATGTTTACAAATGACAATGAGTTTAAAAAGTCATATCCAATACAAAAGTATTGAGAAGACAATACAAAGTAATTTTTATAACTTCCAAGACAACTTTTACTCTTCTACATCGTTTTATAAACATTTTTATTCACAAATGATGATATTGACATAAAAATATTGTGAAGTGCATTGTTTCACATTGTCTTTGTCATGCCATTGCCATGTCAACTCCACACTTTATTTCACATTTGTATTGGAGAAGTACTTTTGGAAAAAATAGTTGTCATTCCTATGTGGCAACCATTTTTTTCAAACTCTCAATAGGGTTGGAGATGCTCTTATGAATATAAATATTTTATAAACAAATGAAGAAGTGGAGGAGTTGTCTTAGAAGTTGTAAAAAATATTTTTTATTATCTTTTCAATACTTTTGCATTGGAGAACACTTTTTTTTTTATCTCATTGTCTTGTGTGAATATCATCTTGCCACATAGAAAAGACATTGTCTCCTGTCTCATGCCACATAGGAATCACAACACAAAACAAGACAATAGGGTTGGAGATGCTCTTAGGGTCCAAATTCATTTTTGTTCATCCACCAAAACTATGATGTTTGTTCACCCTTCAATTTTTTTTACTCATGTAAAATCCATTCAACATAAACCATTTTGAAAATAGTTTTCTAGACATTCAAAATGATTTTGACTAAAAGACTTAATACGTGTCAATTTTGTTTTGGAGGGTTAACCAACATCCTATTTTTGGTGGGTGAACAAAAAATGGACTTAATCAACAAAATCAATTGACATGATCACATTTTAGGTGCCGATAAACAGGGAAAATATGAACAAAAGTATTGTTAGGCAATTTATATGGGCACATCATATTTTGATTATGGCTAGTCCGGATTGTGGCTAGTCCAAAATTTTATGGTTTTCACTAGCCTAGTCCAAATTTTTGATCCATGGCTGTCCCAAATTCACCCTCCCAACCCCCCCAAACCCCCAAACCAATTTTTTCCCCCTTAATTTGCAAAATCTATTCTCTCTCTTCCGAAACCCTCACCCCTCTCTTCTTCTTCCTCTTCTCCTCCACCTCTCCTCAATCCCTAACATCTTCCTCTTATCATCCACAACTCCTAAATCCCCAACATCTTCCACTTCTCCTCCACCATCCTTCTCTTTTGAAAAAATTAATTCAAGCACCCAAATTCTTTCTCAATTTATTTCCAAAATCCTAGAAATTAATTTGAAAAACTCAAGCATCAATTACACTGTTTATTTCAATTCTTTGTAGCCCATTTGAATGAATTAAACTATATTCGGAGTGGAAAATTACCCATTTAAATTAAACCCAAGTATGAACGAAGGAGAAAACTCCGTGTCGACAAGGACTGCCCATTTTTCTGGCAGTCCTACAAACTGGATGGACTGCCAGAAAACTGGACAGTCCTACAAACTGAATGGACTGCCAGAAAACTAGGCAGTCCTAAGTTACAGCATGTGAAACAAAGGGCTGTCCATTTTTTTGGCAGTCTTACTGTATGTAGGACTGTCCAGAAAACTGGGCAGTCCTACATACAATAAGACTGCCAGAAAAATGGTCTGGACAGTCCTACATACAGTAAGACTGCAAGAAAAATGGGTAGTCCTTTATTTTGTTGAAACAACAATATTATGGTTCCCACCAATATTAGGGTTTGTACATTATGAGGAGCCTTTGGGTGCCATCAAAACTGGATATGAGAAGAAAATCAGTATTTAATTTTTGGTTGTTTTCTTCTCATTTTCTTCTTAGCCATTAATTGAAAATCAAAATGGGAAGAAAATTAGGGTTTAATGAGTTGAGGAAGGAAATTAGGGTTTAAATCCTATCGAAATTCTCATTTTTGTTGTTGTTGTTCTTCTTCTTCCTCTTTTTCTTTTTCTTGTTCTTCTTGTTCTTCCTCTTCTTGGAAGAGTTGAGGAAGAAGGGCAAAATTAGAAAAATTGACTTTTATACCAAAGAGTGGGATAACCATAATTACTTTTTTCAATGACAAACTTATAAATAAACCAAAGTTCAAAATGGGCTAGCCATCATCAAAATTTGATGTGCTAATATAACTTGCCTATTGTTAGTACTTACCATAGGTGTCCGGGAGTTGGAGATCTCCTCCTCCTACTTCTTCCTCGCCGAAACTGAAGTCGCCATGATTTCCACGGTATTTACAGAAAAATCCATCACAATCTACATAATTCCTTGTATAGATCACAGGGGTTGATATGGTATTTGTTGATTATTCTATATTTTTTTTTTCAGGAGAGGAGTAACTCTGGATCGTCTTCTTCGCAGAGCCCTAGGTCTCCGTCGGCGTCGTCGCAGCAGCAGCAGCCGTTCCTTTCGGTTACGGTCACCAACCCGGTGAAGCTAGGAAATGGAGTCCAGGCCTACATCTCCTATCGAGTCATCACCAAGGTTTTCCACCATTTTCCTTCTTCTTCTTTGGAGTTCTTGTTGAGTTCTGGGGTTCAGGTGTTAAAATCGATTTGTGAGGTTGGGGAAGTAAGATTTTGGGGGTTGGATGTGCAAATTTAGAGTTCGGTAAGTTTGTGTTGGGGTTTATTGAAAGGGCTTTGCTATGCCTACAACCAAAATTTACAACTCTTGTACAACCTGACACGTGTCGGGCTTCGATTGGAGGAGGGAAAAAAATGGTGGGGCCGGGTGGAGCCCATAAAGCAGGGGGGGTGAGAGTGGTGGTGGGACCCGGTGGGACCCATGTGTAAGGGGTGGAAGAGAGTAGTTGTAAGAATGTTGTAAAAATTTGATAGTAAACTTAGCATTTTCCTTATTGAAATTAACTTCTAGAAAGTGATCCCACATCATCCACGTGGCAAACACCAAGTTGTGTATTTCAATATAAGATTATTACACATGGGAAGGGGTAGTCCATGTGGTTGGTACTGTGGACAGTGGCGGATCCAGGATGATATCTTACTGGGAGCACAATCACAAGAGGAGTCAGAGACAGCGCCCCCAAAAATTGAACATATAGGAACAAAGTACAGAATTGAAAATTGAACATACGGACCACTCTACACAACTCCAAGCAAAGGACTAATTCTTAGTACAAAAGGTAGAAATTGTTTTCTACGAGTTTTCGTACAATAGAGCATTACATATCAGTGATAATACAATTGTTCTTTATGAGTTTTCATACTTTGAAAGCGTTTAACTATAACACCATTTATTATATTACTAAAAAATTCTTTTTCTATGAAACATATAAAACAACCATTTAAAAACTAATCACAAATTCGAGGAAGAAATAAAGAAATAAGAGGCGGAATGCGGACACTGAAGGAAGCAAGAAAGCAAGCTAGAAAGAAATGGTCTGCTGTGTTGTGGCTTCTGTTAACACACTGCTGGATTGTGAAGAAAAAAATTTAAATTTTTTTTCACTGGGGGTCCGCCCCCCAGTGGCCTTCAAGTGCATCCGCCCCTGGCTGTGGGATGTTTTACTTGAGGGCAATGTTCAAGTCATTCAAAGAAACATTGGTTTTGTCATCCATTTCTTGGGAATTTCCCTTAGGAGGCGCCTAGCGACTCGGGTGCGGACGAAGGATAAAAAGTTCCGTTTTTACGCACTTTGTACTTTGCATGTGCGTGAGATGACGCTTTTGCGCGTCATTGCACCGTTCAATGCATGGGCCAACGTTCCAGCGTGGCCAGTGCTCCTGCTGAACCTTAGTTCTAGCGTGGAGGCTTCTCCAGCTGGACCTTAGTTCCATCGTGGAAGTTGCTCCCGCTGGACCTAGGTTTCGGCGTGGATGTTGCTTCCGCTAGACATGGTTCTAGCGTAGTTGTTTTAGTTTGTTTCGCCGTAGACATTTCAGCTTAGAAGTTACTATTGTAACAGTCCACTTAATGGGGAGTTGGAGTTATTATTCAGACTAACTATCCATCATGTAACTGGCAACAATAGATTGGGGGTTCCGGTGTAGAAAAATACATTTTTTAGGTTGAAAAGTATAAGATTTGGGGAACATGCAATTTTATAGTATTTTTACTATAATCAACATGGCTATACAAGGATTGGCTGAAGAAGAAGAAGAGGAAGAATGTTGTTAGCATTTTGTTAGGGAATTTATTTGTTACCATAAGGATTAGGGGATTTTTCGGTCAAATTTTATACTTCTTGGAAACGATCTTGTTGAAGTGTACATTTTGACATGCAAGCGTTTTGTTGAGATGCAAAAGCTAATATTTTAGGGTTGGATGTGAACAAATATACAATGCAATAGGTGAATCAAACGATGCAATGATTTAGTTATTTTGGAACAATCCATGTTGCTACACAATGTGATACTCACCTTAGTGTAGCTCATTTGCTACTAGCAGTGGCAGCACACTATTATTGGCTTACCTGTAGTATCAGAGCACATGTTCTTCTGATCTTTCCTTCCTGTGGCAGTTAGGGAGTTAGTTAACTTGCCAGCTCAGCTGCCAATTCAGCAACTGCAATGACCAATCAGAGCCTGCCTGTGACAGCAAATGACATGTCAGTGTATCAGATCCAGCTGCCATATAAATAACAATAGTGAAGAAAGGAGAAGGGGAGAAAATTGTTACAGCTTTCATTTTCTTTGTTTACATTCCAGTTCCTTGCATTTCCTTTCCAATTGTATTTCCTCTCATTTTCCCAATTCAAATAAAACAAACCATAGTTCTTCCCCAAATTGTTGTGAATCCATTCGTTCCTAACACCAATTCAGCTCACTAATGACAAATTATGCTAGAAGTCCCAGTTTCCATGGTGCAGTAGCAAGAGAGCTCAACAATTGGTATCAAAGCCCGCTCGAACCTGTGATCGAGAGCAGTTAAGAAGGAAGCTCTGGCCATGGCGAGTCTTGAAGAAGTGACATCAGAAGGAGAGTTCCAGTGGATGAGGATCGATTTCTCTCCATCGAAGATACCATAGGAGCTTTGCCAGGTACAATTATGGATTTGAATGGTCGATTCGATAAATTGGAGGACAAATTTGATAAACTCGAACGAATGTTGGAAGAATTGTCCAGATTTAAACGAAACCCTGAGGTTTTGAACCAACATTCCATCTCTACACCAACTCCACACTGTTTGCCATTAAAATTGTGTTATTGGAAATTTCAATACAAACAGAACAGTGTTACAATGTAGGACTTAGACGTAGTCCTAGGAGTACACTTTTGTTTATCTGGGTCCCTTGTGCCGATGGAGCGAGTGGTAATACGTTGACTCCGTTGACGATCTGACGACGGTTATCGGTTCTCTGAAGGTCTGGATTGCTCTGGGTGCTGGAGCTTGCTGAGAGGAGGAAGACGTTGAGTGTCTGTATCTGCCTCTCTGGTGGTGCGAAGTCTTTGTCTATGTATGTTGCTCTGTGTGTGCGTTGTGTGTGGGAAGAAGGAAATGATCCCTCTATTTATATTTTTGCAGGCTGGCTGCTCATGCGCGCATATGTAGGATGTGCCTGGACGCGGGGATGCCACGTGGTGATTGCTGATGGAGGCGCATGGACGATGCGCCCTGATTGAGGGGTTGAATTCTTCATACTGTTGTTGTGAGCCGGCACGTAGCAGAGGAGAGAATCTTTCTGTTGCCGAGATCTTGGGTGAATCGAGTCAAAGGACACGTGTCATCGGCCCATGGCTCGGAGATCTCGGATTTGGTGGGGAATGATCTAGTAGGATGCGCCTTAGGCGCATGAGGAGACTTTGGCTCGTAACCTTTGGGAGTCACGAACCATTCAGGACGCATGGCTTTTGAGGCGCATGCGAAGCTTCAGTGATGACTTTACTTCTGTCTTTTGGGATCAGAGAGAAGTATGGGGCGCATGGCTTTTGAGGCGCATGCAAAGCTTAGAGCGCATGGCTGCGGAGGCGCATGCGAGATGGCTGGGCGGCCACGTGGCCGTAACCGTCGGAGGAAAGTAATGATGATGCTGACGTTGGCGACGCTTCGTTTTCTGAAAAAGCTGTCAACTGTTCAGTCTTCGGGAGGCGTGCTGCCAACTCTGTCAGACTTCAGCATTTAATGTTGTTGACAGGTGATGGACTGTTTGAGTGGGCGCATCGATCGGCGTTCCACTAGGCGTATGGGGATGCATGGGGGCGCATCCCTGTGAGGCGCTTGATGTTGAAGGGCGCATCCTTGGGAGGCGCTTGGTGTTGAAGGGCGCATCCTTGGGAGGCGCTTGGTGTTGAAGGGCGCGTCTGTGTGATGTGCGGTCTGGCCGGCGCATCCGCTTCGTATGACACGTCTTTAATGGTGCGACTGTTACGTTCTTCGAGTGATTAATGACTCTGACTTAGCTGAATTCGAAGAGGCGAGTTCATTCATCATAAATACAAGTTCATTGCACTGATTTCGGGAAGGTTGCCACTTGGCGCATGGGTTTGATTTGTCCTGGCCTATGAATAGCAACAGTTTGAGAGAGTTTTGTTGTCTCTCCCCTGACTTCTCGACGAAGATGGATTCGACTGATCCTCCTCCTTGGCAAGACGTTGTACTGTGGATGATGGTTCTCCTTGTTCGAAGAAGCTTTGACGGTGAACTGCTTCAGAAGACTGAGATTCGCCGAGTTGGAATAGACACATCAGTTTATGTTCGAGCCGCTTGCTGGTACGACATCGAGTGCCAAGTTGAATGCATGGTTTGGATTTGATGATGGAAGAGCCTCAGGCTGGCAGATGCGCCTGTGTGTTGACGAGGAAGTGATTCACTCTGACGGGGCGGAGTGATGCGCTGGGAGACAGGTACAGCATGTTGCAAATGTTGGAACACAGATTGCCTTGGTGGTGGAGCCACTGTCTTGCGGTAGCAGCAGTTGATGGCGACCGTAGCACAAGTGTGCCCTGTGAGGGGCGCATTATGCTTGTTGGTCGGCTCTCCTGATCGGCGTTTGTGAATGATCACATTACGCAAATCGTTAGAGGAGAGTGCCACCTTCACACCCCCATCAGGCGCATGGCAAGGCCAAGCGCCGGGGTGGTCAAGTGAATGCTGCGCCCCTGATCCAACGCCAAACAGGTGCTCAGATCAGTAGTGGGTGTACAACACTTAAAGTGACTTGAACGAGCCTCAGACGCACAAACCAGAGGAGGCGCGGGAGTTCAAGACCACATGGTTTGCCTTACTCGACTTGGTTGCGAACGCAGTAGATGCGCCCAAGTAAGACAAGGACTTTGAGGGTCGGCTCGTTCCTGGCGCAGAAGCGCCCGAGTCAACCTTATACAGTTTACCATCAGCAGCGCGCATGATTGTGAGCGCATGCTTCTGGTTTGCCGTTGGCATAGCACGTTTGAGGCGCATGGCCCGTGCCGCCTTGGACTTCTTCGTACCAGTCCGCTGGGGTGCATAGTACTCAGAGTCCAAATTCTCCTCGCCACGACAGCGAGTGAAGAACTTGCAGCCAACCCAGACGAAGAGAAGAACTGCTGCAACTTTTTGTGGCTCGAACGGGCTCCCTGGATAACGGGCTCCCTTTTCTTTATTTATTTTTGGTGCCCCTTTTCAAAGGAAGCAAGAGGGCTCTATATATAGAGTGGAATGAGACCTCTCTTCTTCTCCTTTCCGATGTGGGATAAAAAGAAATATTCCTTCTTTTTTATGCTTCTACAAGACCCCCTTCAAAGTTTTTTAAAACTTTTCATATAAAGTTTGCTTGATTTGGAGAACGTGGACCCTGGCACGCATTTCGGTGCAAAGCGGGTCCCACTTTTCGAGTCAACGGGTCACTTTGAGATCGGCTCATCGGAATCCAATTATGGATATACCTTTGAGTTCGTATCGTCATTCTGGACTCGTTGACATATAATTTGCTGAGTTTTGAAGACATTTGCTCTGGCACGCATTTCGGTGCAAACTGGATACCAAGTGTCCGTGTCAACGTATCATTTTGAGATCGGCATATCGGAATCCTATTTCGGACATACCGTTGGGTTCGTATCATTATTCTGGATTCGTGGACATATAATTTGCTAGGTTTTGTAGACTTCTATTCTGACATATTTTTTCGGTGCAAAGTGTCCAACAGCCGACATCATTTTGACCCGAAATTACCGTTTTGCCCCTGTGTCTAAATTGGACTTATGGGTAGGCTATCCTAGCTAATTTGACCATTCTGGACACGTTGGTGATATTTATTTTATCATCCGACAACATCTGTAGATTTTGCTTATGTATTATCCTTAATTTGTAATTAATTATTTTCTAGAAATTGTTACTTTTCTGTTTTTGAATTTTTATATATATTTTAATTTCTGTAAAAATCTGAGAAAAATTGTATTTAAATACTATGTTAAATTAGCTAATTTAATATAATTTTTCCAGCATTTAATAAGTACTTTTGGTATTTTATAAAAATGGAAAAACAGAACTCATTTTCAGTATATATGTGTTTGCTGATTTTTAATAAATATTTATGAGGGTTTATAAATCCCAGAAAAATTAGTATAAATTTCTATAATTAACAAGGATCATTTTAGTACTTTATTTTATATATATTAAGCTTTTTGTCTATCTCAAAAATTGTTGGAACATAGTGTACATTTTGATTTAATTATTGAATAGTTACGACTTGCAATGTTTTGTGTTGTTTTGAGTTATTGTAGTATTGGACCACCCCCTACACTAGTGTAAAGGCCCTAGAAAATTAGTTTGGATATAGTGGCACTCCACATTAGACTTTTATGCTAGGTCCCTACTTAGTTAGTATCCAGTTAAGAGTCGTGTCACACCACTAGTGTAATATTGAACATAGCTTAGAACTGAGTTTGTATATCATTATTGACAGGATACCGGACATCTATATCTTCGTACTAGTATTGTTGCTTTGCTCGAGGCAAGTACATCTACAAACTCATTTACTGTCTTTTAATGCTAGAACATGTATTAACCCTGTTAAAATACTGATCCTTGAGGTAGCAAGTTAAATCTTCGCATGTTGTATTACTTTCAGTACCTGCCATGCTTAGGACAGTTCTTATATCTTCACCTGCTTCTTACGGGTTCTCAGTACATGTTTCACTATGCTTTATACTGCTCTGAGTATTCACATGTTCTATACTGCTCCCAGTACCTGCCATGCTTATACTGCTCCCAGTATCTCCCACATGTTTTTACTGTTCCCGTATCTCTCACATGTTAGAATATGGGTTATGGGAAAACTGACAGTTGAGTACGTGATCATGACCCCCTCTCCGTATGTATTTACCGAGCAAAAGATTCATTTTATATGATTTCTGCGCCGTATGAACTCTCAAAGCGGATTTGTGCGTATGTACATCTATCGCCTTTACACTTGTACTGTAGTGCCCCGCTCCGCGAAGGCACTAGATAGACAGAAAGATCGGATTGCTGGCTTTGCATCAGAAGACGATTAATCTGGGTGAGTGGACGAAGTCTCATTTGCTGATTCGCTTACGCCTTAAGAATCTGAGTTTTTGATTGAATGCTTTTGTTAATAACAAGATTGTAAATCATTGAATATGCTTTAAAGAGAAATCACGTGTTGCCTTGCTAAGAAATAACTGTTGCCTTGATATAGAGAATCCTTGCCATGCTAAGAACAAGAAAAGAATAATCTGCATGCTAATAAGAAGACTCGTTGCCTGCTAATAAGAACTGAAATGATGCTTGTCATGCTTGATTTGATAAGAGAAGACAAAAGAATCGAATTGAATTGCTTGATCATTGCTTGCTGCTTCTATACTATGTAGGAGCTTCGACTCTGAGTTCACAGAAAAGACTATGTAGGAGCTTCGGCTCTGAGTTCACAGAAAAGACTATGTAGGAGCTCCGGCTCTGAGATCACAGAAGAGAAAGGCATGAAAGGAAACATGTCGTACATCTGATCACAAATCTGTCTCATATGATAATCTGTCTCATCTGATAGAATCCTGCTAGAGCATGCATATTGTCTTGGACAACTCGTGCACGAGTAAAATTTGTCTCTCGGGTGGTATCTGGGGGCGCCTGGAACCGCTCGGCCTAGGAGAGATTATGAGCACACTGGGTGCAAGGACCCATGTTAAAAGTGTAGCCGTTATCTGTGTCCTTAGCGACGAGCTGAACCCAAGAGTCACAGCGGCTAATCATGGGTTTCCCATGGACCATCATATAGATAGGTGTGGATTGGTGCAGAGCTGAACCGGAGAGTCACAGCTGCCAATCGGTCTGCATGTGTCTTGATATGTTTTGCTAAGAGCTAACGATGCAGAGACGAACAGGGAATGACAATGTTGGTTTTATAATGTTTATGCTAATCCTTGTCTTTTGCAGGGATGGACGGTCAGCTATGGTAAGAATCACTGTAAAGTGATATACATGTATTACTTGAGTTTGCTACCTGAATTGCTTGCAAAGATTTATCTGTTACCAAGAAATGCTATGTTCCACTAAGTAAAGTTATAATGTCATGCTTGCAATCTGACCCTAAGAATGCCTTAAATCAAAGAAAGAGATATGCTATCGTGCTTGCCATTGACCCTAACAGATGCTTGAACAAAAGAAATAAATATGCTCATGAAACACGCTGCGCACTGCACAAATGAATAGTCATCGTGCTAGAAATGATTAGTCCCTTGTATGCTTGAAATGAACTGAATCGAACTGTTAGCTTTTCAAAGATGTTTTCAAAAAGAATGTAAACTGACTCTGTATGCATGGAATGAACGTAGGTAAAGAGTAGAAAGATCACATAACAAGACATGTTTTCTCACTAAATGAACAGTGATCGTTTCAGACAAATGTAGCTCTTTGTTCACAATCACCAGTATGCTGATATACTGACCCACCATCAGTCTGCATGCAGGTGCACCTTGCATCGAAAAGGATAGTCCGAAGCGATAGCCCGAGCCTCATCCTCAGGAGCCAGAAATCAGAAGAGATGCCAAGAGATGTGCAAGAGTTGGTTTTGCTATAAAGGGATGTAATGTATGTGAACGGGATCATTGTAATCTGTAAAGTTCTGAGAGAATGTAATCTTGTATCAGAGAGAAATAAGAGCTTGTAATCTGTTCAAATGAAATCAATATTGTTTATTGTTACCATTGTGTTCAAAGCTTGTATTCTGAAATATGTCCGCTGCTGCTTCAATTATCTGCGATACGTTCCGCTGCGTAATGTCAACCTTGTCTATCTTGTCTTGTTCCAGGTCTTGGCCTTGTGCAAGCGCAACTTAGGCTTGCACGGCATCACGCCTTAGCGAGGACGAACGATCCCAAAGAGCCCGAATCGAGAAAGAGAAGTACTCTGCGGGATCGGGGCGTGACATGTACGGAAGTACATTTCATTATGTGCCCCCAGCACATTGTACATCTATTGACCGATCACGTACTTGCTACAGTTTTAAACATTACATATACATCTGTCTATATGACATATGTGTCCTTGCCATGATAGATTATGAGATACCATGATTCCAGATATGCCATGTTCCCTATGTTACTATGATACTGTGATCCCAGTTGTGCCATGAGGCCATGTTTCCAGTATTTTCTGTTTTATAGACTTATCACACCATGTTTCATTGTTGTACATCCATTATATGTTCAGTACTTTAGTTGTAGAGGTTGTACTTGCTCCCGTCCTGACAGGATAACGTTGTAGGTTCACTTTTCGAGGAAGAAATGCTATGTGATTCATATTATGGTACTGCATTTGAGGACCTGGCCTTAGCTCCAGAAGAGGCCCCAGCGGGGAACCTTGCTTAGTTTTCTTTCATGTATTTTGAGACTTAGACTTTGTTTTGGACTTATATTTGGATACTGGACTTTGTCTCCAGTTAGATACTTGGAAGTGTATTATTTAAGTCTGTGTTTTTTTACCTTCGCTTATAGACGCTGTGTTGTGATGAACCTTAAATGTGATATTAGAACTGTTAGCAGCTTAGATCCTTTATTGTCTATTCTTAGAAGTTAGAACAGCTTACTACGCTTTAACAAGCGTAGGCTGGACATGGCTCGGCCCGGCCCAACAATTTGGGTAACGGGTCGTGACAAGTCACGAGAGCGTAGCTGGCCAGTTACAGAACATACATACTGTAGGAACGAAATCGTAAAGCAGAATACTCTAGAGGGGGTGAATAGAGTAGGCAGCGGAATATTGCTAATTAAAAACTTGTTAGCGGTTAGATCACAGATATAATAATAATCACAAAAAGTAAATGACAGAATTTAAAAGTGATCAGAAGGCAAACGCAAACACCGAGATTTGTACTGGTATTCCTCTGGTGAGGACTAGTCCAGTCGGAAGAACTCTAGCTTCCAGTTGAATCCACTATTGGAAAATTCCGCAAGTTTTCATACGAAGTCCTTGCAACTTCTACAGACGCGAGCTTTGATACGAAGAACTCATCCAACTTCAATTGTGAAGAGTTGAATCTTCTATCAAGCCTCTGATTACAATCGCTCTTGAAACTTCTAGACCGCACCGCACTGGCAAATCGACTAGAGGATTGTAACTGGCTTGAGATTTGAAAATGAAAGCTTTTAAGAACTCTTTGGAAGAATGTAAGCTTAAGAAGAGAAGAGATTGAAAGTGAATTGGTGTTCTGAAATGATCGAAATGCTTCTCTATTTATAGCTTTTCCAAAGACAGAACTCTGACAGAATTTGGACAGAATTCGGACAGAACTCTTTGTAATAAACCGTAACTGAAGGATGACCAAGTTCAAAAACCCAACGTTCACTAACGTTCCAAATGGCCGAACTCTGGCCGAACTCGGCCCGAGTTCTCCCGGGGTTCTGCCAGTTCATTTTTGGAGAAAATAAATTTTGGCTTTTTGAACAATCCTTCAGAAGCGTTTTGTAAAAATAATGTTTTTCAAAAACGTAGGTTATTTGTAAAAGAATAGGATGGTTTTGAAAAACATTTTCGGATAGCCTATTTGCCAGTACGACTCGGTGTACAATGTATTCGTAGACTCAATAAAGTGAAAAATTACATTGCTTAACAGGAAGTACATTCTGAATGGCAAACGGCTTCAGTCTTGGACATTGTTGATAACCATTGTTGAGCAGTGTCCAAAACGTCGTAGGTAAACATCTGAGTTGATTTGTATTTATATCGAGATAGAGTTTGATCAATTATTAAAATCAGGTTTGACCATGACCAATGGCCAACAATCTCCCCCATTTTGATAATTGACAAACCTTGCCGATGTAACATCTAAGCTTGGAATCAATTCAAAATAGTAACCAAAAAGAAATTGTTCATAACCTGTATTCACAAAAATGTTAGATCCTTATTTCTCCCCGTTGTCACTTAGCAAAATAATTGCAAAAGAGAAAGCTCCCCCGCAATAAATGCATAAGTAACAAACATTGAATAAACACAATGACAGGTATGGTATAAACAGTAAACATAGTAAGATAAACAGATAGTCTATAGAAAAACAATACAGACATGTATTTGTCACAGGCAGTTAATAAAGAAGGAAGCAACTACCATAAAACTGAAACAAATAAAGTGCTGAATAATAGACTAAGATGCCAAAACTGAGGCATAATCAAAAACCATGTCCATGAATAGTCACATAATAGAAAAAAGTGCTAAAAAAAGTACTGATATAATCTTGGAATGTCGGAACATTTCCAAGTAAACATAAGACAAAAAGTAACAGTCTCAATAATCTAACATCTCAAAACTCATCATCATCATCATCAACATCAGCTGCAGCTCCAGCATGTCCAGAAGGACCAGCTCTAGAAGTACCAGCGCCAGAAGTGCGAGGAGTGGCGCCAGTGGTACGATACCAATCATAGGCGTTCCCTGGCTGGAACAGAGTGAACCGCCTCGTCATCAATGCGGTAGCCAGAAACAGAAGGGTCTCGAGGCAGAGAGCTAGCAGAATAACCCGTCTGCGCAAACCTCAGATCGGCGAAGGAGTTGGCAATCGCCTGGAACCGAGTCACATCACGGAACTCGTGTTCTCTAGAGGTCTCAACATAAAAAGATTGCAGATCTGATAAGTGCTGATGGATACCCTCAAATGTCATCGGGTAAGAATGAGGAGGAACAGGTGCTGTGGGAGCAGTGGGAGTAGGTGCAGGAGGAGTAGGTGCAGTAGGTGGAGGAACAGATGCAATGTTGCGACGAGAAAGTTTGAGAAACTTGGGCTCGGGGTCGACAGCACAAGTAGATAAATCAATATCAAATCTCTGAAAAATACGAGGAATGAGCATCGCATAAGATAGGTTACGGTCTCTCCCGCGACATCTATCCATCATCTGAATGATAGTCTTATGGGCAGAAAAAGGAATCCCCTTAAGAATATGATAAAGAGCATAAAGCTCAAGTGCAGTGACATCATCTTTAGAAGTGGATTTTGGAAGTAAGGTGGAATAGATGATGCGATGTAATTCGTAGTTAAACAAGTTCAAGTTATTAGCTTTGAACTTTCCAGGAAGAACGCGTGCGGGCGCACAAAGTTCATTCTTGAAACTAACGAGTGTCGTGCCATCGGGAAAATCAAAATCAGTGATGTCATCGAGCGGGACACCTTCGTTTGGGATACCAAGGATTTTCGCTAATGTTTCATCAGTGAATTCGATATCAATTCCTCCGACACGTGTCCTCGCTGTAAAAGTGTTTAACACGAAATTACAATAGAATAATCTAATGGCAATGGGGAATTGTAAGGTGACAAAATGTTGTAACCCTAATGCCTCAAAATAAGGGCTGTGATCCGGAAAGACAGTCCACTTAATCGGTGATCCGGTGCAAATAGTACGCATGATAAAATCGGCGTACCACAATAATGCTTGATCGAAAGTTTTAAAGTAAAACTCATCTGACGCACCATCGTCCGATTGGACCGGAGAAAAGAGGCAATCCGTATGCGGATCTGAAGACGATGCCTCTTCACTGGCATTGGTCTTCTTCCTCTTGAATGGATTGAACTTAGGCATTCTTTTCCAAAAATTTTCTACAAACCCTAAGTATTGAAAAGTGGTAGAAAGAAGGGATTATACCTTCCAAGAATTGGATATGTTGTAGAGGATGACGATCTCCGCACGAATCCAAAGTTTTGATGAGAAACTCCACAAGGATTGGAAGAACAATGATGGAGAAGAACTAGGGTTCGGAGGGGCGTAGCTGCTGTTCTGAGGATGTGGGGAAGAATGAAGAAGAAGGAAGCCTCGGGTTGGTGCTGGTATATATAAATACCCAGCCGAACTCTGGCCGAATTCGGACCGAACTCGGGCCGAATTCGCCAAGGGTTGCCTGGCTATATATATATAAAAAAATTCAAATGATGCCACATTCTTTTTCATTAATTCGTTTCAAATGCTTAATTCAAAGTTTAGTAATTTTAAATCTCAAAATAATATAATTAATATTATTTTATAAATTAATATTCTTTACTCAGTATCTGTCTCAGATTAGCTGTAGGAGTACTGTCCCAGCTAACGGAGGTTCACCGGGAAACTCTTAAATACCGCTTCGCTTCGACCGTAGTCGTGGTGACAGACGGACTCTTTTTAGGCTTGTCTCGAAAACAGTTTATGAGTATCGAATAAATAATTAATAAAACAAATTAATTAATATTATTGATATCTAAAATTCCTAATTCTCGACGTAAATAATTGAAACGATCTTCCGCTAAAGGTTTTGTGAGTATGTCAGCTAATTGATTCTGTGTGTCTATGTATACAAGGTCTATATCTCCATTTTGTTGATGATCTCTAAGAAAATGATGTCGAATCTCGATATGTTTAGTACGAGAATGACATACAGGATTCTTAGTCAAATTAATAGAACTAGTGTTATCACAGAAAATAGGTATGTGTGAAAAATGCAATTCATAGTCTTAAGTTTTGTTTCATCTACAAAATTTGTGCACAAAAACGTCCTGCGGCGATATACTCAGCCTCTGTTGTTGATAATGCAACAGAATTTTGCTTTTTACTAAACCAAGAGACTAAAGCTTTTCCTAGGAAATGACATGTGCCACTAGTACTTTTTCTATCTACTTTGCATCCGGTAAAATCAGCATCAGAATAACCGATTAGGTCAAATGACATGGTTTTAGGATACCATAAGCCGACAGAAGAAGTGCCTTTAAGGTATCGAATGATACGCTTAACTGCGCACAGATGTGATTCCTTAGGATTGGCTTAAAAACGAGCACATAAGCAAACACTAAACATAATGTCTGGTCGACTGGCAGTTAAATAAAGTAAGCTACCGATCATACCTCGATACTTACGTATGTCGACAGGTTTGCCTTGTTCATCAATATCAAGCTTGGTTGAAGTCGCCATTGGAGTGCTAAGTGGCTTTGCTGCTTCCATGTCGAACTTCTTTAGTAGATCCTTTGTGTACTTAGCTTGATTTATGAACGTCCCATTGTTGGTTTGTTTGATTTGCAGTCCGAGAAAGAACTTCAGCTCTCCCATCATGCTCATCTCAAACTCATTCTGCATACACTTTGAAAACTCTTGACAAAGAGATTCATCAGTAGATCCAAAGATAATATCATCTACATAGACTTGAATCAAAAGAATATTATTATTCAAAGACTTTATAAACAAAGTAGTGTCAACATTTCCCTTTGAAAAACCGTTATCAAGTAGAAAAGAGCTTAGACGATCGTACCAAGCACGAGGGGCTTGTTTCAAACCGTATAAAGCTTTCTTCAACTTGAAAACATATTCAGGAAATTTAAAATCAGTAAAACCGGGTGGTTGAGCTACATAAACCTCTTCTTTTATAAAACCATTTAAAAATGCGCTTTTGACATCCATTTGAAATAATTTGAAATTATGAAAACATGCAAATGCACATAACATGCAAATGGATTCTAATCTCGCAACTGGGGCATAAGTCTCATCGTAGTCGATACCCTCTTCTTGATTGTATCCTTGAGCTACGAGTCGAGCCTTATTACGAGTCACTAAACCATTCTCATTCAGTTTATTTCGGAATACCCATCGGGGTCCAATGACCGGATGATCAATAGGCTTGGGAACAATTTCCCAAACTTGATTCCGTTCGAATTGGTTTAATTCTTCTTGTATAGCATCTATCCAAAAATTATCACTACATGCTTCATCAATATTTTTGGGTTCAAACTGCGAGACAAAAGCAATACAAGAAGCTATATCTTTATTAGAGGAGCGAGTACTTACACCCTTGGTAAATCTCACCAATTACCAAGTCCTTTGGATGATCACCCGTGAACTTCAATCTTTTTGGCAGACTCCGAAGGTAGCTGGTTCCTGGATCTTCTCTAGGAGGATCAGCTGGTGCTTTGCTGGGTACATTGAGATCTTCGTCATTGTCATCGATTGTCGTTTGATTTAGTTCATCAAAGGTGACATTGATTGACTCTTCGATGATCATGGTTCTTTTATTGAAAACTCTGTATCCTTTACTTTTGCCCGCATAACCTAAAAATATACCTTCATCGGCCTTTTCGTCAAACTTTCCCAAATTATCTTTTGTATTAAGAATAAAGCATTTACAACCAAATATTCTAAAATATGAAACTGATGGAATTCTATCAAACCATAACTCAAATTGAGTCTTCTTCGATTTGGGTCGAATTAGAACTCTATTGAGAACAAAACAAGCTGTATTGACAGCTTCAGCCCAGAAATACTTGGGTAGACTAAACTGGTTTAACATTACTCTGGCCATTTCGGATAGAGTTCTGTTCTTACGTTTCACAAGTCCATTTTGTTGTAGAGTCCTAGGACAGGAGAATTCGTGCACAAAACCGTGTGTGCCACAAAATTGCTCAAACTCCGCATTCTCGAATTCGCCTCCATGATCGCTTCTAATACGAGTGATCATGTAACCTTTTTCATTCTGTACTTTCTTGCAAAAGGCGACAAATTCCGATAATACATCATTTTTGCGTGTCAGAAAATATATCCACGTGTATCTAGAATAATCATCTATAATTACAAAAGCATATAGCTTACCTCCGAGGCTAGCAACTCTGCTAGGACCAAATAAGTCCATATGTAGCAATTGTAGAGGTCTAGTAGTACATACAACATTTACTGACTTGAAAGTGGATCGAGTAGCTTTGTTCTTTTCACATTGACTGCATACCGAATCCTTCTTGAATGTAATGTCCGGTAAACCGCGTACTAGCTTCTTCGTGGATAATCTGGAAATAGTATCCATATTTGCATGACCGAGTCTCATATGCCACAGATGACTCTCATCGCTTTTAGCCATTAAACATCTACCTGAAATGTTAGTATCTTCCAACAAATAGAAAACATATATATTGTCTTCTCTAATACCTTCAAATATAGTATTACCAGTGGAACTATCAATAATAGTACATTTGTCTTTTACGAAGTTAATACCATAACCGTGATCAGCTAAATGGCTTATGTTGAGCAGATTATGTTTTAACTCAGTAACAAGACAAACATCTTTAATCACTGGATAGGGAGCTTTACCAATATCACCAATACCGATTATATACCTTTTTAAATTATTGTTGAAGGAGACGTATCCTTCTTTATTCCTCTTCGACAGTGTTGCGAATAATGAAGCGTCACCGGTCATGTGCCGTGAGCAACCGCTGTCGAGGATCTATTTGCTCTTAGCATGTGAATGGTGTCCCACCTACAAAACAATTTGCAGATGAAACTCTTGGTACCCATTTCTTGTAGGGTTCTGACTGGTTAGTTTTCGGTATCCATGCATAAATATTTAAATCTACTAACTTTCTGATTTTACATGCATAAGATATATGACCAATGAGGCCACAATAATGACATTTAGCATGTTGAGTGTTGAAAGCTGAGTGGTGTGCATGGTTAGTAGGTTTAGGTTTTCTAGTATAGAAGAAAGCATACCTATTATCCTATTTGGGCATAACCTTTTTAGGCAAAGGTTTGATAGGGTTAGGTCTGACAGTGTTAGGTTTGGGAATGTTCTGATTTTTCGGTAAGTGACACGTGTTAGGGTAGGAAGCAGCAGTCTCAGGCTGTTTTCCTAACCTAATTTCCAATCTTTTGGAAGTGTCATATAACTTAGTGTAGTCAGAAGTGAGTGCTTCCATTATGACTTGTGCACTTTGAAGACTTTTCTTCTCTTTAGAAAGTTCTTCTTTCAGTTGGTCAATAACCTTGTCTTTTTCTTCGGATGACTTGGTAGTCTCGTGTAATAAGAGCTTAATAGAAGAAAGCTTACCAGACTCACTAACATTATCTTTAACCTCAGCTAGTAGGTCGGTAAGTCTTCCTATTTCACCTTTGTACTCGTTGAGTACCTTCTTAGAGGTCTGATATTTGCTACGTAGTTTCCTGTAATCACTTAACAATTCACTGAAGGCTTCTCCTAATTGCTCAAAGGTGAAGTCATCATATGTATCAACTATAGGTTCAGAGAGTACCTGATCGGATGCCATAAAGCATACATTTGCAGTGTCTTCTGATTGTTCATCTTCTGAGTCGCTGGCTTCACTTTCATGCCATATGTTGGTGTTGGCATACTTCCGAGATGTTGATCTCTTCAGGTTCCCTTTCTCGTATCTGTTGCTCTTCTTGCTTATTGATGAGTTTGTAGGACAGTCCTTCTTCATGTGTTCTTTC
The DNA here is from genome assembly GCA_029216955.1 of Iris pallida. NCBI lineage: Eukaryota > Viridiplantae > Streptophyta > Magnoliopsida > Asparagales > Iridaceae > Iris > Iris pallida. Next base: position 3,121,249 of record JANAVB010038615.1, on the reverse strand, counting down.
TTCTTGCAGCCGTAGCAGACAACGTCATCTTGATACCAGCTGTTGCCGCCATTGTTCTCTTTTGTCTTCTTCTCATATCTCAAGAATCTTTTGAATTTTCTTGCAAGGAGTGCTTGATCTTCAGCATCAGATTCACTGTTGTCTGAATCATCTTCAGCAGATCTTCTGTGCTGAGCCTTGAAAGCGATCGTCTTCTCCTTTGGTGCAAGCTTTTCAAAGTCTTGTAGCTCTAGTTCATGAGTGAGTAGCTTACCCATGAGTACTTCAAGTGTCATGGTAGTGAGGTCGTTTCCTTCAATGATTGCAGTAGCCTTCAGAATCCAGTTCTTTGTAAGTGCTCGCAGGAGTATGCGAATCTTTTTCTGGTTACTGTAATCTTTGCCTAGGGAGGACAAAGGATTTACAATATCCAAGAATCTCTCGAACATCTGATTAACTGTTTCGTTGGGCTTCATTTTGAACGTCTCATACTCTTGAGTAAGTCTGCTGACCTTTGATTCTTTGACTTGAGTTGTGCCCTCATGTGTGACTTCAAGAAGTTTCCACACTTCATTTACAGTTGTGCAGATAGATACCCTGTTAAATTCAGTTCTGTCTAAAGCACAAAATAAAGCGTTAATAGCACGTGCATCAAGATTGACCTTTTTCTTTTTTTTCCTCTGTATATTTGTCATGGGATTTTTCAGTTAAAACTCCATCAACATTTATACGAGGTAGCTTTTTATAGCCATCAATAACCACAGACCATAAGTCAAAATCAAGAGATTTCAGAAAGAAACTCATACGTGTTTTCCAATAGGTGTAGTTTGTGCCGTCAAACAGTGGAGGTCTGTTTGTGGCTTGGCCTTCACTTGTGAATTTCACAGTTGTCATGTGTAATGCTGTGATCTATATAAAAATTGAATATAACTGCAATTTTACCTTGATTTACCTGTATAACCTGCTCTGATACCAATTGTAGGAACGAAATCGTAAAATAGAATACTCTAGAGGGGGGGTGAATAGAGTAGGCAGCGGAATATTGTTAATTAAAAACTTGTTAGCGGTTAGATCACAGATATAATAATAATCACAAAAAGTAAATGACAGAATTTAAAAGTGATCAGAAGGCAAACGCAAACACCGTTATTTATACTGGTTTCCCTCTGGTGAGGACTAGTCCAGTCGGAAGAACTTTAGCTTCCAGTTGAATCCACTATTGGAAAATTTTGCAAGTTTTCATACGAAGTCCTTGCAACTTCTACAGACGCGAGCTTTGATACGAAGAACTCGTCCAACTTCAATTGTGAAGAGTTGAATCTTCTATCAAGCCTCTAATTACAATCGCTCTTGAAACTTCTAGACCGCACCGCACTGACAAATCGACTAGAGGATTGTAACTGGCTTGGGATTTGAAAATGAAAGCTTTTAAGAACTCTTTGGAAGAATGTAAGCTTAAGAAGAGAGGAGACTGAAAGTGAATTGATGTTCTGAAATGATCGAAATGCTTCTCTATTTATAGCTTTTCCAAAGACAGAAATCTGACAGAATTCGGGCAGAACTCTTTGTAATAAATCGTAACTGAAGGATGACCAAGTTCAAAAACTCAACGTTCACTAACGTTCCAAATGGCCGAACTCTGGCCGAACTCGGCCCGAGTTCTCCCGGGGTTCTGCCAGTTCATTTTTGGAGAAAATAAATTTTGGCTTTTTGAACAATCCTTCAGAAGCGTTTTGTAAAAAGAATGTTTTTCAAAAACGTAGGTCATTTGTAAAAGAATATGATGGTTTTGAAAAACGTTTTTGGATAGCCTATTTGCCAGTACGACTCGGTGTACAATGTATTCCTAGACTCAATAAAGTGAAAAATTACATTGCTTAACAGGAAGTACATTCTGAATGGCAAACGGCTTCAGTCTTGAACATTGTTGATAACCATTGTTGAGCAGTGTCCAAAACGTCGTAGGTAAACATCTGAGTTGACTTGTATTTATATCGAGATAGAGTTTGATCAATTATTAAAATCAGGTTTGACCATTACCAATGGGCGAACACATACTTCCTTTTCAATCTCGCTTTTCCTGATGGAAAAGGAAGCATGTATGTTACTGTAACTGGCCAATCACGATCTGGTGACTCTCTTGCAATGGTATTCTAGCTCGAGAAGAGAGAAATCCAAGTACAGTTGTTACTAAACCTTTCACGATACTAATCCGAAATGGTCTATACTAATCCAACACGGCCGATACCTATCGGATATGACCGATACCAAATCGATAAGGCCAATATGAATCCTAGCTATACGGCCGATACATGTACATATCGGATAGGACGATACCAATTTGTTAAGGTCAATACCAATCTGATACGTCATATACCAAACTGATAGACCGATACTAATCTGATACACTAGATACTAAGTACATCCGGCCTATACCAGTGGATCCACCAATTACTGCACGATAGGCCCAACGACTCCAGTTACATCCGATTATTGGTAAGTACATGATTACATAGTAATTCTGTTAGTCTTGTGATACAGATTTTTACTCTCTCATGCTACCAACATCACAACTTTTCCAGTGCTGCTCCCTCTAATGATGATGAACGCAAAAATCAAAGACCCCCCTCTCCTTTCTCACTCTTCACAGTTCTCACAACAGGAAGGTTTAGTGCTTTCTAATTCTCTTCCATCCATGCTCTGGACCCATCTGCTCCTCCCTACTTCCCTTCTTCTTATTTGACTCTCTCAGCCACATATGCCTCAAGTATAGAGTCGGGGGAGAAGAAGTGGGCAGGAAGTGGAGGGGGAAGCAGCACAGCCGGCGGCATGACCTGAAGGAAGTACAAAGGTTTTGCTGGAGGTGTTGGCGATTTTTCCAGGATGGTGTTGAGGAGCAAGTGTAGAGTCGGACGAAATAACCACAGCTTCCTTCCGCCGACTCTACACTTGCTCATCAACACCATCATGAAAAAATTGCCAGCACCTCCAACAAAACCTCTGTACTTCCTCGAGGTCATGCCGCCGGCTGTGCTGGTTCCCCCTCCTCTTCATGCCCACTTCTTCTCCCCCGACTCTACACTTGAGCTGGATATCATATGTGGCTGAGAGAGTTAAATAAGATGAAAGGAAGTAGGGAGGAGCAGATGGGTCCAGAGCCATGGTGGAGGAGAGGAGAAGGCTCCCAAGACTCCCCGAGGTGGATATCATATGTGGCTGGAAATTTCGATAAACTTCTTATTTTTTTTATAATTTGAGTAAATTTCTTTACCCTATATGAAAATTTTTGTTGTCAGAGAGATGGCTCCCAAGACTCCCCGAGGTGGTGCTGCTAGCCGAGGAAGGGGCCGAGACAAGGAACCCTTAGAGGTTGACACGGAGGAAGTCCCCGTCGTCAAACAAGAGCCGGTGACTGTTGAGGAGGTGTTACCAAAGGTCGAGGTCAAGGAAGAACCGATGACCATCAGGGAAGAGATTGCTCCCAAGGTTGAAGTTAAGGAGGATCCACCGTCAGAGAGTAGTAGAATCGGGACCGACCCTCATGTCCCTACAGAAGACCTCAACCAGATTGAGCCTTCGTATGCTAAGTGGCTGATAGAATGGTACATGCCTCAACGCAACTATGATCCCTGGCTGTGAGGATTCATCGTCTGACTTGCGGTCTTTGCTGAGGCCAAAGTCGATTTTCCTTTTTATTGAATATTGAATATTGAATATTTGTGTTTAAATATTGAATATTTATGTGTTTTGTGTGAACAATTTGAATGCTTGGGATAGTTGTGTGTTGGAATTGTTTGTGTGTTTTGTATATTAGAATATTTGTGTGTTTTGTATATTTGTGCTTGAGATATTTGTTTTATTGAATATTGAATATTGAATATTTGTGTTGTGTATATTGGAATTGCTTGGGATTATTTGTGTGTTTGGTATATTGGAATTGTGTATATTGGGAATGCCCAGCTTTATGCTATTTTTTTTCAAAATATTTCCAGATACCGACGGACTGGCGGCCAATTTCCGACGGATTATCCGTCGCTAACGGGGGGATTCCCAGTTAGCGACGGATGGACGACTAAAACCCGACGGATTATCCGCCGCCAAGGGGAGAGGGGAGCGGAGGGGAGAGGGGAGTGCTGCATCTACTGCTGCTTCTGCTGTCTCTCTCCTCCCCCCCCCTCTCTCTCTATATATATATATAGGAGTTCCTACAGCTCTTAGGGGACGTTTGGTTCAAGTTTTTGAGGCTTGGGAATGAGATTTGAATTCCTTACTCATGTTTGGTATGTTTAGGATTGAGAATGAAGAGGGAATATGAGGGGGTTAGGTGGGAAAGCTATTCCCATGGATGTGAGAAAGCTATTCCCAAGCCCCCCCTTGGGAATAGATTTGCTTTCCTAGGAATGATGTTTTACTATTTTGTTTGGACGGTTATATCCTCGCTTTATTTTCAAATTTTCAACTCTCATCCTAAACATGTGAATCATCATGAAATTAGTGAAAGGGTATTAAAGTAAAACTAAATAAATTAAGATTCCTATCCATGTGTGAACCAAACATGAAAATAATTTTTTTTAAATTTTGAACTACCTATTCCCAACCTAACCAAACATGGGTATGGGAATGTTGAATTCTTTTCCCATAGGAAAGGAATTGAAAATCTATTCCTAGGAATCCAAAAACTTGATCCAAACGAGCCCTTAACACCTATGGATTGGATGGAACTGAAATTGTAGAAATTAGGATTAGAAATGAAACTTACTGTTCTACAAAATTAGCTCATATATTCTAAAGGTCAGAATCTAAAAAAACGTGATGGGCCTTACTAATGATGCTCTTAGTGTTTAGACCCTGGGTTTTGGGCCAATAATATCCTCCACCAAAACCCTCCATCAACAAACTCCTCTCTCCCAAACATCAGAGTACGAACTCGCCGCGCCGCCCGTATATATTCTCTGTCTTCTCATTTCTCTCTCTCTCTCTCTCTCACACACACACACACACAAACACTCCAGACACGAACACGAAACTATACGGACACGGCGACACCGGCACACACCCCCCCCACCCCAAAAAAAAATCTCCGGTGTCGAGCTGAACTTTCAACTTCTCTCTCTATTATTTGAAGACATCGAGAAATCGGGAGCTCTATACATTTTGTCTCGGCGGAGATGTCGGTTGTCGAGGATCCAGGTTTACTACAATTCTACAAAGATCGCACCTTTTCTTGTGTTGACTAATTTTTTTTCCTGGATTTTATATGGTGAATGAGTATTCGTTTGGTGTTGATTAGATGTAAGCAACTCTGTATCGAAAGAAAGCCGCTCCCTTTCGAAGAAGAACGCGAAGGAGCGTGTGGAGCAGCTGCAAAGGCTTCAAGAAAAAGTATACGCTTTTTTTTCCTTTGTTTTTTTTCCATATGTAAATGCTCATCGTTTGTTATTTACCTGTAAGAAATTAATGCGATTCTTCAAAAAAAAATCCATTGAAGCATTTAATTGATGAATTCTTCTGAACAATTTAAATCAATGGAAAAGGTTGCAAAATTGACAAGTAATCTTATGAAGAATGTGGCACCAGTTGAAGGATTGAAATGGTTGTATGCCAAGCTGTGTAGCTGGGATAATTTGTTCATAGACTGACAATCCTTCAATCAATCATGAAACTTCTAGTCGCCACTTTGGCATACATTGCGCACATACTTTTTTCCCTTCCATTAAATGAAGACCTACATATTTATTGGAAGAAATAGCACACTCATATTTTATGGAAAAAATAGAACTCAGTTTATAGTTACGAGTTTACAACAACAAAAACAAAGCCTTTCCGTGTCCCTTCCACGATGTTAAGGCTTGAAGGTTGCATCATGGAGGATCCAGCTTCAAGATGCAGAACAACCTCTCCGCAAATGTTGGGGCTAGGGGCATGAGTTAAGGTTGTGTAGATCTTTACTCTCCTCAGACATTGCATAGTAACATATAAGAAGTCTCTTGACCAGGGACCCCTCCTTTTCCTGTATCCTTACAGTGACCTGTCCTATTTGTTAGGATTCTTTGAATTAGCATGTCCTGTCGTGTCATATCCATATCGTTTGTCCAATTTGTTAGGAGTTCATAATTCAGAGCTTCACCTTATCTGTATGCATTTCATCATTGTCAGTGAATTTTTATGGTAGTACCTCCACCTCCACCTCCTTTAGTAAGATGTTGTGACATAGTTGTCAATGCTATCCATTATATTCAGTTGGACTCTGGGCCCATATCATGGAAGTATGATACTCCAATCAAACAAAATTAATCTACCATGTCTTTTCCTAGAGATAAGTATTAACATGATAGTGTCAGCATGATTTGAAAAAGGATCAAATATTGTGCATCCGTAGGGGAAGTAGAATTGCAAGCATTAGATGATTTTGTAAGTTGTTTGCGGTTTATACTGTAGCAAATTCTTTAGGATAAATAATTGGATTCTTGTAAAAAGAATCGATGTATTTTGCAAAACAAGAAGAGGAAGGAAAAGTAAGTTAGGAAAGAGTATTCAAACTGTTTTAGAAATCTGATGTTAACTTCCTTGTTGGATATGGACATCTGATGTTTAGATCAGTGTTCTAAAAATCGGCCTAGGCGGCGCCTAGGTGCTAGGCGGCCGTCCGCCGCACCGAAAATCCCCTAGGCGGCGGTCCTAGGCGGTTTCGGTCTAGGCGGCCCTAGGCGGCCCCTAGGCAGCCCTTATGCGGCCAATTTTTTTAAAAAATTCAAAAAAAAAAAAATGAAAACAAAATTACATACTTACCTGCCGTCGTCGCCATCGTCGCCGTTGCCGCCGCCGTGGTCGTCGCCGCCGCCGCCGTCGTCGTCGCCGTCGTCGTCGCCGTCGTCGTCGTCGTCGTAGTCGCCGGTGGTGGCCGCCGCGGCGGGTGGTGTTGGTGGCGGCGGCGGCTGCTGCTGCTTCTGTTGGTGGTGGTGGCGGTGGTGGTGGTGGTGGTGGTGGTGGGAGGGGAGGAGGAGAGGGGAGCAGAGGAGGAGAGGAGGAGGAGGAGAGGAGAGGGGAGGTGGTGGGAGGGGAGGAGAGGGGGGGAGGAGAGGGGAGGTGGTAGGAGGGGAGGAGAGGGGGGGAGGAGAGGGGAGGAGGAGGAGGAGCGAAGGGGAGGGGAGCGGAGGGGAGAGGGGAGTGCTGCATCTGCTGCTGCTTCTGCTGTCTCTCTCCTCCCCCCCCCCTTCTCTCTCTCTCTCTCTATATATATATATATATATATATATATGCAAATGACCTCTAGCCTAGTGGTTAAGAGAGATGCATGCGGCCTAAGTGGTCGGGAGTTCGAGCCTCAGTGGAGGCGAGTTCGCCACAAGTACCCATTGCTTCAAAAAAAAAAATATATATATATATATATATATAACTCTTAGGGGGCGTTTGGTTCAAGTTTTTGAGGCTTGGGAATGGGATTTGAATCCTTACTCATGTTTGGTATGTTTAGGATTGAGAATGAGGAGGGAATATGAGGGGGTAGGTGGGAAAGCTATTCCCATGGATGTGAGAAAGCTATTCCCAAGCCCCCCCCCCCCCCCCTTGGGAATAGATTTGCTTTCCTAGGAATGATGTTTTACTATTTTGTTTGGACGGTTATATCCTCGCTTTATTTTCAAATTTTCAACTATCATCCTAAACATGTGAATCATCATGAAATTAGTGAAAGGGTATTAAAGTAAAACTAAATAAATTAAGATTCCTATCCATGTGTGGACCAAACATGAAAATAATTTTTTTTTTAAAATTTTGAACTACCTATTCCCAACCTAACCGAACATGGGTATGGGAATGTTGAATTCTTTTCCCATAGGAAAGGAATTGAAAATCTATTCCTAGGAATCCAAAAACTTGATCCAAACGAGCCCTTAGCACCTATGGATTGGATGGAACTGAAATTGTAGAAATTAGGATTAGAAATGAAACTTACTATTCTACAAAATTAGCTCATATATTCTAAAGGTCAGAATCTAAAAAAACGTGATAGGCCCTACTAATGATGCTCTTAGTGTTTAGACCCTGGGTTTTGGGCCAATAATATCCTCCACCAAAACCCTCCATCAGCAAACTCCTCTCTCCCAAACATCAGAGTACGAACTCGCCGCGCCGCCTGTATATATTCTCTCTTCTCCTCTCTCTCTCTCACACACACACACACACACAAACACTCCGGACACGAACACGAAACTATACGGACACGGCGACACCGGCACGCACCCCCCACCAAAAAAAAAAAAATCTCCGGTGTCGAGCTGAGCTTTCAACTTCTCTCTCTATTATTTGAAGAAATTGAGAAATCGGGAGCTCTCTACATTTTGTCTCGGCGGAGATGTCGGTTGTCGAGGATCCAGGTTTACTACAATTCTATAAAGATCGCACCTTTTCTTGTGTTGACTAATTTTTTTTTCCTGGATTTTATATGGTGAATGAGTATTCGTTTGGTGTTGATTAGATGTAAGCAACTCTGTATCGAAAGAAAGCCGCTCCCTTTCGAAGAAGAACGCGAAGGAGCATGTGGAGCAGCTGCAAAGGCTTCAAGAAAAAGTATACACTTTTTTTTTCCTTTGTTTTTTTTTCCATATATAAATGCTCATCGTTTGTTATTTACCTGTAAGAAATTAATGCGATTCTTCAAAAAAAAATCCATTGAAACATTTAATTGATGAATTCTTCTGAACAATTTAAATCAATGGAAAAGGTTGCAAAATTGACAAGTAATCTTATGAAGAATGTGGCACCAGTTGAAGGATTGAAATGGTTGTATGCCAAGCTGTGTAGCTGGGATAATTTGTTCATAGACTGACAATCCTTCAATCAATCATGAAACTTCTAGTCGCCACTTTGGCATACATTGCGCACATACTTTTTTCCCTTCCATTAAATGAAGACCTACATATTTATTGGAAGAAATAGCACACTCATATTTTATGGAAAAAATAGAACTCAGTTTATAGTTACGAGTTTACAACAACAAAAACAAAGCCTTTCCGTGTCCCTTCCACGATGTTAAGGCTTGAAGGTTGCATCATGGAGGATCCAGCTTCAAGATGCAGAACAACCTCTCCGCAAATGTTGGGGCTAGGGGCATGAGTTAAGGTTGTGTAGATCTTTACTCTCCTCAGACATTGCCTAGTAACATATAAGAAGTCTCTTGACCAGGGACCCCTCCTTTTCCTGTATCCTTACAGTGACCTGTCCTATTTGTTAGGATTCTTTGAATTAGCATGTCCTGTCGTGTCATATCCATATCGTTTGTCCAATTTGTTAGGAGTTCATAATTCAGAGCTTCACCTTATCTGTATGCATACCATCATTGTCAGTGAATTTTTATGGTAGTACCTCCACCTCCACCTCCTTTAGTAAGATGTTGTGACATAGTTGTCAATGCTATCCATTATATTCAGTTGGACTCTGGGCCCATATCATGGAAGTATGATACTCCAATCAAACAAAATTAATCTACCATGTCTTTTCCTAGAGATAAGTATTAACATGATAGTGTCAGCATGATTTGAAAAAGGATCAAATATTGTGCATCCGTAGGGGAAGTAGAATTGCAAGCATTAGATGATTTTGTAAGTTGTTTGCGGTTTATACTGTAGCAAATTCTTTAGGATAAATAATTGGATTCTTGTAAAAAGAATCGATTTATTTTGCAAAACAAGAAGAGGAAGGAAAAGTAAGTTAGAAAAGAGTATTCAAACTGTTTTAGAAATCTGATGTTAACTTCCTTGTTGGATATGGACATCTGATGTTTAGATCAGTGTTCTAAAAATCGGCCTAGGCGGCGCCTAGGCGCTAGGCGGCCGTCCGCCGCACCGAAAACCCCCTAGGCGGCGGTCCTAGGCGGTTTCGGTCTAGGCGGCCCTAGGTGGCCCCTAGGCAGCCCTTTGGCGGCCAATTTTTTTAAAAAATTCAAAAAAAAAAAATGAAAACAAAATTACATACTTACCTGCCGTCGTCGCCATCGTCGCCGTTGCCGCCGCCGTGGTCGTCGCCGCCGCCGTCGTCGCCGCCGTCGTCGTCGTCGTAGTCGCCGGTGGTGGCCGCGGCGGCGGGTGGTGGTGGTGTTGGCGGCGGCTGCTGCTGCTTCTGTTGGTGGTGGCGGTGGTGGTGGGAGGGGAGGAGGAGAGGGGAGCAGAGGAGGAGAGGAGGAGGAGGAGAGGAGAGGGGAGGTGGTGGGAGGGGAGGAGAGGGGGGAGGAGAGGGGAGGAGGAGGAGGAGGAGCGAAGGGGAGAGGGGAGTGCTGCATCTGCTGCTGCTTCTGCTGTCTCTCTCCTCCCCCCCCCTATATATATATATATATATATATATATATATATATATATATAGGAGTTCCTACAACTCTTAGGGGGCGTTTGGTTCAAGTTTTTGAGGCTTGGGAATGGGATTTGAATTCCTTACTCATGTTTGGTATGTTTAGGATTGAGAATGAGGAGGGAATATGAGGGGGTTAGGTGGGAAAGCTATTCCCATGGATGTGAGAAAGCTATTCCCAAGCCCCCCCTTGGGAATAGATTTGTTTTCCTAGGAATGATGTTTTATTATTTTGTTTGGACGGTTATATCCTCGCTTTATTTTCAAATTTTTCACTCTCATCCTCAACATGTGAATCATCATGAAATTAGTGAAAGGGTATTAAAGTAAAACTAAATAAATTAAGATTCCTATCCATGTGTGAACCAAACATGAAAATAATTTTTTTTTTTAAATTTTGAACTACCTATTCCCAACCTAACCAAACATGGGTATGGGAATGTTGAATTCTTTTCCTATAGGAAAGGAATTGAAAATCTATTCCTAGGAATCCAAAAACTTGATCCAAACGAGCCCTTAGCACCTATGGATTGGATGGAACTGAAATTGTGGAAATTAGGATTAGAAATGAAACTTACTATTCTACAAAATTAGCTCATATATTCTAAAGGTCAGAATCTAAAAAAACGTGATAGGCCCTACTAATGATGCTCTTAGTGTTTAGACCCTGGGTTTTGGGCCAATAATATCCTCCACCAAAACCCTCCATCAGCAAACTCCTCTCTCCCAAACATCAGAGTACGAACTCGCCGCGCCGCCCGTATATATTCTCTCTCTTCTCCTCTCTCTCTCTCTCACACACACACATACACAAACACCCCGGACACGAACACGAAACTATACGGACACGACGACACCGGCACGCACCCCCCACCAAAAAAAAAATCTCCGGTGTCGAGCTGAGCTTTCAACTTCTCTCTCTATTATTTGAAGAAATCGAGAAATCGGGAGCTCTCTACATTTTGTCTCGGCGGAGATGTCGGTTGTCGAGGATCCAGGTTTACTACAATTCTACAAAGATCGCACCTTTTCTTGTGTTGACTAATTTTTTTTTCCTGGATTTTATATGGTGAATGAGTATTCGTTTGGTGTTGATTAGATGTAAGCAACTCTGTATCGAAAGAAAGCCGCTCCCTTTCGAAGAAGAACGCGAAGGAGCATGTGGAGCAGCTGCAAAGGCTTCAAGAAAAAGTGTACACTTTTTTTTTTTCCTTTGTTTTTTTTTCCATATATAAATGCTCATCGTTTGTTATTTACCTGTAAGAAATTAATGCGATTCTTCAAAAAAAAAAATCCATTGAAACATTTAATTGATGAATTCTTCTGAACAATTTAAATCAATGGAAAAGGTTGCAAAATTGACAAGTAATCTTATGAAGAATGTGGCACCAGTTGAAGGATTGAAATGGTTGTATGCCAAGCTGTGTAGCTGGGATAATTTGTTCATAGACTTACAATCCTTCAATCAATCATGAAACTTCTAGTCGCCACTTTGGCATACATTGCGCACATACTTTTTTCCCTTCCATTAAATGAAGACCTACATATTTATTGGAAGAAATAGCACACTCATATTTTATGGAAAAAATAGAACTCAGTTTATAGTTACGAGTTTACAACAACAAAAACAAAGCCTTTCCGTGTCCCTTCCACGATGTTAAGGCTTGAAGGTTGCATCATGGAGGATCCAGCTTCAAGATGCAGAACAACCTCTCCGCAAATGTTGGGGCTAGGGGCATGAGTTAAGGTTGTGTAGATCTTTACTCTCCTCAGACATTGCATAGTAACATATAAGAAGTCTCTTGACCAGGGACCCCTCCTTTTCCTGTATCCTTACAGTGACCTGTCCTATTTGTTAGGATTCTTTGAATTAGCATGTCCTGTCGTGTCATATCCATATCGTTTGTCCAATTTGTTAGGAGTTCATAATTCAGAGCTTCACCTTATCTGTATGCATACCATCATTGTCAGTGAATTTTTATGGTAGTACCTCCACCTCCACCTCCTTTAGTAAGATGTTGTGACATAGTTGTCAATGCTATCCATTATATTCAGTTGGACTCTGGGCCCATATCATGGAAGTATGATACTCCAATCAAACAAAATTAATCTACCATGTCTTTTCCTAGAGATAAGTATTAACATGATAGTGTCAGCATGATTTGAAAAAGGATCAAATATTGTGCATCCGTAGGGGAAGTAGAATTGCAAGCATTAGATGATTTTGTAAGTTGTTTGCGGTTTATACTGTAGCAAATTCTTTAGGATAAATAATTGGATTCTTGTAAAAAGAATCGGTGTATTTTGCAAAACAAGAAGAGGAAGGAAAAGTAAGTTAGGAAAGAGTATTCAAACTGTTTTAGAAATCTGATGTTAACTTCCTTGTTGGATATGGACATCTGATGTTTAGATCAGTGTTCTAAAAATCGGCCTAGGCGGCGCCTAGGCGCTAGGCGGCCGTCCGCCGCACCGAAAACCCCCTAGGCGGCGGTCCTAGGCGGTTTCGGTCTAGGCGGCCCTAGGCGGCCCCTAGGCGGCCCTTAGGCGGCCAATTTTTTTAAAAATTCCAAAAAAAAATGGAAACAAAATTACATACTTACCTGCCGTCGTCGTCGCCGCCGCCGCCGCCGCCGCCGTCGTCGTCGTTGTAGTCGCCGGTGGTGGCCGCGGCGGCTGGTGGTGGTGGTGGCGGCTGCTGCTGCTTCTGTTGGTGGTGGTGGTGGCGGCTGCTTCTGTTGGTGGTGGCGGCGGTGGTGGTGGTGGTGGTGGTGGGAGGGGAGGAGGAGAGTGGAGGTGGTGGGAGGGGAGGAGGAGAGGGGGGGAGGAGAGGGGAGGAGGAGGAGCGGAGGGGAGCGGAGGGGAGAGGGGAGTGCTGCATCTGCTGTCTCTCTCCTCCCCCCCCTCTCTCTCTCTCTCTATATATATATATATATATATATATATATATATATATATATGCGCCTAGGCGCTAGTCTACCCTCCGGCGCACCGACTCCGCCTAGCGATTTTTACAACATTGGTTTAGATGAGGTTTACAAATTAACAACACTAAGATACAAATTGGGTACACCTCAGTACACTCTACAGATGCTCATAGGTTCTCTCAAGCTTGTAGAAGAGATCATATACAATCTTATCTTTCTCTTTGTTATGCATGTATTTTACAATAAAATCAAGACTATGTTCCATTCGATTGCATGGAGTCAACTGGATGAAGATCAAAATCGTTTCTACAATACGAGATGTAGCACAAATGATACAGGGTTATCATTGTTGACATAACTGCACAACAAGTGGCTAGTACAAAAGGGGAGGTTGGATCAAAGCCTATAACCTATTAATGGATCCAGCTAATTTGGTAATAAAGGTTAGGAGGTCTTGGGGGTCTTCTTGGCATCATATATAGGACCGCATAGGTTTCACTCTATGTCTAGATATATAAAGCTTGGAAAACTACAATGATGTCACAATGATGATGCCAATCATCAAGCAGTAGCATTTTTATTGTGGCTCCAATTCTTCCAATCTTCATGCTGGTATTTCCTTTCTCACAATCAAGGTCCTAGTCTCCATCTCCATGGAAATCCCTTTTCATGTGTATTGATGCACCTGTGAATGACAGTGGTGAGACAATTATTGATTCATCAAATCAAAAACCGCATGTTTGCTAGGTTTGTAACTCATTTAGACACATGGGGTTTATATATTGCAGTGCAAAAAGGTGGGAGGTGTGTCTATGTAGGGTGGGATGCTGGGTGGGGCTAATGCTGCTAGGTCTGGAGGGACGAAATGAAAGGTTGAAGTTTGCGGATATGAGGTGCTGTCCTCGAGTGTGAACATTAAGGACGAAGTTGTACAAGTAACATTATTACATGTCAAGGATATGCTGGTAACCTACTCTAGCCTCAGTTTATGTAAGGATCAATTCTGATATTTGCTGGTTAGTGGTAGTGCACTGTATTTGTGCGTCACATAGCGAAAACTTGTAGGGAGGGAGATGGGTTGGAGGGAAGGAGATGTACATCTGTGCAACACCAACCTCATTTAATCAGTAATTGTGAAATAGGTGTATTATCTGTAATTGGCTGATATTAGATTATACCTGTCCAAGTTATATCTTAGAACTTATTTTTACATTGGCAAGTTGTACTAATAATTTAGAACTTTCCATATTTTTACTGCACGGCCTTGTCCTTTGTTAAGTAGGTAAAAGTTGCTTCTCCTTATAATGCATCATATTCCTCTACTTCGATAATACGTGGCTATTAGATATTTCTTCTTTGTGCAACCATTTTATGTCCCCTCTTGCAGGATCCAGAATTCTATCAGTATTTGAAAGATCATGATAAGGAGCTCCTGTAATTTGATGATGAAGATATTGATGTGAGTATGTTTCACATTAATCTAACGTTTAGTTGCATAATAGTTGAATGAAATGGACTTGTTCTTTCTTCTGTATTGGTTAGGAGAACGCAGGAACCGATTTGGAGGATGATGAGGATTCTCATTCTGCACAGGAGAAGCTACAGAAAGCACCAGAAAAAGTAATTACAACTGCCATGGTTGATCCTGGTGCAAGGATATCAAAGAATACGGGAAACTTGGTGCAGTTAGATCTCTCCTACGTGCTTTTCGTACTGCATGCCATTACGGTGATGATAGAGGGAATGGTTCTAAATCAAAATTTAGTATCATTTCTAGCAGTGTATTTAACAGAATAATGGTGTTTGTTCTGAATGAAACGGATGGAATTCTCCGTGGAGTGCTGAAAGCCCCAAACTCTGGAGGAAAGAAGGAGACGATCATGGATCTAATGACCACTAAAGTGTGGAAGAAAAATGGTTGCTTGATGAAACTATATCTAGGAAATGCTCTTCACATATTGACACAAATGACTGACGAGCAGATGATCTCATTCACCTTGAAGCGTGTGAAGGCGTCAGCTGTATTTTTAGCTGCATTCCCCACTCTTTTGAGGAAATACATTAAGGTTTTTCATTTGTTTCTCTTTGCTACTTATGTGGCATGCCAGCTAATTTTCAAGGCTTTTGATGTAGATTTTCATATGCTTATACTACTTCAGGTTGCACTTCACTCGTGGGGTAACGGAAGAGGTGCGCTTCCTGTTGTTTCATTTTTATTCCTAAGGGACTTGTGCGTTCGACTCGGTTCGGATTGTTTGGACACTTGCCTTAAGGGTGTGTACAAGGCATACATAATGAATTGCAAACTAGCTAAGAATGTAAGCAGATCAAAGCTGCAGCACATCAATTTTCTTGGTAATTGTGTAAGTGAACTCTATGGTGTGGACATACCAAGTGCATATCAGCATGCCTTTGTTTTCATCCGTCAACTAGCGGTGATCTTACGGGGTGCCCTTACTGAAAGGGGGAGCAAGGTAATGCGAAGTCTCTCTTATGGCATGGTGTTCTATAGGAGAGTAATTAAGGTTGTGCCTTTATATAATTTGCTACTTTGTTGTTTTTTCGTACCATTTTGGTAGGTGGTAAAAGACAATAAGCAAGAAAAAGGTAAACAAGGAAGCGGCAAGAGTACCAACCAGGAGGTGAGTTAAACATTCTGACGACCTATTCCCTTAATATGTATATATGAGAGTGTTTGGGAAACTCAGGACTGTCTCTTTCACTGAATTTTCTTCCTCAGGATTTAGATCAAACTGTATTAACAAGAACACAGTGTCATCTTTCTCTTTTAGGACATGCAAATCGTTTTAACAAAGTCTTATTACAAGTTCTTTCTGGTCAGAAGTCATTTGGATCATATTTTTCTTGTTAGGAGCAAGGTTTGTAGTATCGGCCGAATACCGGTAAGTATTGGCCATAATTGTATCGTCCTACCGTTTTGGCCTGACCCAGTCCGGTACTTGAGCCCAACAATACCAGCAAATGCTGACATTTTGGGCCTTTAATGGTCAATTCACCAAAAAAAAATTGAAAGAAAGAGAAGTGTAAAAAAAAAAAAAAAAATTAATGTTGGTAGAGTGGTTCGGTAGTGTGGAAGAGACAATAACCATTATTAGAAAGAGAGCTACATTGAAAAACATGCAAACTATAATGAATAATTCTCGTGTTGGAAAATGCAATTAAATTATGAAGGATTACCTATCAAATTCATGTGCTCTACAACTTCATATTGGTCATATGCATATTGACAACAGTCATGATGCCATGGACCTGATGCAGAAAAGTAATAAGTATAAACACTATAGAAATGGAATGCTAAAAAACGAGGAAGATCATCTTTCTAAATTTTATGAAATTAGTAAATATGTTAAGAGATATGCTATGTACATTTTAAGTTTTTGTTTGGGATGGCATTATCGTTGTGACAGGGGCAGAGCTAGACATTATGTTCCGTGGTGACGAAATTAAAGTCTATAACATAAACTTAGCTCTAGCCATAGGTCTAGTTCTCTTTTTTTTTCACTTGGACCGTGAGGGCAGATCTTAAGAATACTTTTTTTTTAAATTACATATAATTTTATTGTAATAATTTAAAAAAAATGTGAGGATGGTGAACCCCAATTGTTACCATGTAGCTTTGCCCATGGTTGTGAGCCTATCCTAATCGTATCAATATTATCTCATGTGAGTAACATGTTTATTGGTTGAGGATACAGTTTTGTGCAAGCTTATCCATTTTACTTTTCATATGCCATGTTGCATGAATACTTCAACACATAAAGTCATGCTTGGATATATACTTGATAATCGGACACCCCGAAATCAAGGATATGTGCCGGATACGCGTAGTCTAGGTTTCAAGATACTACTTAACATATTCGAAGAGATATTTGACTATAATTGTTAAATATATTCAGGGGAATCAAACTCAACCAAATAAAAAAATTATCTCCCATCTTAATTAGCACGTGAATTAGAAGAGATATTTGACTATAATTGAATAATGTTCTTATTATACATTATTATACGTGCAAAATACGTACATTTACTGGTATATATGTACCTCCGCTTGCAGTGTTCAACTACAAAGTCCCGAATCACGACATGGCCAAGGTCGACGGCCCAAGTTTCCGGGCATGCGCCTTGCCGGCAGGAAACGAGCCTCTAGCCACGGGCATGGACGAGATCGTCATCGCGACTCCGGGAAGGAAATGGTACCTGTGCAGCAAGGGCAACCACTGCGAGTCGGGGATGAGGCTCCTCGTCAACGTTGTTTCAGACGCGGAGGAGGAGGCGCCGTCTCCGTCCCCACCTCGGGCTAGCTCATCGAGCAAGCTCCGGTACAAGACTCTCGTCGTAGTAGCTGCAGCGGCGGCGATGGCAATCGTGATTTAAGCTACAAGTCGTGCGTATTTTTATCATTAAGCATCAGTCTTTGGATATTTTATCTTCTGTTCTAAAAGGTGTAATATTGATTTATTTTTATTTTTTTGTTATTTTTTCTCTACCCAATGTCATCAGCGACGAGTAAAGATTATATGATGTGAATTTTATTGTTTTTGTGGGACTTTTTTTTGGTTAATTTGTAATTAGCTAGACAACTTAATCAACCTTCACATATTTTCAATTTTTTTTTTTTGAAATCTCACGCATGCACACAATTAGGGGACTCGAACCTTGCCGATCTCTTCAGTGTCCGCTCTAATACCACTAGGCTAGAGAGCTCGGACACATATTTTCACTTCTAAGACCAGGCTATTTTTCTCCTTTTTTTTGTGTGCGTGTGGGGGGGGGGGGATTTTTTAGGAAAAACTATACTTTTGGTCACTGAATGTTTGTCTGACCAAAGTTTTAGTCACTCAAATATTTTTTTTAAAATTTAGTCACTGAATGTTTGGCCGTCCAAAAAAATGGCCACTCTATTAAATTATTGTTTGTTTTATTAACATTTTTTGTTGACATGGCATGTTATGTGCCATGTCAGTCATTAAATACGACGTGGCACATTCACGTGGACTATTTTTGGGTTTTATTTTTCAAAAAATTCGTTTGGATATTAACTTTTTTTTTTAAATAAAAAAATGAAATACCATGTCATAAACATTGAAACCTGGCACATAACTTAATACCCAAAAGAATTTTTTTTAAAAATAAAATCCAAAAATAGCCCACGTGGATGTGCCACGTCGTATTTAACGACTGACATGGCATATAACATGCCGTGTCGACAAAAATTGTTAATAAAACAAACAACAATTTAACAGAGTGACCGTTTTTTTGGCAAGTTATATGGGCACATCATATTTTGATCATGGCTAGCCCATTTTGAAGTTTGGTTTATCTATAAGTTTGCCATTGAAGAAAATGATTATGGCTATCCCACTTTCTAGTATAAAAGTCACTTTTCTTTTTCTTTTCCCTTTGTCTTCTTCTTCTCTAAAGCTCCATTTCCAATTTTCCAAGAACCGTAGAATATTCTTCTTGTCCCCCAATCAACACCTAAGAAATTCTTCTTGTCTTGAAACCCTAAAATAATTATCAACGAATATTCCTAGTACTCGGTATGTTTTCGACTACTAGATGGCAAAATTTGTTAAAAAAATTTGTTCATTCCAAATTATTGAATGTTTTGTCATAATGTAGGAAATATGGAAGAAATAGGAACATCAAATCTAGCAATCGATCAGTCTGGTCCTTCCGAAGAACACAACATTCTCTCCGAAGAACTCTCGGTAGGTCTACGACCTACCTACGTACAGTAATTCGTAGTCGACATTTGGACTGCCACACACTCAGGCAGTCCCATGTACTTGTGGACTGCCAGGGAGTGCGGCAGTCCAGAAGTTAATCTTCTGCTCCACTGGACTGCCACACTTCCTGGCAATCCATAAAGTACTATGGACTACCAGAAAGTGTGGCAATCCAATTAAATAGCGTATGAACAACTGGACTGCCACACTTTCTGGTAGTCCATCAAGTATCAGAATTTGTGGCAGTCTAGTTTAACTGCAATGTGAGTCCTGAATTGGATATTGTCTTTGGTTTTGTCGTTGATTTAGAGGATAAATTCACCTCTTTCTACTGTTGCGACGAGATAATAAAACAACTGCAAGATAATAAATAGACAAATTGAATCACAACAAGTATAATAAAATGTGATGGGCCTTAGTGTTTTAGACTCTGGGTTTTGGGGCAATAATATCCTCCACCAAAACCCTCCATCAGCAAACTCCTCTCCCAAAGAGAGAGGGGTGGCGCGGCGAGTCGACGAACTCGCCGCGCCGCCTCCTCTCTCTGTATATATTCTCTCTCCTCTCTCTCTCTCTCTCTCACACACACACACACACACACACACAGACACAAACACTCCGGACACGAACACGATACTATACGGACACGGCGACACCGGCACGCACAAGTGCCTATGCCCCCCCACCCCCCGGGTCGAGCTGAACTTTCAACTTCTCTCCCTATTATTTGAAGAAATCGAAAAATCGGGAGCTCTCTACATTTTGTCTCGGCGGAGGTGTCGGTTGTCGAGGATTCAGGTTTACTACAATTCTACAAAGATCGCACCTTTTCTTGTGTTGACTAATTTTTTTTCCTGGATTTTATATGGTGAATGGATATTCGTTTGGTGTTGATTAGAAGTAAGCAACTCTGTATCGAAAGAAAGCCGCTCCCTTTCGAAGAAGAACGCGAAGGGGCATGTGGAGCAGCTGCAAAGGCTTCAAGAAAAAGTATACACTTTTTTTTCCTTTATTTTTTTTCCACATATAAATGCTCATCGTTTGTTATTTACCTGTAAGAAATTAATGCGATTCTTCAAAAAAAAAAAAAAATCCATTGAAACATTTAATTGATGAATTCTTCTGAACAATTTAAATCAATGGAAAAGGTTGCAAAATTGACAAGTAATCTTATGAAGAATGTGGCACGAGTTGAAGGATTGAACTGGTTGTATGCCAAGCTGTGTAGCTGGAATAATTTGTTCATAGACTGATAAGCCCATGTAGCAGTTGACGGATGGAGTGGGAGTTGAAGCATTCTTGGATGCCAACCTATGTAGTGGGAACTTACCAGTGGTGCACTTGGAATGAAGAGTGGAGTAAGAGTTGAAGGATTGGGAAGTAAGTAGCAGGGATTATTCTGTCGTATACCCGTGTATATGTCAGGAGAACATGTTGGACACTTCTATAACATGTTTGGATGTTTGTTGACAATCCTTCAATCAATCATGACACTTCTAGTCGCCACTTTGGCATACATTGCGCACATACTTTTTTTTCCCCTTCCATTAAATGAAGACCTACATATTTATTGGATTTTTTTTTTTAATTACCGTCTATGTCAGCCTGCTATATTGGTGCCAAATTTCCATCTAAGGTAGCTTACGAGCATGAGAGGTTCATGGTTTAAAATCTATGTAGGCAGTTGGATGGTAGGTAGACCTACCTTTATGATATGCGCTTTAAGCTCATGCAACCAAGGAGCACCCTTCATGTTTTCTTAGACTGTAAATAGTTTAGACGAAGAGATAAGATGATACAATTTGCTATGGGGAATTGCATTCCTCTCTATGACACATTAAGCGAAATAGTGAAAAGGAATCACAATCCCAGTAATATGCTTACCACTCTTAGGAAACTACCTTACAATTCAAAGCAAGAAAGTTTACTGAATGGAAAAACAAAAAAAAACAAAAACAAGATAAAAGGAACAACAAGAGACTCAAGTTCTCATTGATCAAAGCACAATAATATGTCCTTCATGCACTGATAGCTCTATACACACATATAACAACAATAAAGCCTTTATCCCAAAATTTTAGGATCGTTTTGTTGACTCCTGTTCTTCTATTCGACTCTCTTAAGGGCCATGCCTATGTAATGGTAACAAAAACCGTATCCTATTTAAAACTAAAATTCATGTTCGTCTACCATTAACTAATGTATTATTGTTCCTCCCTAAGGCTCCGTTTGGTAGGAATGATGGAAAAGTGGAAGGAAGGAAAAAGAGTACGATGTATATTCCTTCTATATTGAAAAAAAGATCATTTCTTTTCTTTGTGTTTGGTAGGAGGGATGAAAAAGATGAGAGATGCACTTTTTTTTTGGTTTGGTATGGAAGAAAAAGTGTAATAAAAGAAATTAAAAAAATATAGGCATGTCAAACAAGGGAAAATGTATCATTTCCTCCACTTTTGCCTCTTCTATTTTCCTTTCTCCCACTTTTTTCTCGTACCAAACGAAGTCTAAAGGAGGATTTATTAGTCTATCTTGCATATGTTCAAACAACCTAAGACGATTTTCTTTCATATTGTGCTCACCTGTACCTTTCAACGAGTATACTCATTTCTTATCCTATCCTTCAATGTGTTGCCCCTCATCCATTTTAACATTCTCATTTCAACTACATTAACTTTGTAACATGTTTCTTTGACCCATAAAACATGGTTGGTCTTATAACAGTCTAGTGGAATTTTTCTTTCAACTTGAGAGAGAACTCGCGATCACAAAGTAAATCCAGAAATACTTCTCCATTTTGACCATCCTAAATTCTCCTCCCTTCCGATTGAGTGTGTCCGTGTGTGTATACCAAGCACCTCAAGCTCAAGTGGTTATGGTGGGAGGCATCTCCCCAAGTGGCCGTGGGTTTAAGGCTTGGGGGAAGCAATTTAATTTCTATGTGGTGGAGAATTAAATTGGTACATCCAGGTGTGGGCCAGGCAAGGAATAGGCCTTCGAGCCGGGTTAATATGTCTCCGGGTCGGGTTGGTGACCTTGGACCGGGTTTGTAGGCCTTCAGACTGGGGTGGTGGACTTCGGGCCGGGTTGTGAATTGTGGGCCATTAGTGTCACGCCCCGACCCGGAATCACCCGAATCATCGTCCTCGCAGGGGGCGTGATGCCGCACGAGCCTGGAGTTGCGCTCGTGCAAGGCAAGATAACAGTTCACATAGAGTTTATCTCAAATCGATAACATAAGCAGCGGAAGGAAAACAGAGTATAACATAAGAATCTCTTTATTAATATTGAACTGGAGGTTACAAAGGCTCTGAATAGCCCAACATATATGCCAATTGGCTACAACGCTCATGATCTCTCTTAGCTCACAAAGGATTACATTGTTCCATACATTATGCCTCTTTATAGCCACCAAGTAGTCTTCGGCCGAACATCTCCATGTCGCAAGTCCGAACGCATATGCGGAAGCTCCTCTTGAATGCCAAGGACTCCATGCCTCGGCGCGACCAAGCCAAGCTCCGCCCCGAGCCGATCATAACCTGACCTGCACATAAACTAGTGGGGGATTAGTGCTTTCGTCCTCGCTTCGCACTGATCAAGACCCGCTCGCACCCAACCAAACACTAAATCAATTAGTGAGCATGCATCTTAATTGTGATCTTTCTATTTAGTCTTAGGATCGATTTCATGGCAATATTCATAACATAGCACATTATCATAAATGTGTCCGATACCGTGTCCCTGCGGCAGATACAGTTAGACATAAACATAGTGAATGTGCTCGTCTCCGTCCTGTTTATACTTAGCCTGCACTGGTTAGATCTTAACATAGAAATCATAGCATTCACGCAACCAACCAAATCATAAACGTAAACATATGCATAATGGGTAGCAGGCCCTGTGCCTGCACCCAGCTCTCATCTCATAGCCCACCGGCCCTAACTATATGAAGGTCACGGTGTTTCGCACCGTAATGGACTTGGCATCTCATATGTGTAAGCCTATGATCGCTTCGATACGGGTTGCTAGTCCGCTATCAGAAGGATCCCAAACTTACGGATATCATAGCTTATCACAAGCACTGGACGGTCGCAATCCGTCCGAATGTTGTGCACCATAAATACCACACATAATTTCCTCCTAGGCCGAACGGTTCCGGCGCCCCGGCGTAACCGTTCGAGGGAAGCCGCACCCGTGCACGGGCAATCCGAGTCCATTGACCATGCAATACGTTCCATAGCATAACATCCATAGCATACCAACCGGTCCCGTGTTCCATAAACATAGTCCCGATCCATAAGCATATTCGCGTCTCATAAACATAATCCGCCATTCATATGGGGAGCTCCGCCGGCGTTATGCCCCAACACATCCATATTGATGCACGACGCCCAACGGCTTAGTCGTCTCGTACTCGTATTTACGCGTCCAGTTCATAATGTTATTCACATAGCCTACTTCCATATTTACTTAGTCAATTCATACATAAGTGCGCGAAGGCACGCTCAGCGTCGTATTCAATGTTCTACGCCTAGTGTTCAATGTTCTCGGAGTCGTGCACTTGGTGCACATCTCGATACTGTCTTTCAATGTTCTACCATCATAGTCCTACCGCGACTCGTGCACTCGATGCATGTCGCTTCAATTGTTTGATTGTTCAATGTTCTACCTTAGTGTTCAACGCATACTTAGATACTTACTCGCCGAGCCACGCTCGCTAACATAATAACCGAATTGCATACAATGAATTCATATTATTAGACGTGAAGGAATAGAGAGAGAGAGTCAAGAACCCGTCCACCTTAAGTCTTACGCCTTGCCGTTTCGCTGAGTTGAAGCACTTCGCTTCCATAACTCGATCGCATAGCTAACTCCTGGACTTAGCCATTCCTTTGAACAACTCGGTCGATTTAGCCTACCGCGCCCATGCCACGATCCGTTGCAAGGCCACAATATGGTTTCGCGGACACTTCACTGCATAAGGCAAAATGCCGACCTCTTATCGTCCAGCGTAAAAGCATAGCCTGCACACCAGATCAACCAAACTTAGCACTTACTCAAACGGGACTTAGCCTTTGCATCGATTCGATTCATATATTCCAACCGACTCAAAGCTTACCTTTGGCCATCGCAACACTTGCATCGATCAGCATCGATACTTTATCGGGTCAACGCAACTCTTCGAGTCAACGACTCTTTATAATGCACCGTGCGGAGCGGGGCATTACATAATATACCACTCAAAATCAGGTTCGTCCTCGAACCGACACCAACACTTAATTCAAGTGCCTCGCATAGATCGCTTCACGATCTCGTACTACTATCGTTGGAATCATACAACTTAGTTTGGATCATACACGTATTTTAGGCGTCCCACCAATACATGCATTTCAGCCAAGCTCAGTTGTAGGATCTCGGGGCAACTAACAAGCTCAACTTAAATCCTCAAGCACCAAATCATTCCGTACTCGACTTAGTCAAACTTAAGCACATATTCCCAAAATACTTCTCATATGCATATTCTCGTAACATACGATCATCTTCCAAACTTCTATGCCATAACTTAACTCAAACCGTAACTTCGATATCATAAGTTTCTCGCCGGCCACCTAACATTTGCATTGCACAAGTCATTGCGCATCCGATCGCAATAAGCTTCCGCAATGCCTATTCGCCCAACCGTTTTCTATCTCTCGTATAACTCAAGTCTTTCATCCAATCATTCATAATGCTTAGCCTTAACGACATGGACTAAGTCCAACATGTCCAACTTTCTTTTGTCTACAATCCGTACTAAGTCTCGCATACGACTATCCCAACCCGATTTATATTCTCGTACTACCTACGCATCGCGTCTGGGGCTACCCCCGCTAGGTAACTTATCCAGACATCATGCTCGCACTCTCCGACACAAGAGGTCAACTTGAGTCTACGATGCCCGAGGCAACAATCTTACCGACCCAAGGTCTCTCACGATACGCTCATCTCTCATTCTCGAATCAATTCCGACTAACCCGTTCCATAACATAGATCGTGTGCTCAACACGCATAGCCTAACCGTTACCCAACCGATCTACGACATAACTCTTAGGGTCGTTCCACTATTCGTTACTCTCGCACATTGCAAGATTCTTGCAATCGCCTTACCGCGTCTCTATGCTAACACGTTCCTCTACACATATTCGGTCGTCGACCTACCGAGTCCACTTACGCACTTATTCGATTGATCGTAAATCTTCAAACCATATCGATCCGGTACTCGCTAACTTCCGAGACACGATACTCAATCGCATTAGACTTATTCTTAACATGCACTGTATCATCCTTCTCCATCGACATAATCTCTCGTATGACTTCATTTGGGTCGTCCTACGGTTTCCGACATTTACTTGATTTGGCGGTCAAGTCTTCTAAGGTCATCTGCCCCGAAACTGCGCTCGATAATTGAAGATCATCAACGAGGGACAGTTACAACGAACCATGCTCTATCCTATTGCGGAACCAAATCAATTCTCAACGATTCCTATGGGACTTCATCTTATCCGACGTAACTTATCCATCCAAAAATTTATCTATCGTCTCGCGCAACTGATGCGCCGTTAGCTACTCGAATCACTCGCGCGTTACCGCCGACTACTCTCGCTTGCCGTGTGACATCTACTTGCCTCAATCCCGAGTTTACCTATTCGTGATCACAGTCGACACGTTCTATAACTCACCAACATAATCCTCGAACAACGTTCGCATCAAACCACGAGTCCATATCAAATTTGCCACGTCTCGCAAGTTCGATCATCCCCACTGGATGAATCACCATACCAGTGCTCACGCGGAATGATCGTCCAAGTTTTGGAGTGACGCATGTACGAGGCTGGTGTTGCGCTCGCACAAGACAAGAATGTCAACATAGTGGTGATCCGCGAAACAATCCATACACTTCCGTTTTCATCCGAGTAACACCCATCCACTCTCTATTTCTTCGAAGCGTTCCTATCGTTATCGTCCAAACTACCATCAACTTAACTTGCATCTTATTCATCCAACAACAATGCTCAACATAATTTTCGTTCATTCGATCAGAGTATCCCCGAGTTATTGCATATCGTCTTTGATACGCCTCAATACCATCGTCGATATGCATAACTTGAACATCTTCCTTTCTCATAAGCTTAAACTCGTTGCAATCATTGCCGTTATCCGAACTCGAATACGAATCGAGCCTTACACATACCAAAATCCATTCCGTTATAACTATCTTCCATAATCGCGACACAATTTTCAATTCACATATTCAATCTTACTCGCACTTTCCGATCGTGCTACCGACTTATCGCACTAACACAAATTCGTTCGTACGATTTCTCCGTACCTACTCAATACGTCCCGAACAAGTCTTCGTACTAACCCAACATAAGTTCGACAGGGTCGACTATTTCCACAGCGTAATATTCCTTCGCTAGGCTCGGCCTATCGTTCGACTTACTCTTAACGAACTCTCGTCCGACATATCCTCCATAAGTACGACTTCGCACATAATCGGTCGACTCAACTCACCGAAGCATACTCGCATCGACTTCTCCCAAGTCATTCCCACTCAAGTCTCGGTATTACTTCGTCCGTTGTGGACAAGCCTATCGTAACAACATATTCGTCTCGACATAACCTATCGCAAGTCACCAACCGGCTTAACATAGCTATCGCTAAGTGGTATTCCATATACCACTCAGGACCGAGCCTATCGTTATCGATATCATACTTCGCTACACTTACTCGCATACTTGGTATTGCATATACCACTCGGAATCGAGTCATTACCCGATATCACACTTCGCATAGGTCCGACATCTATTTTTCGATCAACTATCCCGTATGGCGATCCTTCCGATCCCAGTTCTAGCGTTCACTTAAGTTCGACACATATTCAATCTTACCGTACCATAGCGATCGCATTTGATCGCGCTCGCAACATACACTTATTCAAAGCTCAACGCAACATACGGCCAACATAAACGTCCGCCGACTCAACTCGACTTAGCGACCATCTCGACTCGTTATCGCATCCGCGATTTTCCGCATCGTACTCGTTGCAACTCGTGCAACAACTTACTCTTGATACTTCAGGTCATTGGTCGATCTCGTCCAACATATCGCTATCCATCCGCATAGCCATACAACGCATACCATCGACTCGTTGCGCCGATGCAACGAACGATCACGACTTGCTGCACTCCGTGCAACCGATAACATATAACCATTCACGTAGTCACATAGTACGCATTGTCTCACATATCGACTCGTTGCACGTCGTGCAACCCAACAACACATATCCTCTCGCACTTCGTGCGACCGCCAACACATAACTTCTCGCACTTCGTGCGACCAGCAATACGCATATCTTTGCACTTTGTGCAACCAACATCACCATATTCGTTGCACTTCGTGCGACCAACATCCCATAACTCGTTGCACTTCGTGCAACCAACATTTCATAACCCGTTGTACTTCGTGCAACCAACATTCTTCGATAGCACCCGAAGATACCGTAATAGTCACGACATACTTGTGGCAGACGTACTCTCTTAATATAGACTTATTGTATGGAACATCCAATGTAGCGTCGAGCAGATCCATGAGCCATGCGGTTGCGGAAACATCATAGAGTCAACTGAATTTCGATATCGAAGCAACTGAGGGTCAAAGAGATTCATGCACGGTCCAAAGGATGGAACCGCTCTGATACCAACTTGTCACGCCCCGACCCGGAATCACTCGAATCATCGTCCTCGCAGGGGGCGTGATGCCGCACGAGCCTGGAGTTGCGCTCGTGCAAGGCAAGATAACAGTTCACATAGAGTTTATCTCAAATCGATAACATAAGCAGCGGAAGGAAAACAGAGTATAACATAAGAATCTCTTTATTAATATTGAACTGGAGGTTACAAAGGCTCTGAATAGCCCAACATATATGCCAATTGGCTACAACGCTCATGATCTCTCTTAGCTCAAAAAGGATTACATTGTTCCATACATTATGCCTCTTTATAGCCACCAAGTAGTCTTCGGCCGAACATCTCCATGTCGCAAGTCCGAACGCATATGCGGAAGCTCCTCTTGAACGCCAAGGACTCCATGCCTCGGCGCGACCAAGCCAAGCTCCGCCCCGAGCCGATCATAACCTGACCTGCACATAAACTAGTGGGGGATTAGTGCTTTCGTCCTCGCTTCGCACTGATCAAGACCCGCTCGCACCCAACCAAACACTAAATCAATTAGTGAGCATGCATCTTAATTGTGATCTTTCTATTTAGTCTTAGGATCGATTTCATGGCAATATTCATAACATAGCACATTATCATAAATGTGTCCGATACCGTGTCCCTGCGGCAGATACAGTTAGACATAAACATAGTGAATGTGCTCGTCTCCGTCCTGTTTATACTTAGCCTGCACTGGTTAGATCTTAACATAGAAATCATAGCATTCACGCAACCAACCAAATCATAAACGTAAACATATGCATAATGGGTAGCAGGCCCCGTGCCTGCACCCAGCTCTCATCTCATAGCCCACCGGCCCTAACTATATGAAGGTCACGGTGTTTCGCACCGTAATGGACTTGGCATCTCATATGTGTAAGCCTATGATCGCTTCGATACGGGTTGCTAGTCCGCTATCAGAAGGATCCCAAACTTACGGATATCATAGCTTATCACAAGCACTGGACGGTCGCAATCCGTCCGAATGTTGTGCACCATAAATACCACACATAATTCCCTCCTAGGCCGAACGGTCCCGGTGCCCCGGCGTAACCGTTCGAGGGAAGCCGCACCCGTGCACGGGCAATCCGAGTCCATTGACCATGCAATACGTTCCATAGCATAACATCCATAGCATACCAACCGGTCCCGTGTTCCATAAACATAGTCCCGATCCATAAGCATATTCGCGTCTCATAAACATAATCCGCCATTCATATGGGGAGCTCCGCCGGCGTTATGCCCCAACACATCCATATTGATGCACGACGCCCAACGGCTTAGTCGTCTCGTACTCGTATTTACGCGTCCAGTTCATAATGTTATTCACATAGCCTACTTCCATATTTACTTAGTCAATTCATACATAAGTGCGCGAAGGCACGCTCAGCGTCGTATTCAATGTTCTACGCCTAGTGTTCAATGTTCTCGGAGTCGTGCACTTGGTGCACATCTCGATACTGTCTTTCAATGTTCTACCATCATAGCCCTACCGCGACTCGTGCACTCGATGCATGTCGCTTCAATTGTTTGATTGTTCAATGTTCTACCTTAGTGTTCAACGCATACTTAGATACTTACTCGCCGAGCCACGCTCGCTAACATAATAACCGAATCGCATACAATGAATTCATATTATTAGACGTGAAGGAATAGGGAGAGAGAGTCAAGAACCCGCCCACCTTAAGTCTTACGCCTTGCCGTTTCGCTGAGTTGAAGCGCTTCGCTTCCATAACTCGATCGCATAGCTAACTCCTGGACTTAGCCATTCCTTTGAACAACTCGGTCGATTTAGCCTACCGCGCCCATGCCACGATCCGTTGCAAGGCCACAATATGGTTTCGCGGACACTTCACTGCATAAGGCAAAATGCCGACCTCTTATCGTCCAGCGTAAAAGCATAGCCTGCACACCAGATCAACCAAACTTAGCACTTACTCAAACGGGACTTAGCCTTTGCATCGATTCGATTCATATATTCCAACCGACTCAAAGCTTACCTTTGGCCATCGCAACACTTGCATCGATCAGCATCGATACTTTATCGGGTCAACGCAACTCTTCGAGTCAACGACTCTTTATAATGCACCGTGCGGAGCGGGGCATTACAATTAGGTGGTCAAAATTTGAATTAAATAATATACTTTCAAATTTTTTTTTTTTTGGAATAATACTTTCAAAATTATATATATATATATATATATATATATATAAGAACTTGAAGACATAAGACCCGCAAAACCACCGGAGGTTTGAATCCGAAAATCATGATATGTCCAGAGAAACCCAAAAATTCAGGTAATGATTGATTTACAGTCGGACTCAGAGGAGAGGTCTACCTGTATAGAGGATTGTGGTACTAACACTTAGCCCTAGTGAAACTTGCAATGGATATAGTGGATCGAGAAATGATATATAAGACACAAGAAATGATACATAAGACACAAAAGTATCGAGGATCGACATGCATAGACTCAGACTCTCTATGGATTATTTAAGATCTTTCGCAAGAGAACCCTCTGAACAATGATCTTGTGGGAAAAGAGAAAAGAAAGCCAATTATGATCATTGTTCAGAGGGTCCTCTTGCACTCCGAATAGTGATCATGATTGGATTTCTTTTCTCTTTTCCTATGTGACTGTTCGGTAGGTTCTGTTACAGAGGATATTTAATTATTACTAGTTCCTCTCCGCTTTCTGTTTGTCTTTGATGTTTTTCGTTTTACTCCTATGTATGTAGTCTTGGAACAACCTTCCAAGCATTAGTACATGCATGGTTGTCATGTCTTCTCAAGAGTTAAGAAACCTATTTAAGTAGCTGGCTGAGTTTAATTCTTTGGATTCATTAACTACACAGTGTCTTCTTAAGAGTTAAGAAACCTATGTAAATAGCTGGCCGAGTTTAATTCCTTGGATTCATTAACTACGCAGTGAGAATGCAGACAACCACTTTTTTTATGTTACATGGTAAATAAAAACATAATTAACTACAAATGAAGATAACTCCTCCCATGTCTCCATTAAGCTAAAGCTGTAGCTCAACAAGGGGCTGCTATATTCTCTCAAGGAACCATCCTGAATGATACCCATGTTAGCAACCTGGTAAATTCCCTAAAACAGTGAGACAGACACTTTTAGAGACACTCCACGTTAGAGACACTCAATGCAAACACATGGTTACCGGACTTTGGTGTATGGGTAGTAAACCGCGTACTTGAACATGGTTTGCTGGTGTATTGTTACGTGGTTTCCACGTACCGGTGACCTAACCCCTTGCAGTTGAGTAAGGATAAAGTAAAACAGATGTAGTTCTTTTAGTTAATTTTCAATAAAAGCTTAAGAGATGATGACTTTCTACTTATTTATGAAAAAAGCATTATTGCTAAAAAGTTTGCAAATAATGAACTTATTTGGTTTTAGTTTTTATTTTATATAATATATTATATTGCGTATGGCCCAAAAAAATTGTTCCAGATCCCGGTTCAACGTACAGGGTTCAGAAGTAGCCTACCCCCCAATTTACCACGTACTGGGACCCCTAGTGTATCGCGTATCCATTCTCGTTCCACGTATGCGTTCCACTTTCCAGGTAACCTTGTGCAAAGTGCAAACCACCACTTTGAAAACAGCAGAATGCCTAAATAAGTAGGAATAACCTTCTCTAGGAGGATCCAATCGAGGAACAGTTTAAGGCACTCCTATAAGTACACTAAATCTATACTACCATATAATAGGAACAGTTGAGACTTCACCGTGAAAGTTTTTGTTCCAAAAATACCGTTACCTATGTTTACTAATTAAAATTGTTCATTAAATTTAACATGGGTAGTTAAGTAATTACGTATTAAAAAAAATTAAGGTTGTTCTTCCCAAGTAGTATGAAATACGTGCAACGCACGTGCATATATACTAGTAAGCTTTAAAACCATATTATAATTTGTATATTTTTTCGCCTCACCAATTTATGTAGAAATTCATCCAAAATCATTACAAAATCTGCAGATTACCTGTTGGACTCTCTGAATTTGAGTCACAAATTCATACTCGAATTCTCTCAAGTGATTCAGGGCCACACGTGTCATTGGGTTACAAAATAAATGTTCTAGCGATACTTGATGACTTGTTCAAACTATATTGGCTGTTACTGTTATCCATACAGGAGTGCAATTTGTTTCTGGTAGATACTTGTTCTTAACCAAGAAGAATTTTATGAATGGTGGTTAGTGGCTTATTTCAGGTCAAGCTGTGGAAGGATAGGGAAAGGTATCAATGATACCGCGTCTTACATGAGTTATCATATATACTTTGTCTGTTCTGGACAGAACAGAATCATTGCATTTTACCTGATATAGGGGTGAGCATCGGTTCGGTTCGGTTCAAACCGAACCGAATATGTGAAAATCGAAATAACCGTAAACCGTATTTCTCAAAACCGAAAATCGAACCGTTCTATAAAAACCGAACAAAACCGAACCGAATTAATTCGGTTCGGTTTTCGGTCGGTTCGGTTTCATGGGCCAATGTGCATGGCCTTCAAGTTTTTAGCAAAATGGGCCTATTTAAATAACAAATTTTTAAAAAATATATGACATTATTGTATTTATGAATTGTTACATTACATAGAGTGAAAGATATTAGTATATATAGATTGAGGGTAGATAGAGAGAGTGCTCAAAGAAACACCGACATAGAATAGGAGAAGAGAGTGCGCTCAGTTAGGGGTTAATAAACATTAGTATATGTATATTGTGGGTAGTTTGATAAATTACTAAATCTAAATCGGTTTTCGGTTCGGTTCGGTTTTTCGGATGAAGAACCGAAAACCGAATCGTTATTTCAAAATTTTAAATTTTCAAACCGTAAACCGAACCGATAACCGAAAAACCGAACCGTTTGTCATATTTCGGTTCGGTTCGGTTTTCAACCGTTATATGCTCACCCCTACCTGATATGCCGTGTCTAGGACGAAGCTTTTAATGGATTTGACCATTGTCTAGAAACAAATCTTTTAATGGTGGATTTGAAGGGAAGATGTGGTATTTATCTTGTACTGTCAATGGAGGTCAAAGGCCATTATGTCTACTATTGCATAATAAATTTCTCATTCCATTTTTTTTGGTTTACTTTCAAATTTGTTAGTGTATTACGAACAAGATTTTTGTGTGACTTAGTTAATGAGTACTCAATATGCCAATACTGTCAGGTTGTTGATAGATATAAATTGGGAAATCCTAGAACATTCCATTATCTTAACCAGTCAAACTGCTACGAGCTTGATGAAATAAATGATGCCAAGGAATATCTGGAAACTAGAAGGGCTATGAATATTGTTGGAATCAGTGCTGAAGAACAGGTAATAGTTAATGGCTGCAGTACTGAGTAGACAAAGTGCAAGTGTGTGTCCCTTTAATCTGCTAAATCACACTTGCTGACCTTATTTTGTTGCCTTTTGCTGTTTCTTCCTTCAGGATGCCATTTTCAGAGTTGTTGCTGCTATTCTTCATTTAGGGAATGTTGAATTTGCAGAGGGGAATGATACTGACACTTCTGAACCAAAAGATGAAAAATCTCGGTTCCATTTACAAACTTCTGCTGAGCTTTTCATGTAAACATATTTAGATATACCCCAATCACCCTTATATTAAACTGGGATGCACTTTCAATAAATTTTGTGAATTTAATTTTCCCAGGTGTGATGTAAAGGCACTTGAAGATGCGTTATGCAAGCGCATCATAGTGACACGCGATGAAAACATAACAAAATGTCTTGATCCTGATGCTGCAGCAACCAATAGAGATGCCTTGGCTAAAATTGTGTATTCTCGCTTGTTTGATTGGTAATTTTTCTCGAGTTATGTAAAAATTGTCAAACCATCTGATATTGTTCATGTATAATATTTTAGTTGTTTTGAATTTCTATATCATCATCATCATCATCATCAAGCCCCATCATAATGGGCTCGGTTATGGAGCATAATATTTGAATATCTATATACTTATCTTTTATATAATTTGCAGGCTTGTAAATAAGATCAACAGTTCAATTGGTCAAGATCCTAATTCGAAATTTTTGATTGGAGTTCTGGATATTTATGGCTTTGAGAGTTTCAAGACAAACAGGTGCTTAACTGGTACGCTCTTGTATTTGTTATTACAATGTGTCATATTCCTGCTATAAATTGCTAATATATACATTAAGGACGTAAAGTTTACTGTATCCTCATTCATTATCTCGATTTTTGCTGATTTATTTTTGGTCCTTAAATTATCTTTGAAATAGAAACCATAGAGTACTTTTGATTTTGAAGGTTAAAAACATTGTCAGTATGAAGTAAGCATTGACCTTACTTGGATAGTGGATACTTCACAATGCACATGTAGTTACTTGGGGAAGTCAACCAAGCTCTGCTGTTGGGGGGGAGTAGTTTCTGGAGGTGCATATGTTGTAGGTTTGATATGTAGTAAGGTCATATGGTATGTAGCTGATACGTACCAAGGCATAGCTACTGCAGCCCTATTCATGTCAGCCTGATTACGTCCTCCAAATCATAGTGCTTTTGGAATTTGGATGCATGAGTTTGGATCTGACATTGTACTTTTCTGTAGATCAGTTTCTATAGCGAAAAGAAACTTCTAAGAGGATTTTAGCATATCTCCATTCCTTGATTTTATTTAGTATGGTACTTCGTTGGTCATTGTGTTCGATTGGATGCTTGAAACTTGGTATCATGTTTGAGCCAAATTTTAAGCTAAAAAGATAGCTTCTTGTGACGTGGGATATTGCCATTAGTAAGAATGATAAGGAAGGATAAATGAAGCAAACACCATATAGTTGCAGCAAGGATTGGTTTGCTGGAAAATTGTATCAAGGATTGATACTATGGTCAAATAAGTTGTACAAGGATTGTTTTACAGTTCTTTTATTGAATTTTTTGAACTTCTCCTGAATTCTGAACTTTTTCAGCCTCACCGAGTTATCCTGAACGTTGGACTTGTGAACGTGATCATCCTCTAAGCCTCTCCATTAGAATGAGGTCCTCTAAATAACACGAGAAAGCTCAACAAAAGAATGAAGTTTTTATGTTGGATGTCAACTAAGTCTACCCTGTCTTTGTGTCAAATTCCTTGTCAAGTTACCAAATAACAATAGTGAACATTTTTATAACACATAAATGATAGTTGGTCCTGTACTACGGTTCTATCATGCACAGTTTAAGGTCATTGCAACCAAGGAGTATAGCCAAAATAAGGTTTTCAAAATCAAATTATATATATATATATATATATATATATATATATATATATATATATGTATATATATATATATTTGGAATAAGGATGAATTTATTCCTCGCATAGAGCGGAAAAGGTATTACAGTACATAATATCACAATTTCTCAAAACCCCAAATTATAATATTAAGGGGCCATTACTGATACATCGAATTCTATGTTATGTAGAATTCCAATAGGGGGTAGTCAAGCCCTCGAAAATACGTCTGTTCCGTTCCTTCCAGATGTGCCAAACGGACGCGGCGAGACGGACTCAGGCTCTTCTGGCCCACCCCGGATTCCTGTCTCTATGATCTCGGATCCAGCTGAGAATGCTCCGGATGTCTCTATCCGCCCCAACTCCTCTTAGCTGCGCGCACTGCTCAGTCCAAATGTGCCAGGATACCGGGCATACAAAAAAGAGATGCCCTATAGATTCATCCTCCTCATTACATAGCACACATTTGGCGTCCGGAATCTGCATCCCGAACCTGAGAAATCTGTCTCTCGTCATCAGTCTACCTCGTAGGAGTCGGTACGCACATAGTTGCATTTTCTGGGCAACCCCCTTGCCCCAGATGAAGTCCACCTCCTCAGCCCGGTCATGGTGGGTCCGAACCAAGTCGTAGCAGCTACGGAAGCAGAAAAGGCCTGATCCGCCCCACGTACCTGGGCCAGCCCAGCTCCAGGAATCCTCATGCTGGTTCGCGTCGATAGTAACAAGGCGAATCTCCTCGGCAAGCTGAGTAGTATATGGATATCCTTCTGGCCTCCAAACTCCATCTCTGATGATCCGACTGCAAGTGAGCCCCCTGCCCGCTTCTCTGTCTAGCTGACCTCCCAATATCTCGAGCAAGGATCTGGAACCCAACCAAGGGTTTAGCCAGAGGTCGGTAGTCGTCCCATCCTTCATGTTCCTGCAGATAGCGGTTTGAAGCACCGGTCGACACCTCAGAATGGCCTTAAACGTGACCGAGAAATTGTTGTCTATCCTGCAGGCCCAGAAGTTAGTCCTCCTTAGGTATCTATTCGCCATCCATTCTGCCCAGAGCGACCCCCCCTGATGAATCTCCAGGCCATCTTCACACAAGCAGCCTTCCTGACCGCGTGAAGAGGCCTCAACCCTACTCCTCCTTTCTCCCGAGGACGACATAGCTGGTCCCAGGAGATCGCATGCATCCCTCCCCTCCAGATGAAGTCAGCACAAATGGCCTCCACTTTCCGAATAGTAGCCGTAGGGATCTGGATAGACTGGAACCAAAACATCGTGATGCCCGCAATAACTGAACGCACCAACTCAATCCGTTCGCCAAACGATAGACCCGCAGCTTGCCAGCCTTCCACTCTCCTCTAAGCAAAATCCACCAAGCTGCGGCAATCCTGCTCTCTGGCATAGTTGACCGTCAGCGGGACCCCCATATATTTCACTGGGAGCTCGCCTCTGTCCACTCCCAAGGCGAAGGCCCTCTCCTCCTGCTGTGTACACCGGGAGCTGAAGTAGACTCTGCTCTTCTCCCTGTTCAACTGGAGCCCAGACAACCGTTCGAACTCCTCCATAATATCAGAGAGCGCTCTCATTTCCCGCATGGAAGGCTGGAGTAGAACCAATAAGTCATCAGCATAGATCAAGTGGGATACAACCGGACTCACCAACCTGAAGAGAGGGACGATCCTCTTGCTATGCACTGCCATATCCATCATGCACGTAAAGTACTCCATCACCAGGATAAATAGATACGGGGAGAGAGGGTCACCCTGCCTCAACCCCCTGTTGCTCCTGAAGTAGCCATGCGGCGTGCCCTGGATGAGGACTGAGAAAGTGGGGGAGCAAATGCACTCCCTCACCCTCTCAACCCACCTCTCGTCGAACCCCATAGCAAGCATCAAGTGACACAGGAAGTCCCGGTTAACCGTATCATAGGCTTTCCGGAGGTCAAGCTTCACGCAAGCCTTCATCCCCCCAGGTTTGCTGAACTCCCTCACCATCTCATGAGCTAGCAGGCTGTGCTCCGCTATCGACCGGCCCTTGAGCAGGCTGTGCTCCGCTATCGACCGGCCCTTGATGAATGCTGCTTGATTCCGGGATACCAACCCCTGCATAATCCCCTCCATACGCTTGCACATAAGATGAGTGATAATCTTGTAAAGAAAATTACAGCAAGCAATGGGCCGAAAATCTGCAAGTGAGGTCGCTCCCTCCTTCTTAGGAACCAGCGTCAAGAATGTGTGGTTCATCTCCTTCAGGAGCTTGCCCGCCACAAAGAACTCCTGGACTGCCGTCAGAACCGGGGCCTTAAGCACCCCCACTGTCGCTTAAAGAACCCTGAAGAGAAGCCATCAGGCCCGGGAGCTTTATTGGGATTAGCCTTCATCACAATGTCTTCCACCTCCTCCATCCTCACAGGTGCCAAGAGCAGACTGTTCCCATGGCGGGTCACCAGTCTCTTCGTGACAAGGGCTGGGAACGTGCTAGTGTAGTCCGTCTGCTGATATAAGTCAGTGTAAAATCTGATGGCCTCCTCCTGAATCTCCACCGGATCCCCTACCAGGCGTCCCTCAGCATTCAGAAGTCTGGGGATACTGTTCCGGTGCTGACGGGTGCTTATCATATCGTAGAAGAATTTGGTGCAACGGTCTCCATCTTTGAGCCAGGTACATTTGGCCCTCTGAGCCGCACTAATCTCCTCCTGCAGTCTCATGGTGCTGACCTCCTCAATCAGGATCTTCTCCTTAGCCGCCAGCTCCCCGTTCATAATGTCATTTTGGAGGGCCACCTGGATGTCCCGAAGTTCGGCTTCCTTATCCGCCAGAGAGGTCCCCGGTCTCGTCTTCACCCATCCCCTGATGGCCCGCTTGAGCTGCTTGAGTTTGTGTACCATGCGGAACTGAGCCGTGCCTTCCCGGAAGTGTTGCATCTCTCCCATAACCACCTCCTCATATCCAGCCGACAGGTACCAGCTGTTGTTATACCGAAATGGCCTCGCCCTCAAAGTGGGTCTCTCACAGAGTCCAACCCGGATAGGAGAATGGTCGCTAGTACCCGTCGCAAGACCTTCCGCCACCGAGTTCGGAAAGCACCTGAACAACTCACTATTGCCCAAAGCCCCATCCAGCTGACAGGCAATCCGATGATGAGTAGCCTTGTTGTGCCAGGTCCAAATATGTCCAGCTCGCTCCAGCCCTCGCATCCCTGACCTAAGCAGACACCTCTGGAAGTCATATAAGATCGAGTCCGGAACAGGTCGACCACCCACCTTCTCTTGACGGAGCAGCATAGCATTGAAGTTCCCCATGATGAGCAGAGGAAGATGCATGTTGTCCGCCAGAAGACCCAGATGCACAATATCCTCCCATAAAGCCTCCCGGAGTCTCCGGTCATTGTGTCCATATACAGCACCCAGGATGAAACGGAACCCACCTTTATTCTCGAAGGTGACGCCGATGAGTTGTTCTGATTTATGGATCTGCACCCCCTCCCAGCTGCCTTTGTTCCACCTAACCCAGATCCTTGCCATATCACAAAGATCTAAGTTGTGAATGTGATCCCAGTCTGCCGGAGTCCTACGCGAGAGCATAGCGGCCCCTCTAATCTTCGTCTCCAGCAGGATAGCAATGTCACACGACTCTCTCCTCAGAACCCCTCCAATCTCCCTCCAACGTCCAATGGAACACCCCCCCTAATGTTCCATGCTAGGACCGACATCTAATTAATAGATGAGGGGTCCCCCTGGAACTCGTCTGGATCGACACTCGAGGGAAGTGTCTCATCCGCCTTATCAATGACTGCATCTACCATGGAGGAAGGAGCAAGATGGGCCTGGATCCTGCTAAGAGTAAGAGACCAGTCAGGATTGTCTTCAGACTGGTCGTCCATATCCCTCGCCTGGGGGATATCCTCCCGTGTGGCCGGAGCGTGTTTTTTCCTGCTGCTGTAAACCTGGATCGCCTGGGAGGTCTCCGTCACCCTATGACCACTACCAGCCTCGCTCATACCCCTGGTCACGATGGTCCTCTGTGGCCTGAACGGGACCAGTGCGCCCTGCGTGCTCTCCTGTCTCTGCGGTGATCCTGACTCCAGCCTCCTATCGACCTCTATCCCTGTGTCCTCCATATGTCTGTCTGGCTCCGTCTCCCCAGGCAAGTGACTGGGGGCCGTCTCCTTCCCATGTGCCTCCGTCCGACCCGCCTGTGGCCTGGCAGTCTCCTTCCCCTTGTACTTGCACGCACTGGTAGTGTGCCCAAAGCACTCACAGCAAGAACACATGGGAGAACCCAGTCATACTCCACCGCCTGTGTCAGTACCTCCCCAGACGGTACCTGATACTCAAGCATACTCGGTAGCTCCGAGCCCGCCTTGATCTCCACGAAGACCCTGGCATACATCAGTCTGGTGCGAAAAGTGGTGGCCTCGTCTGC
This sequence comes from Iris pallida, assembly GCA_029216955.1. Classification (NCBI taxonomy): domain Eukaryota; kingdom Viridiplantae; phylum Streptophyta; class Magnoliopsida; order Asparagales; family Iridaceae; genus Iris; species Iris pallida. The sequence goes on along the minus strand of JANAVB010038615.1, from coordinate 3,081,816 downwards.
TTTGATCGGCTTCCCCACCAGACTGGCAAGTCTCATGAGAAGCGGGATACTCCAATACTTAACTGGAAACTCAGGGAATCTGACCCAGATAGGAATGGCGTTCAGCACCTCCTTCTTGCACCGTAGCTCCGGCGTCCACTCCTTCAGTATAATGAGTCTCCCATCAAATGACCAAGGCCCTCCCTGTAAGATCCTGGACACATCCTCCGCTAATCCAAATTTGACATAGTAGAACCCGTTCTCCTGAGAGAAGAACTCCATGCTACCTTTGGGTCTCCAGACGCGCTCCGCATAACCCCGAATTTGGCCATAGAACGGCTTGTTCCCTAACACATAAAGCACCAGAGTGTTCTTCCAGAATTCTGACACCACCGCTATTTCTTCAGCGGGAAAGTACGCCCGAAGCCCTCCTTCAACTGTCATCGGTAGGACAAACTCCATCGACATCGGGCTTTTCACAACCACTGGCGTGCATACCTCTTTCCATGACCTAGGCCTCTGCTCCTCAACGTGCATCCTGGTCGGGGGGTTCACAGGACTCTGGCATGTCCTGCCGGTATCAGTAGCAATACCCTTAGCAGGGCCGGTCCGAGAAATCTTGGGGCCTAGGGCGGGATTTGAACGTGAGTTTTCTTGAACGGGAAGCGGTGGGGGGGTGTGGGGGGGGGGGGGGTGGTCGTGGATATACAAGTGGAAGTAGATGAAGGAGAAGCAGGGCCGGTCCGAGAAACTACAATTCTTGAACATATGAATGGAAACCATTCGGTTTTCCCAAATAAATTTTATTAATTTTTTTCTCGGATACCAATTTTATCATTCACTCTTCTAAAAAATTAACAAATAAAAAAACTAGTTGAGTAATCTTACTGAACAAGTAAATTAGTTGGTCCTATGGTAATAGTTCTCTTAATGTATTTTTTGATCTATGGTTCAAAGTCTGTTATTGCAATTTTAATTACTAAGGCTTAATATATATAAGTAGGTATAGACCTCCTTTGAGCCGTCTCATTACACGTACTACTTAAGTGGGTGTAAGCTTATTTGGATCTTCCAATTATAAGGAATGACTGGACTTGTAAGTAATTGTAGTTTCCGTTTGGAGGCCTTGTCTATCGAGGGGCCTAGGGCGATCGCCCACCTCGCCCACCCTCTGGGCCGGCCCTGACCCTTAGCCTTCTCGGCCGCCGTCGCCTTTGGCCTCCAACCCGAAACAGAGCGCACCATACCTCCCCCACGCCGCCGGGGATCCACTGTGTTGATTGAGGGCCGGTTCCCATGATTTCCTGACCCCGTCCGCCCTGAAACTTGGGTCTATGCCCCTCGCCGTCCTCCAGTCCGTCGTCTCGTCACAGTCTGCCAGCCTGCATCCCCAGTGTTGTTTCCTCCGGATCCGAACTCAAAAAAGGAAGCCTCTCCTCCGGAAGTGCCGCCCGACCCCCCCCCCACCCCCGCCCTAGGGGGTCCCCCTGCATCCGCCCGCCCCCCGACCCCTCCCCGGCTTGGGGGGACCCGCCACCGCTTCCGCCCGACCCCTCCCCGCCTGGAGGGGTCCTGCCGCCGCCACCCGACCCCCCCCCCCCCCCCCGAGTAGGGGGGTTCCGCCGCCGCCGCCGCCGCTGGGCCCTGCCCCGCTGCCTCCGCCACCACCCTCCCCCCCCTCCCCCCCCCCCCCCGCGTGGGGGGGTCCCGCTGGTCCCTCCCGACCCCCCCCCCCCCCGCGTTGGGGGGTCCCGCTGCTGCCCCCGCCCGGTCCTCCCAGGGGCCGCCCTCCCCCCCCCCCACCCCCCCCACGTTCCTTCCAGCCGGCGAGGCCCCCTCCCCGCGAGCGGATCGGGAGGTCGGGGGGGGGGAGGTGAGGTCGGCGGATCAAAAACCCTAGCAGAGGGATCGATCACCATCAGCGTTTTTTTATTAGAAACTATATATATATACACACATACACACACTATTATATATATATATATATATATATATATATATATATAAGCTAAATTTTCTTATTCGGTTTTCGATTTTGGACCGAAACCGAAACCTAAACCGAATAAGAAAATTTAGTATTTTCAAAACCGAAATCGAACCAAATTTTTTTTAAACCGAATCGATCTATCCGGTTCGGTTCGGTTTTCGGTCCAAAACCGAATAATGCTCACCTTTAATTGAAACAACAAGCATCTCAATTCACATCTCACGACTTGTTGCACTTGATGCAACAAACATTTCATGACTTTACTCGACAACATCATGTAAATTTTGAAACACTTGCGACAAAACACGCAACGTTATATTAGACTTATGGTATGGAACATCTAGTATGGCATCAAATAGAATCAAGAGCCATTTGATAGCGGAAAAGCAACTTCTAATTGAAACGAAACAAAATGTCATGAGAAAATTGAACCTAGAGCTTTGATACCACTTTGTCACGTCCCGACCCGTCGAATCGTTCCTCCTTGCATCGATTTAGCTGAATTGATCGCTATTGTTGGGGCGTGATGTCGTAAGAATATGAAATTGCACTCGTACAAGGCAAGATGATTAAATCTTTAAATTGTTATCTCAATTCACAACATTCGCAGCGAAAGAAAGCAGTCATATTGAAGTTACACAAAGTATATGAAACAATCGCTTTATTGAATAAGCATCGGAATTACAATGGCTTTCAATAGCCCAAATGAATATGCCAAATTTGCTTACAACACTCATGATCTCTTTAGCCAACAAAGGATCTCGACGTTCCATACATCATATCTTCTATATATCGGCCGCATCATCCTGTTGCAAGTCCGAGCGTCAGTGCGGTCGGACGCTTCAAAACTCTAAGGCATTCCATGCCTCAACGCGTCCAAGCGAAGCTCCGCCACGAGCAAACCATTCCCTACATCCTGCAAGCAATCTAGTGAGAATCAGTACTAATCCTCTCGCGTACTGATGAGGTCCACTCGCCTAAACCAACATTAAGTAATCTTGTGAATCATGTATCTTATTAGGTGATCTTTCTGTTATTGCCTTAGGATTGATTACATGGCAATGAAAGCAGTAAAGCATATACTCATATCAACATGTTACATTTGATTCACGTAGGTAAGCATGCAATATATATATATATATATATATATATATATATATATATAAAAAAAAAAAAAAAAAATATATATATATATATATATATATATATATATATATATATATACAGACAGATTATTCTAGCATGTTTTCGGCCCTGGTTACGAAGAGACTGGTGTCCCGTCATGGGAACAGTCTTCTCTTAGCACCGGTGAGGATGGAGGAGGTGGAAGATATAGTGATGAAGGCTAATCCCAACAAAGCTCCTGGGCCTAATGGCTTCTCTTCTGGGTTCTTCAAGCGGCACTGGGGAGTTCTCAAGGCACCTGTTCTGGCAGCAGTTCAGGAGTTCTTTGTGGAGGGCCGGCTCCTGAAGGAGATGAACCATACCTTCTTGACGCTGGTTCCTAAGAAGGAAGGAGCGACCTCCCTGGCGGATTTTAGACCCATTGCCTGCTGTAATTTCCTTTACAAGATTATCACTCATCTTATGTGCAGGCGTATGGAGGGGATTATGCAGGGTTTAGTGTCCCGGAACCAAGCAGCGTTCATCAAGGGCCGGTCGATAGCGGAGCACAGCCTGCTAGCCCACGAGATGGAGCGAGAGTTCAGCAAACCGGGGGGGATGAAGGCTTGTGTGAAACTTGATCTCCGGAAAGCATATGACACGGTCAATCGGGACTTCTTTTGCCACTTGATGCTTGCTATGGGGTTTGACGGGAGGTGGGTGGCGAGGGTGAGGGAGTATATCTGCTCTCCTACCTTTTCTGTCCTCATCCAGGGCACGCCGCATGGCTACTTTAGTAGCAACAGGGGGCTGAGGCAGGGTGACCCCATCTCCCCGTATCTTTTTACCTTGGTGATGGAGTACTTTACCTGCATGATGGATATAGCTGTACACAGAGGGAGGATTGTTCCCCTATTCCGGCTGGTGAGTCCTGCTGTATCTCATTTGATTTATGCTGATGATTTACTGGTGCTACTACAGCCTTCCATGAGGGGTATGAGAGCGCTGTCTGACATTATGGAGGAGTTCGGGCGACTATCTGGGCTCCAGCTGAACCGTGAGAAGAGCAGAGTCTACTTCAGTTCCCGATGTACACTTCAGGAGGAGAGAGCCTTCGCTTTGGGTGTGGACAGAGGCGAGCTTCCAGTGAAATACCTGGGAATCCCGCTGACGGTCAACTATGCCCGAGAGCAGGACTGTCACAGCTTGGTAGACTTTGCACAGAGGAGCGTGGAGGGCTGGCAAGCGGCGGGGCTTTCATTTGGGGGACGGATTGAGTTGGTGCGGTCGGTTATTGCTGGCATTGCTATGTTCTGGCTCCAATCTATCCAGATACCCACAGCTACTATTCGGAAGGTGGAGGCTATCTGCGCCAACTTCATATGGAGGGGAGGGATTCATGCGATATTCTGGGACCAGTTATGTCGGCCTCGGGAGGAAGAAGGAGTTGGGTTGAGGCCGCTCCATGAGGTTAGGAAGGCAGCTTGTGTGAAGATGGCTTGGAACTTCATCAAGGGGGGGTCGCTCTGGGCGGATTGGATGGCGAGCAGATACCTTCGGAGGACCAACTTCTGGGCTTGCAGAATTGACAACAATTTCTCGGTCACATTTAAGGCCATCCTGAGATGCAGACCGGTGCTCCAGACCGCTATCTGCAGGCGCATGAAGGATGGGTCGACTACCGATCTTTGGCGTGACCCTTGGTTGGGTTCCCGATCCCTTCTCGAGATTCTGGGAGGGCAGATGGACAGGGAAGCGGGAAGGGGGCTCACTTGCAGTCGGATCATTAGAGACGGAGTTTGGAGGCCAGAGGACTACCCTTATACTGCCCAGCTTGCAGCCGAGATACATCTTATTATCATTGATGCTAGCCAGACGGCGGATACTTGGAGTTGGGCCGGCCCAGGTACGGGGGGCGGGTCAGGTCTATTCTGCTTTCGGAGCTGCTATGATTTGGTCCGGACCCACCACGATCAGGATGAGGAGGTGGATTTCATTTGGGACAAGGGCGTTGCACGGAAAATGCAACTTTGTGCCTATCGGCTTCTACGGGGTAGATTGATGACGAGAGATAGACTCCTCCGTTTTGGGATGCAGATCCCGGATGCAAAATGTGTGCTATGTAATGTTGAGAATGAATCTATGGGACATCTTTTCTTTATGTGCCCTGAGACCTGGCACATCTGGACTGAGCAGTGTGCTCAGCTGAGAGGAGGAGTTGGGGGGGACCGGGACATCCGGAGCATCCTCAGTTGGATTCGAGATCGCGGAGGCCATGAGCCGGGGTGGGCTAGAAAAGCCAGAGTTCGTCTTGCTGCGTCTGTCTGGCACATCTGGAAGGAGAGGAACAGACGTATCTTTGAGGGCTTAGCTACCCCCCCCCCCGATTGGAATTCTACATAATATAGAATTCGATGTATCTGTAATGGGCCCATAAATTCTGAGGGGCATGGAGAGTAGTGATGTTGTACTTTAATACCTTTTTCGCTATATGCGAGGAATAAATTCACCCTTATTCCAAAATATATATATATATATATATATATATATATATCGTGTCATTTCGTAGCAACATCTTACCAACTGAGGCACTCACACTTGCGCTGATGCAAGGTGAATACCTAATATTCTTTCCTGCCATGTTATAAATAATCTTTGTGTAGGATTTGTGTACGTGCACTATTCAGCCCACAGATCCCTATCTATATGAAGGCCACTGACATTCCAATCGCATAGGTAGCAAGCCCAACGAAAGACCCGCAACATCCATATCACGACGCGTCTTTTCAGCATGGGTAGCAAGCCCTACTGGAGGTCCCATAATACCGTGCTTAATAGCACCATAATCAAATTCCCCCTAGGAAGAATGCTCCCGGTGTTCCGGTGATCTCGTTCAGGGAAGCTATCCAAACTCGTGCACGGGCTATTCCTCTTTATCCGTGACCATGCAATACACGTCTTACTCATACAACACAAACATAGTTTGAGTTCGAAACTCATAATTCGTATCATCTCATATTATTAATCTTCCATCTCATATTTTCATACTTCGATTCATTGTTCTGTGGCACCGTGCCTCAACTCAATGTTTCAAAGCAGCGGTCGTAGGTCCCAAGCGCACCGAGGCACTAAGCACCTTTGCATAATCAGTAGTTCCGTGGCATTTGTGTCAACTGTTCACTTCGCATCCGAAGCTATATTTCATAAGTCGTGTGCACATATGCACGCTTCGATACAGCTATTTAACGTTCTCCGAACCCGTGCATTTGATGCACGCCTCAGTACGGTGTTTTAATGTTCTATGACTTAACGTTCATTGTTATGTGATTCGTGCATTTGATGCACACCTCGATACGATCCTTTCAATGTTCTAGGACTTATGTTCATTCCCTCCGACTTGTGCACCTAAGACACGCCTCGATAGAGTATTCAATGTTCTATGACTCGTGCACTAAGGCATCCACCTTGATAAAGTCTTTTGATGTTAAAGCTCTCTAACTCATGTACGGAGGCATGTCTTGATAGATGTTCTATGACTCGTGCCCCGAGGCATTCCCCGATATAGTGATTCGATATCGTATGGCTCGTGCACTAAGGCAGTCGTTGTTGCAGTAATTCGATGTTCTATGGCGATTCGTACATTTGATGCATGTTTCACTTCAATTGTTCTTAGTATTCAACTTGTACTACGATTTCTCTCATTTGAGCCACGTCCGTGGACTCGATAGGTTAACTTAGTATACAAGGGTACATTTTAATTAGGTATGACGGAGTAGGAAAGAAGGACCAGAATCCTTCCACCTTTGTCGATTCGTCTATTGTTTCGTCGAGTCGATGCGGCTTGATTTTTTAACTTCGTTGCACGACCAACTCTTCTGACTTAGCTATTCGAGCACTTCGTGCTCCGTTGAACTACTCGACTGATTCGACCTACCGTGCTCGTGCCTCAACCCATTGTGAGGCGATATTTTGGTTTCTGCGGACTCTGTTGCAAATGAGGCAAAATGTCGACCTCTGTAAATTTAGCGTAAACGTCTAGCCTGCACATGGAACCAACTAAAATTAATACTTGTTTGAATCGAACTTATCATCTCATCAGGTCAACTTAGTACTTGCATTGATTCACATCGATATTTCTTCGGGTCAACTTAACTCTTCGAGTCAACGACTCATCGTAATGCACCGTGCAGATGCGGGACATTACAATATACATATATATATATATATATATATATATATATATATATATATATATATATATATATGTCATTTTGTGGCAACATCTTACCAACTGAGGCACTCACCCTTGCGCTGATGCAAGGTGAATACCTACTATTCTTTTCTGCCATGTTATAAATGATCTTTGTGCATGATCTGTGTACCTGCATTATTTAGCCCACAGACCCCTATTTATATGAAGGTCACTGACATTCCAAGCCATAAAGGACTATATTCGTTATCCTTCGCATGGGTAGCAAGTCCAACGAAAATCCCGCAACATCCATATTACGACGCGTCTTTTCAGCATGGGTAGCAAGCCCTACTGGAGGTCCCATAATACCGTGCTTAATAGCACCATGATCAAATTCCTCCTAGGAAGAACGCTTCATGTGTCCCGGTGATCTCGTTCAGGGAAGCTATCCAAACCCGTGCACGGGCTATTCCTCTTTGTCCGTGACCATGCAATACACGTTTTACTCATACAACACAAACATAGTTTGAGTTCGAAACTCATAATTCGTATCATCTCATATTATTAATCTTCCATCTCATGTTTCCATACTTCGATTCATTGTTCCGTGGCACCGTGCCTCAACTCAATGTTTCAAAGCAGCGATCGTAGGTCCCAAGCGCACCGAGGCACTAAGCCCCTTTGCATAATCAGTAGTTTCGTAGCATTTGTGCCACAACTGTTCACTTCGCATCCGAAGCTATATTTCATAAGTCATGTGCACATATGCACGCTTCGATACAGCTATTTAATGTTCTTCGAACCCATGCATTTGATGCACGCCTCGGTACGGTGTTTTAATGTTCTATGACTTAACGTTCATTGTTATGCGATTCGTGCATTTGATGCACACCTCGATACGATCCTTTCAATGTTCTAGGACTTATGTCCATTCCCTCCGACTTGTGCACCTAAGACACGCCTCGATAAAGTATTCAATGTTCTACGACTCGTGCACTAAGGCATCCACCTTGATAAAGTCTTTCGATGTTCAAGCTCTCTAACACGTGTACGGAGGCGTCTTAATAGATGTTCTACGACTCATGCCCCGAGACATTCGTCGATATAGTGATTCGATATCGTATGGCTCGTGCACTAAGACAGTCGATGTTGCAGTAATTCGATGTTCTATGGCGATTCTTACATTTGATGCATGTTTCACTTCAATTGTTCTTAGTATTCAACTTGTACTACGATTTCTCTCATTTGAGCCACATTCGTGGACTCGATAGGTTAACTTAGTATGCAAGGGTACATTTTAATTAGGTATGACGGAGTAGGAAAGAAGGGCCAGAATCCTTCAACCTTTGTCGATTCGTCTATTGTTTCGTCGAGTCGATGCGGCTTGATTTTTTAACTTCATTGCACGGCCAACTCTTCTGACTTAAACATTCGAGTACTTCGTGCTCCGTTGAACTACTCGACTGATTCGACCTACCGTGCTCGTGCCTCAGCCTGTTGCGAGGCGATATTTTGGTTTCTGCGGACTCTATTGCAAATGAGGCAAATGTCGACCTCTGAAAATTCAGCGTAAACGCCTAGCCTGCACATGGAACCAACTAAAATTAATACTTGTTCGAATCGAACATATCATCTCATCAGGTTAACTTAGTACTTGCATTGATTCGCATCGATACTTCTTCGGGTCAACTTAACTCTCGAGTCAACGACTCATAGTAATGCACCGTGCAGATGCGGAATATTACAATAAAGACTTTGTATTAGTTGTTGTATGTCAAGAAAAAAGAATGTGAATAATTTATTTTTAGTTTGCCAACCCTTTTAAAAACATCATCAGAAAAATGGATAAAGAAAAATGGAAACATTATAAATATCGAACATATGTTGTATTACATTTTTATTGAAGGAGAAAGTGCACATGTAGATATTGGTTGACAACTTTATTGAAGTATTTACATATACTAATGCTACAGAGCTGTGTGCTTTTATTATCTCCTTGCTTATTCATTTTTAGTTTGTCAACCCTTTAAAAAACATCATCAGAAAAATGGATAAAGAAAAATGGAAACATGATAAATATGGAACATATGGTATATTGCAATTCTGTTGAATTAGAAAGTGCGTTTGTATATATGGGTGGGCAATTTTATTGTAAGGTATTAACATATACTGTATATTGCAATGTCATGTTTAAATGTTGTGTGCTTTTATTGATCTCCTTGCTTCCTCCATATTATGCATGATAGAACTCATTAGCAATATCAAGATTATCAAATTGCTTCAAAAAATGATTCGTATTTAGTTAAAAAAAACGTAAGAAAGGTTGGGGAAAAATAATAATGGGAAAATTGTGTTATCTTCAATATGGTTATCATATGTTCCTGTATAGATGTATCTTGAGTAGTGAATTTACTTAAGTATAATAACAAATAATTAGAAGAAATCTATGAGAAAAAGATATTGGTCAGAATTTAAGTGCCAATGATAAAAATAACTCTACCCCAGATAAAAGCATGTTTAAAACATGTTTTTCAGTCTTCTTTTTTTTAAATAAAGTCTTGAACATACAAGATTTAAGTGCTTTTTTCATGGACTAAATGAGGTATTAAATGCAGTGTTGTCAACTTTATCCTGACTGGCATGCTGCTTCTTTGCAGCTTTGAGTAATTTTGCATCAATCTGACAAATGAGAAATTGCAACAACATTTTAATCAGGTTAGTTCTTTTCAGGTTTTTAGCTTTCTTGATTTGATGTATATATATACTACTTTATAAGTTTATTTTTGCCATGCTGATCTGTCAGTTGGATTTCTGACCGATTTATCTTTTTGTTTAAACAGCATGTTTTTAAAATGGAGCAGGATGAATATACCAAAGAAGAAATTAATTGGAGTTATATTGAGTTCATTGATAATCAGGATATTCTTGATCTTATTGAAAAGGTTGATCTTGTCTACTCCTGAAATGTCGTATGTATAGATGTTTGTGTGATGATTTCTTGTTTTTTTTTATCCTCTACTATCTTTTAATGATGGTTGTAGAATAGGCGATCTTGGTACTATATGAATAGTATTTTATAAACAATGTTCAAAGTTAAAACTTCATTACCTTCTGTAACCCTATCTTCGTGGATGCTTCTCTATTCACATCTTAGAGGAGAGGTTTGGTCACCCTTCTGTTTTTCTACTTCACATTGTGTTAATGTTATTAGGGCAAGTAGAAGCAATTATGGTTAACAGTATATAAAGATTATGACTGTTTCACATCTTAGATCTGCCTAAGATCTAATAGAGTTCAATTTAAGACCCGCCTTCATAAATTAGTTAACCTGGATATTGTTTTCCTAGAAGTTACCCGTTATTTGCACTAGCTATGCCTTCAACCCATTTGAATGTTCCTTCTCGAGCCATTATATGTAATAGTTTTATCTGCTGACTCTTCAGCACATTGGAAATCTTATCTGTTCCTAAGCTACCATTCCCAACCATGATTGTATCAACTCAATTTTTCTTGCTTTCTTTCTCCAGGGAAATAAGGGGTAGATCATTTTTTTTCTAAATCCTGGGCGGGGTTCTTTGACTTATTTCTCCTTTGATGTCTGGCTTGAGTTCTTCATGGATCTTAGGAGTGCCAAGATTCGGGGTTAAATCAAGTGATGGTACTCGTTATTAAGGTTGCTTTTTTTGGTTTCTTTGTTTTTTGGAGAGAATCAGTGGTTGAGAAGTTTAACGAAGCAAAAGGGGTACAAAACAAAATATTACATCCCAAGCATGAAATAACGAAATGGCCTACTCCAAGATATTACAACTCGTGCAACAACAATTAGGCAAAGTCATAACAAGTCAAACTCCTGTATCAAAAAATGTCTCAGAACTCAAGAAAAAATTGTTTGTACCTACTGTCCTCCCTGGTCCAGGACTAGAGCCCAAAAGGATGTGTTCAAATTGAATTCAGAGGAAAAAATGATATATTTTCTGTTGCCACACTTAAATTCATCAATCATATTACTAATTACCACAGGTGACCATTGCCACTTGATATTATAGTCCTACATTATCTTTATCCGAATTTGTCAAAACAAACCTCGTCCCTTGTAAAAGAGGAGTTTTGTATTGAAAATTTCTTTCCTAAAAATGGGAGATTTTAAAGTATTTAGCATAGTTTAAAGTATCGGCCGATACCGATACAGTTTGGCATGTCCCGATCCGATACCGACCGATATCCGATACTGACAGATACCGACATTGCGGTTCTCTTTTTGTTAGTACCTACTGTCCTCCCTGGTCCAGGACTAGAGCCCAAAAGGATGTGTTCAAATTGAATTCAAGGAAAAAATGATATATTTTTTGTTGCCACACTTACGTTCATCAGATTACTAATTACCACAGGTGACCATTGCCACTTGCTATTATAGTCCTACATTATCTTTATCCAAATTTGTCAAAACAAACCTCGTCCCTTGTAAAAGAGGAGTCTTGTATTGAAATTTTTTTTCCTGAAAATAGGAGATTTTAAAGTATTTAGCATAGTTTTAAAGTATCGGCCGATACCGATCCGATTCGGCCGAAACCGATACAGTTTGGCATGTCCCGATCCGATACCGACCGATACCCGATACTGACAGATACCGATATTGCGGTTCTCTTTTTCGATCATTTTGGCAAAGAGAATTGAACGAAAAAGACACATCAACAAGGGTTTGAAGCATAATAAGGTTGTAAAAGCATATAAAGAAAAAAAAATTGATATATTGCATGTAAACTAATCGGTAAGTGTGACTACTATTTCATTTAATTTCAAAACTACTAAGAAATAACATTGGAAATACTTAAAATTATGCCTAAATTTATAATATATATATATATATTAAATGTTAATAATTTATTAATAAATATTTGTTTTCCGATACCAAAAAATCCGATACTCCGATCTGAAACCGCCGATACTACCGATATCGCCAATACCAATACTCATAGGAATGGTCCGATACCGATTCCGATACCGATACTGCGAACCTTGGTACTATTTAGATGGTTCTGTAACTTCCATGATCTTAAAAATTGTATATTCAGTTACTTATGATTATGAAAACCCAAGTGGATCCTTGAGAGAGTGATTTGCACTTTATGACATTGTCGTCTACATGGAAATATTCCCTCACATTTTTTATGAATTTATTATAATGATATGTAAATGCATGGATAATGAGATATTATGATATACTGCTCCATCATGCTTTACGATTTTAATGCTTCATTCTTGATTTCCAGAAACCAGGTGGGATCATTGCTCTTCTTGATGAGGCTTGGTATGTATGAATATCGATCATGGGCACTATATTCTCTTTTGTTCTAAAGGAAATGCTCATTTATTACAATGAACTGTTGTCCTGCTGAGTTGGTGACCTTTCTTATTGTAGTATATTGGCAAGATCAACACATGAAACTTTTGCTACAAAACTGTATCAGACATTTAAGGACCATAAGCGCTTCAACAAGCCAAAACTATCACGTTCAGATTTTACCATTTGCCACTATGCTGGTGATGTAAGTATGCTTTCTTTATCCCAAGGTTCATAGTGAGCATTGGATGACATATCAGATAGAATTTGCTGCATTGTTTTACCGTCTTACAGGTCACGTATCAAACCGAGCAGTTCTTAGACAAGAACAAAGATTATGTGGTTGCCGAACACCAATCTCTTTTGAATGCTTCTAAATGTTCTTTTGTTTCTGGTCTATTTCCACTTCTTTCCGAGGACTCATCAAAATCGTCAAAGTTTTCATCAATTGGCTCACGATTCAAGGTACAAACATTTGGTCAACTGCCCTTATGGATCCTGCTTTTTGTTGAATGTACTGAGCATATGCAAATTATCAGCAACAACTGCAAACTCTGCTGGAAACTCTAAGTGCAACTGAACCACACTACATTCGCTGCGTCAAACCCAATAATCTTCTTAAGCCAGCTATTTTTGAGAATAGTAATGTTCTTCAGCAGCTTAGGTGTGGGGTGAGTTTTTTTTCTTCCTTTACTTCAGCTTTGGGGACTCAGAGACGAGATGCTTTAGGTATTATCTGCTAATTGCAAGTATACAGGGAGTGATGGAAGCAATCAGAATAAGCTGTGCTGGATATCCTACAAGGCGGACGTTCGATGAATTTATAGATCGTTTTGGGATTCTCGCGCCTGATGTGTTAAAGGGAAGGTATGTATTGTTTGGTGAGGCATTTGCAAACATTTTGAATGTGCCATGTTTCAGATAAAGAGCATCTTCTTATGGCAGTCGTGATGAAGGCGCTGCTTCAAAGCTGTTGGAGGTAGCGGAACTTGAAGGCTATCAGGTAAATCTGAGAAATGATACAATTTAATTACTAACCGCCAGTTTTCATGATCAAAGATTAAGTCAGATACTTTTTGTTAAGGTAAAACGTGAAGTTTTCTTGCAAGAGGTAAAATGTGAAGTTTTCTTGCAAGGTTTGGTTTTTGTTGGTTTATTTATAATGAGAGAACGAGAACAGGTTGGAAATGACCAAAGGTTGGGCGTCCAATGGTTGAGACCATAGTTTACATTATCGGCAGATACCGATCCGATACGGCCGATAACGATACGATTTGGCATGTCCCGATCCGATACCGACCGATACCCGATATTGACCGATACCGACATTTGGGGGCTCTTTTCAGGTTAATTCGGCAAAAAAAAAATGAACGAAAAAGACAAATCGGCAAGGGTTTAAAGCATAATAAGGTTGTAAAAGTATGTAAAAGAAGAAAACTTATTTATTGCATGTAACACAATCGGTAAAGGTGACTACTATTTATTTAATTTCAAAACTACTAAAAAATAACACGGGAAATAACTAAAATTATGCCTAAATGTATAATATATATTTTTCTAAATGTTAATAATTTATTAATAATTATTTGTTTTCCGATACCAAAAATCCGATACTCCGATCCGACACCGCTGATACTACTGATATCGCTGATACCGATACTCATAGGAATGGTCTGATACCGATTCCGATACCGCGAACCTTGGTTGAGACCTTTGGTAAGGAACAGGAAGTCAGGCGGGACAGTGTCTGGCTCTTATTCTAAAAAAAAAGGACAAATGAGACTGTTATCAAGAAGAGACATGACACCTTGAATATAAGCTGATTCCCGTAGGTTTGGTTGTATAATTGTTCTCATAAAAATATTCAGAGTCGATTCAAGGCATCCTTTGAATCACACATAGAGACCACCATATGTGAATACCACTGCCAAACTATCTAATTGTTGTAAACAGTTTCACGGTGCTCTCTTGTTAGGGTAGCTTAAATTGGAAACATGATATCCTTGATCACTGTAATGCATTCTACTACTAATGCTCCAGTAGAAACTGGATAGCTGACAATTTTTCTGCAAGTCCATCAATGTATGAATAACTTCATATCTACTGCTCAATGCTGCAGTGTAAGAGTTAATGTGCAGAAATGAAGTCTGAACGCGCCAGTGTCCTATTGAATTATTCTCATACCTGATCGGTTATTCTTAAGGCAATGCTAGCTATTTTCCTCATTTGAATTGGTTGATACAACTACAATTTTATCACTGGAATATTCCTTTTGAATATAACAAAAGGTACCTGATCTGGGAGAAGGGGGGGGGGGGGGGGGGGGGGGGGAATGGGGGACCTAGGTGGATGACAAGGGACCAAAACTAGCAACTTTCTCAATTAACAACACTTTTGATCCAAGGACAATCACAACCACTTGCTTCTGGCCTGTCCCACATAGGGCTCAACACCTTTGAGAAGCAGATCCGGCCATCAATGCCTAGGTGGGCATCTAGATTACTTTTTGTAATCTAGGATTTGCTAAGATTCATTGCATCTATTCGAACAACGTATGCAGAATGTTTAGAAAAATGATACACTGAAAGCCTCTTTACAGTACTCTTAGAACAGATTAGGTATTAGCATTTTATCACAAATTTCGATACCCTTGTTTCCTTAGTGTTGATGCACAACATCCATATGTGTTGTAGGCGTCAAATAAAAATGGAGGAAAAATTGAGAATAATTGTCACCGCGCAATATGAATAGGTTATGCCTGGAAGGAAACCTTCTTTTTTCAAATTTCTGAGACATCCATGCTAATATTTTGCCGTCCATGATATTAAATATGTTGAAATGCGACAATTCAATTCTATGCCAGGATTAGCAATCGAGTCACTGTGGTAACATTTGCTGTTAGAATATTGTTTTCACCACAAGTGCTTTATTAATGCTCTACATTTGGAATAAGAAAAATATGTTTACTTTTATCTCGAAGATGTTAGTGATCTTGCTTATATATGATTCTCCAGGTGGGGAAGACAAAGGTCTTTCTTCGGGCTGGTCAAATGGCTGAATTAGATGCTCGTAGGAATGCTGTGTTGGGAAGATCTGCGAGCATAATTCAAAGAAAAGTTCGTTCGTACTTGGGTCGCAAAAGCTTCATTTTACTGCAAAAATCAGCTATACAGATTCAAGCTGTCTGCAGAGGTAATTTGTATTGAATTAGTGATTAGGTTTTCATTATTGTTGATTTGAGTAAAAAATGGCTTCAACTGAATGGGTTTAGAAACTACTACAATTGAATATTTGATTTATACTTCATTTTAGGACAACTTGCAAGGCAACTTTGTGATAACATGCGTAGACATGCTGCTAGTCTAAGGATCCTAACATATTTCCGCATGCATTTTACACGGAAAGCATACAAAGAGCTCTATTCTTCCTCGCTTATTATTCAATCTGGTTTACGTGGACTGGCTGCTCGTAACGAACTTCATTTCAGGCGGCAGACAAAAGCTGCAGTTATTATTCAGGTAACTTAACCAGTATGCTATACTCTCATAATTTACTGAATAACTTAGCATCATTAGTTTATTGTCCTTAGCAAGTTATCTCTCAACTTACAATGTTGACTCATTTCTAATTATTTTTGTGTAACTGAGCTTTATTATCTGTTTCTAACCGTGCTTTCTAATCATGTGGCATCTTCACAATGAAAAATTGGAGTATAAGCACATTGGCCTGTTATACCCTTTAATCTCGATCTAATAAAGTAATAGAACCACACCTATTTGTCTGCCTACACTATATTTAAAACAATTGCTATGATTGTTGAATCCTATTGATTTAAAAATGAAATTGCCTCTTACCTATTATTCTTGATTACAAATTCTTTTCTAGAGTTATTGCTGGCGGTACTTGGCGCATTTACATTATACTAGGTTGAAGAAAGCAGCAATCACCACTCAATGTGCGTGGCGAGGAAGAATTGCTAGAAGAGAGCTAAGAAAGCTTAAAATGGTTAGCGTTTTTTCTTCCATATTTACTTTTAGTTAGGGCTGTCAACTCAGTAATTCCGAATAGTTTCTCTTTTTTTGAATATAAGTCCCTCAAGTCTACTGTATATATTTTTTTACATACAACAATAAAGCCTTTATCCCAAAACTTTGGGTTCAGGTATTTGAATCCTTTTCTTCCATTTAGACAAAAACTAATCTAACAAGCTAAAACCATTTAGATGTTTTCTTTTCTTTTCATTTCAAAGCTTCTTCCTGTTGTGACTCTAATTGTCATGACGATTGTTTCTCTTGGTTCACTAAATGGATTTTGAGCGAGTCCTCCCGACTTGGATATCCACGTCTTATTGCTATTAGCTTCAAGAGCATTTGTTTTCATGGAGTAAGTCATTGCAATACATATAAACTGTGAATCTTTGACGACAAGTTTGATTTTCTGAATAATTAATATATTAAATATAGTCGTCTGTACTATATTTAGGCTCATAAAAGGATACCAGCCTCCCAAGTTAGACATGAACATTTTTTTTCTTCTTTCATTTTTTCATTCTACCTTTCTGTTTAGAACATGTCAAAACCCCTGCCACCATGGCAAAACTCTAGTGTTGGTGAGGTATGAGGTTTGTTTTTGGCTTTGGTAATATTCAATACGCCCCCGCAGGTCGAAACCCATTTTTATGGGTTGAGAGTTGAATTCACCTAGCGTTTTTTTGTTGTTGGTAAAATCCACTTAAAATGCACAGGAAAGTGATTGAACCTAGGTTGTTTTGATACCATGTTAAAATCCATCCACTACACCAAAACTTTAGCGTGTTGGTGAGGGTATGAGGGTTATATTTTATGTTGTTCAACATAACGCAAATTTCCAATCAATTAGAACTGTAGCTTCTGCAGCTTGATTGAATAATTCTTCTGCCATGTGATAGCTTTTGTTGGTTAGATTCACTTCTTTTGTACGATAGTCTTATTCTCTTTGCTGCTATTTGACTGCAATGCTTAGTTTTATGTTCTAGTCATTCGATCAAATAGTTCGCTCATGAAATTTAAGTCTCAGTTAACCTTCTAAACCATTTACCTCTCTTTCTTTTCCAGGCGGCCAAAGAAACTGGTGCTCTCCAAGCTGCCAAAATTCAGTTGGAAAAACAAGTTGAGGAACTTACATTGAGTTTACAGTTGGAGAAACGCATGAGGGTAAACTAAATTTATGAAAATCACATTTGATCAGAATGTAGCAATATCTGATGTCACTAACCCCTGATATGTAGTTGGTCGAGTCAAAAGCAGTTGAAATGTTGTAACTGAGTTTATCATGTGCTTTGCTGTTAGTTTTGTTTTGAGCTAAGAAATGGGAAGAGGTTGTTGGTATCAGCATCCTACCAAGTAGCTGATTCTTATAGCCGTGAAATAGGCATGGGTACATAATAATCTTTTTAGTCGGCCCTTTCAAATCCTAACTTGATTCCTATTTGATAATTTATTTATGGAAATTACAAAGGCAATAAATGAGAAGATTCAGACTTTAGATGATCCAAGAATTTGTACTAGTAGAGTGGGATACACTAGTTTTAGACTTTATAAGATGATCCAAGAATTTCTTCTTTCTTTTTTTCTGTTTTAGATTTATAAGATCCACTAGTTTTATCGTTTTCGCGTTGCTAAGTTTTTGGTCATATAACATGGAATTCCTTTGAGAGAATTTTTTTTGCTACTATTTGTTAAAGGCCCTGCGACTACCCCAAAACTCCAAGGGTGTGGGGTGAGGGTTAAGGGTGATGATTTTTTTATCATTTCCAACACTATTTAGACAAGCACCTATCCTTAATCAAAATGAAATAGTGAAAACAATTTGCTTTAGACAAGCACCTATCCTTAATTTTTCCTCTCTCATCACATGAAACAATTCATTGTTAATGTCTGCCATTGTCGAGTTCAGTCATTCCTGGGGTTAGACTTTTAACTTTTGCAAATTTTCTAAACTATCTATACAATAAAGGAGATATTAGGATGTTGCAATCATTTTTGTTGTGTTTTTTTAGAGTTTTAAAAAAATTAAAAAAAAATGTGCAGCTCACTTCAATGTGGCACGCACCACACCATGCGCCTCGAGCATTATGTGTACCTTGCGCCTCACTATGCGCCTTGAGCCGTGACAAACTGCTCTTTGTTTAGAATGAGTTGAGTGTTTAAGTTTGGTTAACACGTGTGATTATTGATTTGCTCTTATAGATCAACTGTGCGTTTGGTGAGACTGAGTTGTTTCTCATTTGGTTGTTTTATTGTCTACCTTGTTTGTAGGCTGACATGGAGGAGGCTAAGACACAAGAAAATGCAAAGTTGCAATCTGCACTACAGGAGATGCAATTGCAATTCAGGAAAACTAAAGATATGCTGCTAAAGGAGAGAGAGGCTGCTAAAAAGGCTGCTGACATGGAGGAGGCTAAAACACAAGAAAATGCAGAGTTGTAATCTGCACTACAGGAGATGCAATTGCAATTCAAGGAAACTAAAGATATGCTGCTAAAGGAGAGAGGCTGCTAAAAAGGCTGCTGACATGGAGGAGGCTAAAACACAAGAAAATGCAGAGTTGCAATCTGCACTACAGGAGATGCAATTGCAATTCAAGGAAACTAAAGATATGCTGCTAAAGGAGAGAGAGGCTGCTAAAAAGGCTGCTGAAGAAGTTCCCGTTATTCAAGAGGTCCCTGTTGTTGATACAGCTCTGATAGACAAGCTTACTGCCGAGTATGATGAGCTTAAGGACAAGGTTAATGATGAGCTTAAGGCTAAAACACAAGAAAATGCAAAGTTGCAATCTGCACTACAGGAGATGCAATTGCAATTCAAGGAAACTGAAGATATGCTGCTAAAGGAGAGAGAGGCTGCTAAAAAGGCTGCTGAAGAAGTTCCCGTTATTCGAGAGGTCCCTGTTGTTGATACAGCTCTGATGGACAAGCTTACTGCCGAGAATGATGAGCTGAAGGACAAGCTTAATGATGAGAATGATGAGCTTAATGATGAGCTTAAGGCTAAAACACAAGAAAATGCAAAGTTGCAATCTGCACTACAGGAGATGCAATTGCAATTCGAGAAAACTAAAGATATGCTGCTAAAGGAGAGAGAGGCTGCTAAAAAGGCTGCTGAAGAAGTTCCCGTTATTCGAGAGGTCCCTGTTGTTGCTACAGCTCTGATGGACAAGCTTACTGCCGAGAATGATGAGCTTAAGGACAAGGTTAATGATGAGCTTGATACAGCTCTGATGGACAAGCTTACTGCCGAGAATGATGAGCTTAAGGTGAGCCTGAATTTGTAGGTTTTGGAGAGACCATTATCAGCAGAGGTTGATAATTTTGAGAGTGCACTAGCATAATCATCTACACGAATAGGGGGTGGGTGGAGGCTTCGTCATATTGACATGCTTCTGTTGTTCTATGGCTGAGGAGGATTGGATGGATGTCATTACATATTTCTTGATTCTTTGTAGGCTTTGGTGAGTTCTCTTGAAAAGAAGATAGATGAAACCGAGAAAAGGTACGAAGAAACAAGCAGAGTTAGCGAGGAAAGGCTGAAGAAAGCTTTGGAGGCTGAATCTAAGATAGCTGACCTGAACAATAGTATGCAAAGGTGTGTATTCCATCGACTGAGTTTCCACCTACATGATTATTTCTTTGTCATGTGTCTGGAAGTCGTTTGCTGTCGTGTTTTTGTCATAATCATGGTATCAAGTTAGTTCTTTTCTCCTTCCTGATTGAGATTCAAGTTTTCTGCTGACCACAGACTTCAAGAAAAATTATCCAACATGGAATCAGAAGATCAAGTTCTCCGGCAACAAGCATTGCTGCACTTGCCCAAGAAACACATGTCTGGACATTTTTCGCTTCCACCCACTCCAACAAAACATGTATTAAATTGGACTAATCTTTCATTTTGGCTTGGTTCTCCTATCTATGCTTTCTTAATTATGTTTTCTTATCACAGAATATAGAGAATGGTCAACTTGGTGCCGGAGAACTCAAGGTCTTACACTTTATACCTGCACTATATATTGACTGTTGTTATAATTAAATGCCATTCACTCAACACACACATGCAGACAAAAAATATTGACATATTTGTTACATTTCTACCTAACAAGGACTATATTGCAGGATCCTCAAAGTGCACCTCAAGTTATAAAGAATTATGCAAAATCTGATTCTCAATTGCGAAGATCTCATATTGAGAGGCAACATGTATGTGCTAGTTGTTGCTACAGAGCAATCAAACATATTTAATTATTAGTGATGTTTAGGATTATAAATTGTTTCATTTTGATGTTTAATATTATCTTAACAGGAGAGTGTTGATGCCCTTATGAAATGTATTGTTCAAGATATTGGGTTTAGTCACGAAAAGCCGGTGGCTGCAGTTACAATATACAAGTGTCTTCTACATTGGAAATCTTTTGAAGCAGAGAAAACTAGTGTCTTTGACCGTCTAATTCAAGTAATTGGTTCTGAAATTGAGGTAAAAAAAAATCTTATAGGGTACACAAATTTGGCATCACTAGTTTTATGTTTACACCAGTGAATGACGGCTTTACACTACAGAGCCAATTCTCTTCATTCCTTTCATGTCTGTGATGCAGAAAGAGGAAAACAACGACCGTCTAGCTTATTGGTTGTCAAATTTATCAACTTTGCTATTCATGCTTCAGAAAAGTCTTATGACTGGTCCGCGCAAGCCCCCTACTCCGACATCGCTTTTTGGGAGGATGACCCAAGTAAGTCATATCCAATTTAACCATCTTTCTGTTGGAATTTATTTTTCTCTACAAGAAAGCATGTTTGCAGAATCTCATGTTGTTCATATTAACTAGCAATTGAATGTAATACTTCCTATAAGCACCATGTAATTTACTCTCTTTTTTTCTTTAGAGTTTTCGTTCTTCATCGGCACACATAAACGTGGATGCTCTGGATGTTGTACGCCAAGTTGAGGCCAAGTACCCTGCCTTGCTATTCAAGCAGCAGCTGACAGCTTATGTGGAGAAGATTTACGGAATTATCCGTGATAATGCGAAAAAGGAGCTAACTTCCTTGCTTTCCTCGTGTATTCAGGTGTGAGGGCTTCCATTTTGCTTTTGTTTTCTTTTTGTCTGATACTCTTATTCCATAATGTTTGTAGTACCCTCAAGCTGTAAGCTCTAGCTCTAGCAGTATCACATGTATTTTATTCCAATGTAGTCCAACTTGATCATGTGCTGCATATTAATTCATCTAGAGTTGAGTTCATGGGTGTTCTTTTTTAAGGATTTTAGATGCCAATTGCTGTTTGAATGCAGATTACTTGATGTGCTTTCCTACTCTTAAGTTGTTGCTTGTATTATCTTTTAAGTGTTGCTAATTGCGTAAAGGTGTTGGTACCTTTTCTCATTTTATCTTTCTGACCCTGATCTCAAGGCGCCAATAACCACAAAAGTAAATGCACTTAAAGATTCTGGCAATTCATTTGGAAATCAAACTCAAAGTAGTCCTTGGCAGAGCATCATAGAGAGCCTCAACAACCTTCTGAAAACATTGCAAGAAAACCATGTAAGATTCATTTGCTGAAGTTCGAGTTAAGTTGCATCATTGTTGAATGATGGAAGGGTTTCTAATTAAGTTGGGTGGACTTTCAGGTGCCTCGGATTTTGATTCAGAAGACCACCGCTCAGGTTTTCTCCTTTATCAATGTGCAACTATTCAACAGGTTTGTGCTTTTTTATTTGTTTTCATCAATTATCTGGAGACAGAAATATAAGGCACATTATCTTCTTTGTTAACGTATGTTGTTATTGCAGTCTTCTTTTGCGACGTGAATGTTGCTCCTTTAGCAATGGAGAATATGTGAAATCTGGTATAGCTGATTTGGAACTATGGTGTGGACAAGCAAAACCAGAGGTAAGTTTGATTTATTATTACTGTATTTATTTTTACCTGTGGGTGTTGTCAGAACATTTATGTTCATCTGCCTGCTTCTTACATTACAGTATGCTGGGTCTTCTTGGGATGAACTTAAACACATAAGGCAAGCTGTGGGTTTCTTGGTATGTAAAGCATACTCACATTGTTTGCATCATTTGATACGATATGTGTAATTCCTGTTTTGATTCATAACACGAGTATTGTGATTTTTTTTTGTGCTTGTTGATGTTTGCCTCAGAAATAGATACTTTTTTTGATTTGAGATTATCTGAGATCTACAGAGTTGGATATAATGTGATAGTTCTTATTGATATTATTGTAGTCAAAGTTGTACTCGTCAATGGGGTGACTGGTTGATGAAGGTCTTTCATTACGTGAATATTTGATCCTGTTATACTTTGTAGCACTGCTTGGTATTGACTCCACCATACTTATAGGCGTGATGCTTATTTAGGGCATTTGGTGCCAAACAGTTTCCATTCCGGATGGGCGTTTACCCAACAACACTAAATGCCAGGAGTCGGATAAGTCAATACTAACTGTAGAATTTTAACTATCAAGTTATGATCACAGATCAATAGTTTGTGCTTCCAGGTTCCATACTGACTCCAACTTTTGCAGTAAGCTTTAGGGTTCTCTAGATTACTGAATTTTCAATGGTTCAGTGTCGAGATGAAAATGCCTGCTTATCCATGATGCCAATCTTCTGTTTTTGTGTGATGATGTTTTTGGTACTTCAAAATTTTGTAAAATTATGGGAAAATTAGGACATGGCGCAGCACATGCATAAACAAGCTCTCTTATATCCTTTAATGTGTCTTTCTATAGTTGACTCTAGTCAAACTCATTAGCTTTTGACCCGAGGCTTGATTTTAATATGAAACGTGTCAAGATTATAAATTAGCTTGTGTTCCTGAGAATTATCTGCATGTTCAGTTCTGCCATTTAGTTTAGCTGTGACCTCACTATGTTATCATTTCATATAGTTTGAAGACATAATCTTGGGTCTGATGATTGCTTATTGTGTATTGCAGGTAATATTTCAGAAGAACAGGATATCTTATGATGAAATAGTCAATGATCTTTGTCCGGTAGTAACAAAAAACTCACTCTCTCTCGTGCATAAATACTCTCCCACATACACTCTACAGATACATGCAAACTCATTCTTTCTCATGCACTTGACATATACATCCTTGCTTATTTTCTTTTAGGTATTGAGTGTCCAACAGCTTTATAGAATATGCACACAATACTGGGATGACAAATTTGACACTCAAAGCGTCTCCTCGGAGGTGTGCACTCCATTAAAATCCCATATTCTTGTTTAGATATATTTGGTTTCTCCTGCCTTTTATTTACCTAATGTTTAATACTTCAATGTTTATAGTAATTTCTTAATTTGAAAGCTGCCCTTTGGTAAGCAGAATTTCTATTTTACCAATATTTTTATTGGTTGCTTAAGTTGCGTCTCAGTGACTGTTGGATCTATTACCCAGGTTCTTTCCAGCATGAGGGTATTAATGACAGAGGACGCCAATGATGCAGATAGCAATGCGTTCTTATTGGATGATAACTCCAGGTAAAAGAGAGTAAAAATTCCTGTTTGTTTTTGTTTTATCTAATAGTAGTATGGAATACACAAGTAAAACATTGTTCTGTTACTCCTGCAGCATTCCCTTTTCGGTGGATGACATATCAAGTTTTGTATTAGAGAAGGACTTCAAGGATGTCCAACCACCGGATGTTCTTCTCGAAAACGCAGCCTTCCAATTTTTACGCGAGTGAGGCAGTCGGGACCTCAAGCATTCTTTAGTTTGTTCCTTTTTTTTCCTCCATCCTTCGCTTCAAGCTGCAGATGGGTTCTCTTCAGATCTTGTACATCCAATTCTTTTCATCCAAGTATCCTGTAAATTTGTTCTTCAAATTAGAAAGTACAGGGCAAGTCCTTAGTAGGGTTGGGATGAATTTTTCCCTCCCAGTGTTTTTTCCTTCTTCTTTAATTCTTTGTAGGCAAGTTTCAGAATTATGTTTATTCGTTTATACAGCTTAATTAAAGGGAGAGGAAAGCTTCTTTCCATAGAAGTGCCTCCCTTTTACATTGTAAAGTGTCGGATTATGTAAACAGACAGAACTATAAGAGCGGTTCTTTAGTTGAAATATAATTTTTCTTTATGGTCTCATCAGTGGAACCCTGAATTTATTTTATTTTTTTTCAATCCTTATTTCTGGATTTATTCATTTGTGGAACCCTGAAGTGGATTTTATGAGTTTATTATCTTCCAGAATTTCTGCGGTATGGGAACTCTTTCTGTGTTTTCTTGTAAAGATTTATTCAATACGCGAAGTCCCGCCTTCTGGGTGACCATTTCGGTTATTCGATTTCAACCGAACCAAAATAACCAAGACTGAATTTCCAAAACTCCAAACCTAAACCCAAACCAAAGTTGGTCATAACCGAACCAAACCGAACTGATATAATCTGTTTGGCTGTTCGGTTGGCATGTTTTTATTATTTAGATGCGAAGATACATGAAAGAAGGATCAACACCACTCACAATTTGATGAAAATTCATTCCATCCCGATCATTATGATGCCAAATATATTTTCTCCGTACCATTCCGAATCCAACCAGGCTATTCAAGCCAACATAATGGCATCGTGTGGAGCAAAACATTACAAAGGTCGAGTTTGACCAAGCTAAATTGAATATTGGTGTTCATGATTCGTTCTTATGCTATTAGTTCTGTTAGTTGTGTCTTGTTGTTTTTCTCGTCGTTATAAGGTTATTGTTGTTCCGTGTCGCTTCCGTGCGTCCACTCGGATTCACAACAAAGACCTAGATTCTTGGAGTAAAGTGCATGTAAACCCTCCTTAAAATATTTGCCTCGTTTGCAAAAAAAGATCTTTTAGAAAACTTAAGCAGTTTGTACCTTCTTAGATTGCCCGCGTGAGCAAAAACGCCCCTACCGTCTATTAGCCGTTAGAAATGGCCATTAATGACTTTAAAAAAAAATAATACCTAAACTACCCTTCCCCTTCCCTACCAGCCCCCCCCCCCCCCCCCCCCCCCTACCAGTCCCCCTCCCTTTCCCTCCGCCGGCCAGCCCCCCCCTCCTTCCACCGCTGGCCAGCTCCCCAACTCGCCTCCGCACTCCTCCCTCCGCTCCGCCGGCCAGCCCCCCGACCCCCCCCCCCCCTCCTCCCCGCGTCTCCTCCACGCCCCCCTCCTCCTCCTCCCCACGTCTCCTCCCCGCCACCACCGGAGAGAGAGAGAGAGAGAGAGAGGGGGGGAGGGGGGAGTAGGGGAGGGGTAAAATGGTCATTACAGCTCTGACTTAACACTGGTTAACAGAAATGGGATCATTTTAGCATAATTGAAACGGATTGGATTTTTCAAATCAACGAGTCTTTAATTGCATTTTCGTAACATCTAAGGAGGATTTAAATACACTTTACCCAGATTCTTGCAATAATTCTGTCTTTGTCTCTGTTCAAAATACATGCCGTACTCTTGTCTAGAATTTAGATGTAGGTTAACAAATTCATCCCAAAAAAAAGCTTATTAAAGGGGTGGAGGCCAATACCATCTATCTTAACATTAAATAAGACAACTAGTCACTATTCGTGTAGGGTCACCTATTTTGTACTGTTATTGTTGAAAGAAACTAAGTCATGGCCGAATAGGAACTGTCATTCACAAATCATAATCAGACTGAGAGAAAGCCACATGTTTGAGTATCCAGAATCATTTGCAAAGTGCAATAAATTTGCATGCAACAAAAGTACTTTTTTTAGAGAGTGAATTAAAAGATGGTTGAAGAAGACCCAAACCAAATAAATCAAGAGTAAATTGACCAATATGTCATCTACATAAGCATCATGTTAGATGGGATAAACACACTTGAACATTAATTATGAGATGTGGAGCTGATACCAAGAAGTTTGAACATAATTATAGCACCAAAAGCAGTCATCAATAGAAACAGTTAAGATGCTGTTGTAGGCAACTCAGATAAATAGTGTGACATGTCCTGCCAAAGAGATTTAATGCCTTCTCAAAATATATATGTCCATCAAGTGAAGGACAAATCACAAAAACCAATTCATCATTTACAATCAATCAGTAACAAGTAATTTACAATTATTTTTAATTGTTTTTTCTTCTTCGCATTTGACCTGGTCCTAATTAATCTAGTAACCAATTTCTCATGGAAGTCTATAAATAGATGGTTCATGGTCCTTGGTTTTCATTGCAATCCATATCATCTTCTATTGCTAGAGTTTTCAAAATGGAGTGCAAGAAGCTAATTGTCCTCCTAGTTGTAGTGACCATCTTCCTCCCAATGATTGCTTCCGCGAAAGAATTTGTGGTAGGAGATGACAAGGGGTGGGGATTTGGGGTGGACTACGCCGTGTGGGCGAAGGGAAAGAACTTTAAATCCGGCGACAAGCTCAGTACGTCTCTCTTCATGCAACGACAATTTATTCTAGCTGCTAAATTATCTCGTGTTTATATATGCAAATGATTGAGCTAGCACATATTGCAATTTATTTATCATATCTTCTGCTGCAGTTTTCAAGTACGCGGCTGCAGATCATGACGTTGTCAAAGTAAATGGGAAGAACTTTCAGGCGTGCACTGTTTCTGCAAAGAGTAAGTCTCTAACTTCAGGACAGGATGTGGTCACCCTTGTACCGGGTGACCATATGTTCTTGTGTTCCAAGATTGGTCACTGCGACGCAGGAATGAAGCTCTCCGTCAATGTCGCTTAGAACACGTACGCAGCACCATCCCTATATCGAACTTTCAAGGCAGTAACTCCGGTGATCTAGCTCCATGGAAGCCGTGATTTAAGTTTGAAGTCAAGTCATTTTGTTTTCGTGGAAGAGTAATATAGTTATGTTGTTTGTAGGTTGAGATATGTTTCACTTCAAGTGTTTTCGTAACAATGCCTTTAGACAGGTTTGAGAATGGTGTGAAGTCAGTTAATAAAGGTTTGGTGCAGACCCTACTTTTACATTATGAAGTATTGGATTATTGAATTGAAAAATAATGTTCATCATCTTCTTTCGGCAGATAATTTTACCTCTGGTTACTAGTTTTAATTTTGCCGCTCCCAAGTAAATCATCTAATGTCATGTAGAAGTGTACTTAATTTTTCAAGGTCGAAAAGGATGTATTATTCTTGTGCTTCACGTACTTCTACTTCACAGTGAGAAATTTTAACTAATTTTTTTTCTTCTTCTTTTGATCTAGATGAGAAAGCCAGTCATTAGACCAAGGGCGGAACTAGGAACCTGAGATGGGGTGGGCTAAAGTGGATTAGGGTGGACTAAGTATAGCTTGACTCACAAAAATTTACAAATATATATATATATATATATATAAAAATATATATATATATATATATATATATATAAATATATATATATATATATATATATATATATATATATATATATATATGAAAAAAAAAAACAAAATTTTCTTTTGGGGGTGTGCCCTTCACATGGGTCCGCCCATGTAATAACGATAATCCCTTTTTTCATAACTGGGTCGTCATGCAAACAATACTTGATCTGCAATATTTTGGACAAGATAGAGAGGTATCCTTACACATAGGGTGTATCTTGAGACTCAATCAGAACTAAGAATCAATTCTAATGAGGAAGGTGAATGTCGAAATGAAGTTTGCTTATGTGTACCATTATTCTTTCCAATTTCTTTTCCTTTGGTTTGTATATATGTTGAGCCTCAATTAGAACTAAAAATGCATTCTAAAGATGGATAGATGTGTACCATTTTTCCTTCCAATTCTTTTTTTCTTTGGTTTGCGTATACATTTAGCCTCGATTAGGAGTAATTAAAATGCATTCTAAAGAGGGAGGTGAATATCGTGTGCACCATTATTCCTTCCAATTTCTTTTCCTTTGGTTTGTGAATATATTGTCTCGATTAGAATTGAAAAAATACAATCTAAAAATGTAGGCGAATGTCGAAATAAAGTTTGCCTATGTGTACCATATGCCTTCCAATTCCTTTTTGTTTGGTTTGCGTATATATTGAACCTCGATTAGAACTAAAAATACATTCTGAAGAGGGAGGTGAATGTCGAAATGAAGTTTGGCCAAGAAAGAAGGGATTCTTACACATAGGGTATATATTGAGCTTTCGATTAGAACTACAAAATGCATTTTGAAGAGGGTCGACTCATAAATGATCACCAAACCAAGGTCAATGCAACGAAAACAAGAAGAAAATTTTGAATCACACTTACAAATATAATAAAAATAGTCTTAGTAAGCTTTCCAGCGGATTAGATACAGCTCTCAACAATTGAAATGCCCACATGGTTTACAACTCACGATTACAAAAAATTTACAAGTTTCCATACAATATGTCCTTTATAGCAAAATATAACATCTTCCAAGAGGAAAGCTTCAGTTTGCCAAACGAATGATCTGACGCCTCAGAAATGTCGAAGTGTCTCTCCGCATATATGGAGGAGGCGGCCAGCATATTGGAAAATATACTGGTGAGCGGTAGATCAACCTGGATCACTTAAATCGATACTGGAATTACGTTGGAGCATGTAATACTAATTAATGGTCTTTTTATTTTGGACTAACATCTATTAAAAATTCAATATCAAGAATACAATGCATAACATGAAAGTTATCACTTACACAGTGATATCTTATCCACAATCGACTTGTCTATCCCTACAAAACAACACTCACCGACCCTGTAGAAATACACTACAAAAATACCTTTTAAAAAATCAACTGACTCAGTGGCAAAATTATATCCGTCAATCAACAATGACAAAATAGCGATGGAATATATAGCGACCAACCAAAAATGGGAGTTGCAGTCCGTCGCTAAGTTATCATTCTTATACTGAAAAATAGCGATGGAAAACCAAATCGTTATTCAGTTTGGAACGGTTTCGGTTTGCCTAATTTCGGTTCGGTTTCAGTTTTGGATCTTTAGAATTTTGGTTTATTCGGTTTTGACTATTTCAGTTCGGTTGAAACCGAATAAACCGAACGCTTTTCACCCCTACATATATATACACATAGAGAAGGAACATTTGGGCTGGCCTGGGGTTATGCTTGGCCTAGAGGATTGAGGAAAAAAAAAATCTGGCCAGAAAATAGTCTTAGGTTAAAAAATGCTAATACATGAGGAGTTAAAGCCCATAGTTTACTATTAGGTATTAAATTATGACATCAAATCCCAAAATATTAATAAAAAATTGTGGCCCAAACAAAAATTTAAGATCACTCGGCCCATTCCACTTTTAATTACTCTAGTAAATGGGCCATCTTTTGGTTAGCTATAGTTTATACTAATACTAAGTAATTTAATATAAAAGGAGATTTTTATACAAGGGAACAATAATAATTTAGACATTTTTAAGAATAATAGTGATAAAGAAGAAAATTTTCGATTGATACAATAATCTGAAAATTCAAAAATCACACGGAGTTTACAGCACTTCTGTGCATATACCAATATATCCCCTGCTCATTAGAGCATCATTAGTAGTTGGACTCTCAAATGCAATTTGTGGCACAAAATTTTTTTTTTAAAAAAGGAAGGTAAATGTAGAATATGTTGGATTTGTATGAAAATAGTAGAAAATGATAAAGTGAGCTCAGGTTCCAAAGATTGTGTGGTCAAAAATTAATGTAGAAAACAATAATATAAAGTCTAGAATATAGAAAGTTGGGCTCCAAATTGAAACTTACTATTCTACAAAAGGAGTTCCTACAACTCTTAGGGGACGTTTGGTTCAAGTTTTTGAGGCTTGGGAATGTGATTTGAATTCCTTACTCATGTTTGGTATGTTTAAGATTGAGAATGAGGAAGGAATATGATGGGGTTAGGTGGGAAAGCTATTCCCAAGGATGTGAGAAAGCTATTCCCAAGTCTCCCTTGGGAATAGATTTGCTTTCCTAAGAATGATGTTTTACTATTTTGTTTGGACAGTTATACCCTCGCTTTATTTTCAAATTTTTAACTCTTATCCTAAACATGTGAATCATCATGAAATTATTGAAAGGGTATTAAAGTAAAACTAAATAAATTAAGATTCATATCCATGTGTGAACCAACACATGAAAATAATTTTTTTTTAAAATTTTGAACTACCTATTCCCAACCTAACCAACACATGGGTATGGAAATGTTGAATTATTTTCCCATAGAAAAGGAATTGAAAATCTATTACTAGGAATCCAAAAACTTGATCCAAACGAGCCCTTAGCACCTATGGATTGGATGGAACTGAAATTGTAGAAATTAGGATTAGAAATGAAACTTACTATTCTACAAAATTAGCTCATATATTCTAAATGTCAGAATCTAAAAAAACGTGACGGGAGATGCTCTTAGTGTTTAGACCCTGGGTCTTGGGCCAATAATATCCTCCACCAAAACCCTCCATCAGCAAACTCCTCTCTCCCAAACATCAGACTACGAACTCGCCGCGCCGCCCGTATATATTCTCTCTCTTCTCCTCTCTCATGAAAATAATTTTTTTTTAAATTTTGAACTGCCTATTCCCAACCTAACCAAACATGGGTATGGGAATGTTGAATTCTTTTTCCATAGAAAAGGAATTGAAAATCTATTCATAGGAATCCCAAAACTTGATCCAAACGAGCCCTTAGCACCTTTGGATTGGATGGAACTGAAATTGTATAAATTAGGATTAGAAATGAAACTTACTATTCTACAAAATTAGCTCATATATTCTAAATGTCAGAATCTAAAAAAACGTGACGGGGGATGCTCTTAGTGTTTAGACCCTGGGTCTTGGGCCAATAATATCCTCCACCAAAACCCTCCATCAGCAAACTCCTCTCTCCCAAACATCAGACTACGAACTCGCCGCGCCGCCCGTATATATTCTCTCTCTTCTCCTCTCTCATGAAAATAATTGTTTTTTAAATTTTGAACTACCTATTCCCAACCTAACCAAACATGGGTATGGGAATGTTGAATTCTTTTCCCATAGAAAAGGAATTGAAAATCTATTCCTAGAAATCCAAAAACTTGATCCAAACGAGCCCTTAGCACCTATGGATTGGATGGAACTGAAATTGTAGAAATTAGGATTAGAAATGAAACTTACTATTCTACAAAATTAGCTCATATATTCTAAATGTCAGAATCTAAAAAAACGTGACGGGGGATGCTCTTAGTGTTTAGACCCTGGGTCTTGGGCCAATAATATCCTCCACCAAAACCCTCCATCAGCAAACTTCTCTCTCCCAAACATCAGACTACGAACTCGCCGCGCCGCCCGTATATATTCTCTCTCTTCTCCTCTCTTATGAAAATAATTTTTTTTTAAATTTTGAACTACCTATTCCCAACCTAACCAAACATGGGTATGGGAATGTTGAATTCTTTTCCCATATAAAAGGATTGAAAATCTATTCCTAGGAATCCAAAAACTTGATCCAAACGAGCCCTTAGCACCTATGGATTGGATGGAACTGAAATTGTAGAAATTAGGATTAGAAATGAAACTTACTATTCTACAAAATTAGCTCATATATTCTAAATGTCAGAATCTAAAAAAACGTGACGGGGGATGCTCTTAGTGTTTAGACCCTGGGTCTTGGGCCAATAATATCCTCCACCGAAACCCTCCATCAGCAAACTCCTCTCTCCCAAAATAATTTTTTTTTTAAAATTTTGAACTGCCTATTCCCAACCTAACCAAACATGGGTATGGGAATGTTGAATTCTTTTCCCATAGAAAAGGAATTGAAAATCTATTCATAGGAATCCCAAAACTTGATCCAAACGAGCCCTTAGCACCTTTGGATTGGATGGAACTGAAATTGTAGAAATTAGGATTAGAAATGAAACTTACTATTCTACAAAATTAGCTCATATATTCTAAATGTCAGAATCTAAAAAAAACGTGACGGGGGATAGGGATGGCAATATCCCCCCGAACCCGACGGGGACCCGATTTTTTTACCCGATGGGGACGGGTTTGGGGATTTAAAAACGGGGATGGGGACGGGGATGAGGATTAAAAAAATCTCCGATCAGATTCGGGGACGGGTATGGGTATAGTACTCCCCGCCCCGATAAATCCCCGATCCCGATTACTTATATCCATATCCATATATGCAACCCTTTGGAAATGGTATGTTCTCTTGATCTAACTAGTAATATATATATTTATTTTATGAAAACCATTATTAACATGCCATGTAGTTTTTTTTGAATGAAAATAATTTTTTAAACTTATATAATGTACATGAAAATTTGTTAATCGAACGAGAGACGGAGATGAGAAAATTCGGCCCCGAAAGTGCTAACGGGGTGGGGACGGGGACGGGGAATGCATTGTTTAACGGGTATGGGGATGGGGGTAAAAAATAAAACCCGACGGGGAATGGGGATGGGGATGGGGATTCAAACACTACTCGGGGATGGGGATGGGGGATATGGTCCCCGACCCCTACCCGCCCCATTGCCATCCTGAACGGGGGATGCTCTTAGTGTTTAGACCCTGGGTCTTGGGCCAATAATATCCTCCACCAAAACCCTCCATCAGGAAACTCCTCTCTCCCAAACATCAGACTACGAACTCGCCGCGCCGCCCGTATATATTCTCTCTCTTCTCCTCTCTCATGAAAATAATTTTTTTTTAAATTTTGAACTACCTATTCCCAACCTAACCAAACATGGGTATGAGAATGTTGAATTCTTTTCCCATATAAAAGGAATTGAAAATCTATTCCTAGGAATCCAAAAACTTGATCCAAACGAGCCCTTAGCACCTATGGATTGGATGGAACTGAAATTGTAGAAATTAGGATTAGAAATGAAACTTACTATTCTACAAAATTAGCTCATATATTCTAAATGTCAGAATCTAAAAAAACGTGACGGGGGATGCTCTTAGTGTTTAGACCCTGGGTCTTGGGCCAATAATATCCTCCACCAAAACCCTCCATCAGCAAACTCCTCTCTCCCAAACATCAGACTACGAACTCGCCGCGCCGCCCGTATATATTCTCTCTCTTCTCCTCTCTCATGAAAATAATTTTTTTTTAAAATTTGAACTACCTATTCCCAACCTAACCAAACATGGGTATGGGAATGTTGAATTCTTTTCCCATATAAAAGGAATTGAAAATCTATTCCTAGGAATCCAAAAACTTGATCCAAACGAGCCCTTAGCACCTATGGATTGGATGGAACTGAAATTGTAGAAATTAGGATTAGAAATGAAACTTACTATTCTACAAAATTAGCTCATATATTCTAAATGTCAGAATCTAAAAAAACGTGACGGGGGATGCTCTTAGTGTTTAGACCCTGGGTCTTGGGCCAATAATATCCTCCACCAAAACCCTCCATCAGCAAACTCCTCTCTCCCAAACATCAGACTACGAACTCGCCACGCCGCCCGTATATATTCTCTCTCTTCTCCTCTCTCATGAAAATAATTTTTTTTTAAATTTTGAACTGCCTATTCCCAACCTAACCAAACATGGGTATGAGAATGTTGAATTCTTTTCCCATAGAAAAGGAATTGAAAATTTATTCATAGGAATTCCAAAACTTGATCAAAACGAGCCCTTAGCACCTTTGGATTGGATGGAACTGAAATTGTAAAAATTAGGATTAGAAATGAAACTTACTATTCTACAAAATTAGCTCATATATTCTAAATGTCAGAATCTAAAAAAAACGTGACGGGGGATGCTCTTAGTGTTTAGACCCTGGGTCTTGGGCCAATAATATCCTCCACCAAAACCCTCCATCAGCAAACTCCTCTCTCCCAAACATCAGACTACGAACTCGCCGCGCCGCCCGTATATATTCTCTCTCTTCTCCTCTCTCATGAAAATAATTTTTTTTTAAATTTTGAACTACATATTCCCAACCTAACCAAACATGGGTATGGGAATGTTGAATTCTTTTCCCATATAAAAGGAATTGAAAATCTATTCCTAGGAAACCAAACTTGATCCAAACGAGCCCTTAGCACCTATGGATTGGATGGAACTGAAATTGTAGAAATTAGGATTAGAAATGAAACTTACTATTCTACAAAATTAGCTCATATATTCTAAATGTCAGAATCTAAAAAAAAAACGGGGATGCTCTTAGTGTTTAGACCCTGCCTGGGTCTTGGGCCAATAATATCCTCCACCAAAACCCTCCATCAGCAAACTCCTCTCTCCCAAACATCAGACTACGACGCGCCGCCCGTATGTATTCTCTCTCTTCTTCTCTCTCTCTCTCTCTCTCTCTCTCCCCTCTCTCTCTCTCACACACACACACAAACACTCCGGACACGGCGACACCGGCACGCACACCACCCCCCCCCCCCCCCCCCCCCCCCCCCCCCCCAGCCCCCCCAAAAAAAAATCTCCGGTGTCGAGCTGAACTTTCAACTTCTCTCTCTATTATTTGAAGAAATCGAGAAATCGGGAGCTCTCTACATTTTGTCTCGGCGGAGATGTCGGTTGTCGAGAATCCAGGTTTACTACAATTCTACAAAGATCGCACCTTTTCTTGTGTTGACTAATTTTTTTTCCTGGATTTTATATGGTGAATGAGTATTCGTTTGGTGTTGATTAGATGTAAGCAACTCTGTATCGAAAGAAAGCCGCTCCCTTTCGAAGAAGAACGCGAAGGAGCATGTGGAGCAGCTGCAAAGGCTTCAAGAAAAAGTATACACTTTTTTTTTCCTTTGTTTTTTTTTCCATATATAAATGCTCATCGTTTGTTATTTACCTGTAAGAAATTAATGCGATTCTTCAAAAAAAAAATCCATTGAAACATTTAATTGATGAATTCTTCTGAACAATTTAAATCAATGGAAAAGGTTGCAAAATTGACAAGTAATCTTATGAAGAATGTGGCACCAGTTGAAGGATTGAAATGGTTGTATGCCAAGCTGTGTAGCTGGGATAATTTGTTCATAGACTGACAATCCTTCAATCAATCATGAAACTTCAAACTTCTAGTCGCCACTTTGGCATACATTGCGCACATACTTTTTTCCCTTCCATTAAATGAAGACCTACATATTTATTGGAAGAAATAGCACACTCATATTTTATGGAAAAAATAGAACTCAGTTTATAGTTACGAGTTTACAACAACAAAAACAAAGCCTTTCCGTGTCCCTTCCACGATGTTAAGGCTTGAAGGTTGCATCATGGAGGATCCAGCTTCAAGATGCAGAACAACCTCTCCTCAAATGTTGGGGCTAGGGGCATGAGTTAAGGTTGTGTAGATCTTTACTCTCCTCAGACATTGCATAGTAACATATAAGAAGTCTCTTGACCAGGGACCCCTCCTTTTCCTGTATCCTTACAGTGACCTGTCCTATTTGTTAGGATTCTTTGAATTAGCATGTCCTGTCGTGTCATATCCATATCGTTTGTCCAATTTGTTAGGAGTTCATAATTCAGAGCTTCACCTTATCTGTATGCATACCATCATTGTCAGTGAATTTTTATGGTAGTACCTCCACCTCCACCTCCACCTCCACCTCCACCTCCACCTCCTTTAGTAAGATGTTGTGACATAGTTGTCAATGCTATCCATTATATTCAGTTGGACTCTGGGCCCATATCATGGAAGTATGATACTCCAATCAAACAAAATTAATCTACCATGTCTTTTCCTAGAGATAAGTATTAACATGATAGTGTCAGCATGATTTGAAAAAGGATCAAATATTGTGCATCCGTAGGGGAAGTAGAATTGCAAGCATTAGATGATTTTGTAAGTTGTTTGCGGTTTATACTGTAGCAAATTCTTTAGGATAAATAATTGGATTCTTGTAAAAAGAATCGGTGTATTTTGCAAAACAAGAAGAGGAAGGAAAAGTAAGTTAGGAAAGAGTATTCAAACTGTTTTAGAAATCTGATGTTAACTTCCTTGTTGGATATGGACATCTGATGTTTAGATCAGTGTTCTAAAAATCGGCCTAGGCGGCGCCTAGGCGCTAGGCGGCCGTCCGCCGCACCGAAAATCCTCTAGGCGGCGGTCCTAGGCGTTTCGGTCTAGGCGACCCTAGGCGGCCCCTAGGCGGCCCTTAGGCGGCCAATTTTTTTAAAAAATTCAAAAAAAAAAAAATGGAAACAAAGTTACATACTTACCTGCCGTCGTCGCCGTCGCCGCCGCCGCCGCCGCCGTCGCCGCCGTCGTCGCCGCCGCCGTCGTCGTCGTAGTCGCCGGTGGTGGCCGCGGCGGCTGGTGGTGGTGGTGGTGGTGGTGGCGGCGGCTGCTGCTGCTTCTGTTGGTGGTGGCGGTGGTGGTGGTGGTGGTGGTGGGAGGGGAGGAGGAGAGGGGAGCAGAGGAGGAGGAGAGGAGAGGGGAGGTGGTGGGAGGGGGGGAGGAGAGGGGAGGAGGAGGAGGAGGAGCGGAGGGGAGAGGGGAGTGCTGCATCTGCTGCTGCTTCTGCTGTCTCTCTCCTCCCCCCCCCCCTATATATATATATATATATTATATATATATATATATAAATCGGCGCCTAGGCGCCGTCTAGGCGCTAGTCGGCCCTCCGGCGCACCGACTCCGCCTAGCAATTTTTACAACATTGGTTTAGATGAGGTTTACAAATTAACAACACTAAGATACAAATTGGGTACACCTCAGTACACTCTACAAATGCTCATAGGTTCTCTCAAGCTTGTAGAAGAGATCAAATACAATCTTATCTTTCTCTTTGTTATGCATGTATTTTACAATAAAATCAAGACTATGTTCCATTCGATTGCATGGAGTCCACTGGATGAAGATCAAAATCGTTTCTACAATACGAGATGTAGCACAAATGATACAGGGTTATCATTGTTGACATAACTGCACAACAAGTGGCTAGTACAAAATGGGAGGTTGGATCAAAGCCTATAACCTATTAATGGATCCAGCTAATTTGGTAATAAAGGTTAGGAGGTCTTGGGGGTCTTCTTAGCATCATATATAGGACAGCATAGGTTTCACTCTATGTCTAGATATATAAAGCTTGGAAAACTACAATGATGTCACAATGATGAAGCCAATCATCAAGCAGTAGCATTTTTATTGTGGCTCCAATTCTTCCAATCTTCATGCTGGTATTTCCTTTCTCACAATCAAGGTCCTAGTCTCCATCTCCATGGAAATCCCTTTTCATGTGTATTGATGCACCTGTGAATGACAGTGGTGAGACAACTATTGATTCATCAAATCAAAAACCGCATGTTTGCTAGGTTTGTAACTCATTTAGACACATGGGGTTTATATATTGCAGTGCAAAAAGGTGGGAGGTGTGTCTATGTAGGGTGGGATGCTGGGTGGGGCTAATGCTGCTAGGTCTGGAGGGACGAAATGAAAGGTTGAAGTTTGCGGATATGAGGTGCTGTCCTCGAGTGTGAACATTAAGGACGAAGTTGTACAAGTAACATTATTACATGTCAAGGATATGCTGGTAACCTACTCTAGCCTCAGTTTATGTAAGGATCAATTCTGATATTTGCTGGTTAGTGGTAGTGCACTGTATTTGTGCGTCACATAGCGAAAACTTGTAGGGAGGGAGATGGGTTGGAGGGAAGGAGATGTACATCTGTGCAACACCAACCTCATTTAATCAGTAATTGTGAAATAGGTGTATTATCTGTAATTGGCTGATATTAGATTATACCTGTCCAAGTTATATCTTAGAACTTATTTTTACATTGGCAAGTTGTACTAATAATTTAGAACTTTCCATATTTTTACTGCACGTGCAGTTACCTTGTCCTTTGTTAAGTAGGTAAAAGTTGCTTCTCCTTATAATGCATCATATTCCTCTACTTCGATAATACGTGGCTATTAGATATTTCTTCTCTGTGCAACCATTTTATGTCCCCTCTTGCAGGATCCAGAATTCTATCAGTATTTGAAAGATCATGATAAGGAGCTCCTGGAATTTGATGATGAAGATATTGATGTGAGTATGTTTCACATTAATCTAACGTTTAGTTGCATAATAGTTGAATGAAATGGACTTGTTCTTTCTTCTGTATTGGTTAGGAGAACGCAGGAACCGATTTGGAGGATGATGAGGATTCTCATTCTGCACAGGAGAAGCTACAGAAAGCACCAGAAAAAGTAATTACAACTGCCATGGTTGATTCCTGGTGCAAGGATATCAAAGAATACGGGAAACTTGGTGCAGTTAGATCTCTCCTACGTGCTTTTCGTACTGCATGCCATTACGGTGATGATAGAGGGAATGATTCTAAATCAAAATTTAGTATCATTTCTAGCAGTGTATTTAACAGAATAATGGTGTTTGTTCTGAATGAAATGGATGGAATTCTCCGTGGAGTGCTGAAAGCCCCAAACTCTGGAGGAAAGAAGGAGACGATCATGGATCTAATGACCACTAAAGTGTGGAAGAAAAATGGTTGCTTGATGAAACTATATCTAGGAAATGCTCTTCACATATTGACACAAATGACTGACGAGCAGATGATCTCATTCACCTTGAAGCGTGTGAAGGCGTCAGCTGTATTTTTAGCTGCATTCCCCACTCTTTTGAGGAAATACATTAAGGTTTTTCATTTGTTTCTCTTTGCTACTTATGTGGCATGCCAGCTAATTTTCAAGGCTTTTGATGTAGATTTTCATATGCTTATACTACTTCAGGTTGCACTTCACTCGTGGGGTAACGGAAGAGGTGCGCTTCCTGTTGTTTCATTTTTATTCCTAAGGGACTTGTGCGTTCGACTCGGTTCGGATTGTTTGGACACTTGCCTTAAGGGTGTGTACAAGGCATACATAATGAATTGCAAACTAGCTAAGAATGTAAGCAGATCAAAGCTGCAGCACATCAATTTTCTTGGTAATTGTGTAAGTGAACTCTATGGTGTGGACATACCAAGTGCATATCAGCATGCCTTTGTTTTCATCCGTCAACTAGCGGTGATCTTACGGGGTGCCCTTACTGAAAGGGGGAGCAAGGTAATGCGAAGTCTCTCTTATGGCATGGTGTTCTATAGGAGAGTAATTAAGGTTGTGCCTTTATATAATTTGCTACTTTGTTGTTTTTTCGTACCATTTTGGTAGGTGGTAAAAGACAATAAGCAAGAAAAAGGTAAACAAGGAAGCGGCAAGAGTACCAACCAGGAGGTGAGTTAAACATTCTGACGACCTATTCCTTTGATATGTATATATGAGAGTGTTTTGGGAAACTCAGGACTGTCTCTTTCACTGAATTTTCTTCCTCAGGATTTAGGTCAAACTGTATTAACAAGAACACAGTGTCATCTTTCTCTTTTAGGACATGCAAATCGTTTTAACAAGGTCTTATTACAAGTTCTTTCTGGTCAGGAGTCATTTGGATCATATTTTTCTTGTTAGGAGCAAGGTTTGTAGTATCGGCCGAATACCGGTAAGTATTGGCCATAATTGTATCGTCCTACCGTTTTGGCCTGACCCAGTCCGGTACTTGAGCCCAACAATACCAGCAAATGCTGACATTTTGGGCCTTTAATGGTCAATTCACCAAAAAAAAAATTGAAAGAAAGAGAAGTGTAAAAAAAAAAAAATAATGTTGATAGAGTGGTTCGGTAGTGTGGAAGAGACAATAACCATTATTAGAAAGAGAGCTACATTGAAAAACATGCAAACTATAATGAATAATTCTCGTGTTGGAAAATGCAATTAAATTATGAAGGATTACCTATCAAATTCATGTGCTCTACAACTTCATATTGGTCATATGCATATTGACAACAGTCATGATGCCATGGACCTGATGCAGAAAAGTAATAAGTAAACACTATAGAAATGGAATGCTAAAAAACGAGGAAGATCATCTTTCTAAATTTTATGAAATTAGTAAATATGTTAAGAGATTTGCTATGTACATTTTAAGTTTTTGTTTGGGATGGCATTATCGTTGTGACAGGGGCAGAGCTAGACATTATGTTCCGTGGGGACGAAATTAAAGTCTATAACATAAACTTAGCTCTAGCCATAGGTCTAGTTCTCTTTTTTTTCACTTGGACCGTGAGGGCAGATCTTAAGAATACTTTTTTTTTTAAATTACATATAATTTTATTGTAATAATTTAAAAAAAAATGTGAGGATGGTGAACCCCAATTGTTACCATGTAGCTCTGCCCATGGTTGTGAGCCTATCCTAATCGTAACAATATTATCTCATGTGAGTAACATGTTTATTGGTTGAGGATACAGTTTTGTGCAAGCTTATCCATTTTACTTTTCATATGCCATGTTGCATGAATACTTCAACACATAAAGTCATGCTTGGATATATACTTGATAATCGGACACCCCAAAATCAAGGATATGTGCCGGATACACTTAGTCTAGGTTTCAAGATACTACTTAACATATTCGAAGAGTATCAGCAATGTAAGGAGAAAAAATAATAATGCTACTGAATATATGAAAAATCCGATACTCGGATCCGATACGGCCGTTACTGCCAATACTGCCGATACCGATACTCATACAAAACATCCGATACTGATACTAATCCTTTTCTTCCATTATGCCCATTTACGTGCCTAGGGCCATTTCCTAACTACCATTAGAGAAACCATATCCATCTTTATCTATGTTCTTTTAGGCATAAACTATGTCCTTAATCCTAACTTGTCCATATATTGGTCTCAGTTCCGTGTGTCCATAGCATCTCAGATGACATTTATTCATCTTTCTGCTGAACTCATTTTTTTGAAAATGCTCAATTTATCAACATTCTGATTCGCATGACTGGTTTTGGTGCTCTTATGGAATTTCGTTTCGACTTGAAGTGTATTATCATAAAGCATTAAAGAAGCATTTGTTTTTACTTGAACCATCCTGTTTTGATTCTGTAAACATTGTCCTTTTAATCTCCATATGATGGATGGTTGATCCTGTATACCTATCACTGTTTTGAATGTCAGTGTTATGTCAAATGACCCTAACCATGGAGTCACTCAGTGCTAAGTTTGACTACTGGTCACATCAACTGCAATGAGTAAAGTTGAGAGTCAGATACGGTGCTCAATGAAATATATACTGTTACACGTAATAGAGTTTGGATATGCGCACAATGCTATGTGAAGAGCAAACATTATCCTTAGTTTGCTGAACTCATGTATGTACACATTTACTTGTGCAATTTTTTCTTCTGGAAGCATTAATTTGCTCGGACAACTAGTCAAAACCAAGTTGTACTATACCTATTCTGAAGATGATGCCAGATAAGTTCAATTTTTTATAACTAATTATGTAACATGTGTCACCACCTCCTTGAAATATAGTATTGCTTGGGGCTGCAACCAAGTTGAGCCGAGTGGAGCTTGTTGGAGTGGGTGGGGTTCCCAACCTATGTGGAGAAGACCCCGGAGTGCGACGAGCGCCGTTCGTGTGTCGAAGAAGCTCGGGAAGTAGGCGACGCGGAGTCGCTGCTGCTGTTGCTGTCTATGGGAGGTTCTGGAACAGGAGATCCGAGTTCGGGCCGAACTCGGTCCCATAGCGAGTTCGGGCCGAACTCGGTCTGGCTCCTCCAGAATGTTGGCGTGAGGTTCTGTTTGCTCGACACAGAGTTCTGGCCGAACTCTGTGTCGTCGGGGGCTGAAGCGGATTTTAGGATGAGTTTTCATCATTGGATCTAATCCAACGGTTCAGGTTTGCTGCGGGATTAGGGAGTTATATTGGGATTTTCCAACCCTAATTCATAACGCATCATTATCGCAAAGGCAACACAACTTTGAGAGAGGAAGGAGGCAAGAGTGCCATTGCAACTTCGGAGAAGAAGACGGAGGATTGAAGGTCGCTATTCGAAGGAGATCGTGTTCGGGTAATCTCTACTCGTCGTTCTCGCTCTTCGTAGCCTTGTAATCATTGTTCTTATCTCTGAGTGTTGTGGGGATCCGATTTGGATCGGGAGGAGTTTGTAGAGGGTGTAATTCTTCTATTCCATTAGTGGAGGCTTCTCAGGGTTGGACTCCGATCGTCCCGTGGTTTTTTTCCCGCAAGGGTTTTCCACGTCAAAAATTCTCTGTGTCTGCGTGGATTGTTTTGTGTGTTTGTTTTTGGGTTCGTGCGTTGTATTGCTCGGTCCTCTCGCAGGTACTCTTCGGTTTGGGAAAAGGTTTCCGCATTTCTTTCCCAACAGAGTGGTATCAGAGCCAGGTTCTGGAATTCAGAAGGAGTGTCAGTAGTTGACAGAGAAACCAGAGAGGAGAGATGGACGCGAAGCCGGTGCGCATGGTGAACCTCAATGGCACAAACTATCATTATTGGCGGAGCAAGATGAAGGATTTGCTATTTGTCAAGAAGCTGCATCTACCCGTGTTTGCATCCGAGAGGCCCAGTGATAAATCCGAGGAGGACTGGACATTCGAGCACATACAAGTGTGTGGGTACATACGGCAGTTTGTTGATGAGAACGTGTACAACCACGTTGCCAATATTGAGCACGCGAAGACGTTGTGGGATAAGCTGGAATCCTTGTATGCGAAGAAGACCGGGGTAAACAAGTTGTTCCTGATCCGAACGATGATGGGTCTGCGATACAAGGATGGGGCGTCTATTTCGGATCACTTGAGTGAGTTCCAGGGCGTGGTTGACCAGCTATCTTCTATGGGAGTCAAGTTCGACGACGAAGTTCAGGGACTGTGGCTGCTGTGTACTTTGCCAGACTCGTGGGAGACCGTACGAGTATCTATGATCGCTTTTTTTTCCGCAAGGGTTTTCCACGTCAAAAATTCTCTGTGTCTGCGTGGATTGTTTTGTGTGTTTGTTTTTGGGTTCGTGCGTTGTATTGCTCGGTCCTCTCGCAGGTACTCTTCGGTTTGGGAAAAGGTTTCCGCATTTCTTTCCCAACAGAGTGGTATCAGAGCCAGGTTCTGGAATTCAGAAGGAGTGTCAGTAGTTGACAGAGAAACCAGAGAGGAGAGATGGACGCGAAGCCGGTGCGCATGGTGAACCTCAATGGCACAAACTATCATTATTGGCGGAGCAAGATGAAGGATTTGCTATTTGTCAAGAAGCTGCATCTACCCGTGTTTGCATCCGAGAGGCCCAGTGATAAATCCGAGGAGGACTGGACATTCGAGCACATACAAGTGTGTGGGTACATACGGCAGTTTGTTGATGAGAACGTGTACAACCACGTTGCCAATATTGAGCACGCGAAGACGTTGTGGGATAAGCTGGAATCCTTGTATGCGAAGAAGACCGGGGTAAACAAGTTGTTCCTGATCCGAACGATGATGGGTCTGCGATACAAGGTTCGGATCACTTGAGTGAGTTCCAGGGCGTGGTTGACCAGCTATCTTCTATGGGAGTCAAGTTCGACGACGAAGTTCAGGGACTGTGGCTGCTGTGTACTTTGCCAGACTCGTGGGAGACCGTACGAGTATCTATGATCGCTTCTGCTCCAGAGGGCGTGGTCAGTCTGGAGTTTGCCAAGAGCGGGGTGCTGAATGAAGAGATGCGGAGACGTTCTCAGGGCACTTCATCCACATCCCACCACTCAGAGGCATTGGTTTCAGAGAGCCGCGGAAGGGGCAAAAGCAGGGGTCCAGGTGGTGGCAGAGACAAGAGCAGGGGGAAGTCCAAGGGTCATTACGAGGACTCAGAGTGTTACCATTGCGGTAAGAAGGGCCATATCAAGCGGAATTGTTTCGCTTGGAAGAGAGAGAAGAAGGGCGACAAGGGGAAGCAAGAAGAGAACACTACAGCGGCGGCCTCGGTGCATGGAGGCGATGTGATCGTCGTAGGTGATGAGGTCATTACTAACGTCGCCTGCGACGACAATTCTTGGCTGGTGGACTCAGGGGCTTCAGCACATGTATCTCACAATAGGGCACTGTTTGCCACTTACACTACAGACGACTGTGGAGTGTTGAAGATGGGCAACGGAGATGTGTCGAAGGCGGTTGCCGTTGGAGATGTGCATTTGAGAACGAAGACGGGTGCGGTTCTTGTTCTCAAGGATGTTCGTCATGTCCCTGATATCCGTTTCAACCTAGTGTCGGTTGGAAGGTTGGATGACGAGGGATTCTTCAGTCTCTTCGGAAACAGTCAGTGGAAGCTTTCCAGGGGTTCGTTGGTGATTGCTAGAGGAAGCAAGAAGTCCGGTCTCTACTATATGGAGGGGAGCGCAGAGGGGGCACAGGAGGTGAACGCAGTCAGTGATGCGTCTACCGAGTTGTGGCACAGGCGGCTCGGCCATATCAGCGAGAAGGGGATGAGCTACTTGGTGAACAGGAAGGTGATTCCGGGGCTCAAGTCTACAAAGTTGGAGAAATGCACGCACTGTTTAGCTGGGAAGCAAAATAGGGTATCTTTCCAAAGTCACCCAAGTTCGAGGAAGCCGGCGTTG
Source organism: Iris pallida (assembly GCA_029216955.1). Lineage (NCBI taxonomy): Eukaryota > Viridiplantae > Streptophyta > Magnoliopsida > Asparagales > Iridaceae > Iris > Iris pallida. The sequence goes on along the minus strand of JANAVB010038615.1, from coordinate 3,036,888 downwards.
CTCGAGTTGATTCACTCGGATATCTGCGGTCCTATGAAGGTAAAATCTCTTGGTGGTGCTTCTTACTTTGTAACTTTCATTGATGACTGTTCCAGGAAGGTTTGGGTCTATGCCTTAAAGACCAAGGATCAGGTGCTGCCTACTTTCAAGGAGTTTCAGGCCTCTGTTGAAAGGAAGACGGGCAAGAAATTGTTGTGTGTTCGGTCCGACAATGGCGGCGAATACATCGGTCCCTTTGATGCGTATTGCAGAGAGCAAGGGATACGACACCAGAAGACTCCGCCCAAGACACCTCAGCTCAATGGTGTAGCGGAGCGCATGAACATGACACTGATGGAGAGGGTGCGGTGTTTGCTGTCAGAAGCAAACTTGCCGGGCAGTTATTGGGGTGAGGCTCTTCTCACAGCTGCTTATATTATTAATTTGTCTCCTAGTGCTCCTTTGCAGGGTGATGTGCCTGATAAAGTATGGTACGGCAAAGAGCCGTCATACAATCACCTGCGGGCGTTTGGTTGTAAAACCTTCGTGCATGTACCGAAGGACGAGAGGACCAAACTTGAGCCGAAGACGAGGCGATGCGTCTTTGTCGGCTACGGTCGGGATGAGTTTGGCTATAGACTCTACGACCCAATGGAAGGAAAGCTCTACAGAAGCAGGGACGTGGTGTTCGTCGAGGATCAGACCATGACCAACACTCAGGATTCCGAGACGCCTTCTGAGGCTGAGGAATTGCCTGAGTTAGAGTCATTTCGCTTCGAGCAGTTTCCAGAGGACATCGCAGAGGATCCAGTTATGGGGGAGCCGGTACATGGAGTTGCTCCCAACCTTGATCATCAGCCTGCTGATGGTGGTCAGTGTGTCCCTCAGGAGGATGAGCATGCCGGAGAGGTAGTTCCTGAAGGGGCGGAGGCTGTCGGTATACAGCCAGCACCAGTGGCTCCACTGAGAAGGAGTGACAGGGATCGTCGACCATCTACGAGATACTCACCAGATGAGTATGTGCTATTGACTGACGGGGGAGAGCCCGAAAGTTTTGCAGAGGCTATGGAAGACGAACACAGGCAGGAGTAGATGGAGGCTATGCAGGAGGAGATGAGTTCCCTGCACACCAATTCCACTTATGATCTGGTGCGGTTGCCAAAGGGCAAGAAGGCTTTGAAGAATCGATGGGTGTTTAGATTGAAGCAGACGGAAGATGCTACTCGCCCTCGATACAAAGCAAGGCTGGTAGTTAAAGGCTACGGTCAGCGGAAAGGCGTGGATTATGATGAGATCTTTTCGCCTGTCGTCAAGCATTCGTCTATTCGGGTGGTGCTAGCATTAGCAGCCAGTCTCGACTTGGAGGTCGAGCAGATGGACGTGAAGACGGCATTCCTCCACGGTGATCTTGAGGAGGAGTTGTACATGGAGCAGCCAGAGGGATTCTGTGAGAAGGGCAAGTCACATTTGGTCTGCCGGTTGAGGAAGAGCTTGTATGGTCTGAAGCAGGCTCCGAGGCAGTGGTACAGGAAGTTCGAGTCGTTTATGGGGGAGCATGGTTATGCACGGACGACGTCGGATCATTGTGCATTTGTGAGGTATTTTGTCGATGATGATTTCATTATTTTATTGCTCTATGTAGATGATATGCTATTAGTGGGTCGGAATGCCACTAGGATAGCGGAGCTGAAGCGCCAACTGGGCGCGGCCTTCTCTATGAAGGATTTGGGCGCTGCGAAGACTATTCTTGGGATGGAGATCAGCCGAGAGAGAGAGTCCAAGCTGCTACACTTGTCCCAAAAGAAGTACATTCACCGGGTACTTCAGCGTTTCGGGATGGACGGGTCGAAGAAAGTGAGTTCCCCCCTCGCGGCTCACTTTAAGTTCACTGAGGAGCAGTGTCCATCTACCGAGGACGAAAAGGAAGATATGGAGCGGGTTCCATATGCTTCAGCTGTGGGGAGCTTCATGTATGCCATGGTGTGTACGAGGCCAGATATTGCTCATGCAGTTGGTACGGTTAGCAGGTATCTTTCAAATCCTGGAAGGGTACACTGGAGTGCGGTCAAGTGGATTCTACGATACCTTCAGGGCACTGCCGGTTGGAGACTTTCCTTTGGTGGTGACGAGCCGAAGCTGGTTGGGTATACCGACGCTGATATGGCTGGAGATGTAGACACGAGGCGATCGACTTCGGGCTACGTGATGATGTTTGCGGGAGGAGCAGTGTCGTGGCAGTCGCGGTTGCAGAAGTGTGTTGCCTTGTCGACGACGGAGGCGGAATACATTGCGGCGACGGAGGCTTGCAAGGAGCTGTTGTGGATGAAGAAGATGTTGCAGGAAATGGGACTGAAGCAAGAGCAGTATATTTTGCTTTGCGACAGTCAGAGTGCTATCCACCTTGTGAAGAATCAGACGTTTCATAGCCGGTCCAAGCACATCGAGACTCGGTATCATTGGATACGGGATGTGGTTGAGAAGAAGGACGCGGAGCTTGAGAAGGTTCATACAGATGACAACGGAGCTGATATGTTCACGAAGATTCTACCAAGGGGGAAGTTTGAGTACTGCAGGCAGATCGTCGGGATGACGACATCCTCCCCATAGTTGTGAAGGGGGAGATTTGTTGGAGTGGGTGGGGTTCCCAACCTATGTGGAGAAGACCCCGGAGTACGACGAGCGCCGTTCGTGTGTCGAAGAAGCTCGGGAAGTAGGCGACGCGGAGTCGCTGCTGCTGTTGCTGTCCATGGGAGGTTCTGGAACAGGGGATCCGAGTTCGGGCCGAACTCGGTCTGGCTCCTCCAGAATGTTGGCGTGAGGTTCTGTTTGCTCGACACAGAGTTCTGGCCGAACTCTGTGTCGTCGGGGGCTGAAGCGGATTTTAGGATGAGTTTTCATCATTGGATCTAATCCAACGGTTCAGGTTTGCTGCGGGATTAGGGAGTTATATTGGGATTTTCCAACCCTAATTCATAACGCATCATTATCGCAAAGGCAACACAACTTTGAGAGAGGAAGGAGGCAAGAGTGCCATTGCAACTTCGGAGAAGAAGACGGAGGATTGAAGGTCGCTATTCGAAGGAGATCGTGTTCGGGTAATCTCTACTCGTCGTTCTCGCTCTTCGTAGCCTTGTAATCATTGTTCTTATCTCTGAGTGTTGTGGGGATCCGATTTGGATCGGGAGGAGTTTGTTGAGGGTGTAATTCTTCTATTCCATTAGTGGAGGCTTCTCAGGGTTGGACTCCGATCGTCCCGTGGTTTTTTTCCCGCAAGGGTTTTCCACGTCAAAAATTCTCTGTGTCTGCGTGGATTGTTTTGTGTGTTTGTTTTTGGGTTCGTGCGTTGTATTGCTCGGTCCTCTCGCAGGTACTCTCCGGTTTGGGGAAAGGTTTCCGCGTTTCTTTCCCAACAGAGCTTTGCTGCTCAAGCTCGCCTCGTTTAGGTATTGGACTTATCGAGTCGAGATCGAGCTTGAAAGACGATATTCTTTCAAGCTCAACTCGAATGGGCTCATGAGCAGCTCTGCTCAGGTAGGAGTAGCTCATGTGATACTCAACTGTAGCTCAAGTGTACTGTAGGTAATGTTACTATAAGATTGAGTAACTAGTAAGAAATTATTAACTAGTTCGCAGCGGTAACATTGTCATATGTAATTTAGTATATTCTAATTCATCTTTACAATACATTACTGCTATTAAGTGCTCCCAAGTATATAGCTCATGGGTGTGAGGTTATTTAATGTTTACAGAAAGTATACCAGAAGGTTTATGATTGGCAATTCATTAGTTGTCTTGAACTATGGACCTCAGTCATATGTGCCTACAGTTCAGAGGCTGACTTCCGGCCTTTAGCGTACCCACTTACTCAAATAATCTCTGGGGTGGCATCGTTGGTGCCTACAGCTCGATACTTTCCCCTCAGGCTGCGTTGTGTAAGGATGCTCAATCGTCTTGCTGGAGCTACCGGTACCTTTATTCCGGTCTCCACATACCTCCTTGATATGTTGGAAATGAAAGAGTTGAAAAGACCTCCCACTGGTGGTGTTGGTAAGGCAGTCAATTTATTAGGCGTCAAACAGGTGAGCACTTTTGTGACATTAATTTTATTCTGCAATCTGAGTGCATTGTAATGAATTTTTTTTGCAACTATTGTTGCAGGTAGACAAGACTACTCTAAAAACACGGGCATTCCAGGAGGCTTGCATATATTCTGTGGTCGAAGAACTCGCTGAACATTTGGCTCAGTGGAGTTACTCTGTTGCGTTCTTCGAGTTGTCATTTGTTCCGCTTGTTCAACTCCGAAGCTTTTGCAAGTCGACGAACATCGACAGGTTCAGGAGAGAAATAAAGGCACTTATCCAGCAGGTGTTGCATATGCTTGCTTAAAACTCACTGTGTTATACTAATTACAATGTGCTTGCTAGCCTCTTTGTGGATATACTAATTACTCCATGCATGATTTAAGTTTCCTTTGTTTTTATTTGCAGGTGGAAGCCAATATTGAGTTTACAAACGCAAAACGTATGGTCATTGATTTCTCTCCAAATGACCCTGCAATAGAATCTTTTCTTAAGGTACTGGTTCTCTCCCTTTTTCTTTCGTCTGATAGATGATACATTGTTAGATGTTTATGAGACCTGGAATTGTTAATAGGCGGAAAAGGAGTCTGGTTCCAGCCCTCTTTCTCGGTTTGCTTCTAGCTTACGCTTGAGAGCTCAACAGAGAAGCGATTCTATGGTGGAATCCAGGTTTTATTCTTTTTGAAGTGTTTTATTGAGCGCTAAATTCCACAGGATTTGCTTACTGAATGTAGCAGTACAATTTGCTTCAATGCTTCCTATGTTCTTCTAGTTTTCATGGTTGAGTAAAACTTTGATACAGGAGGCTGTATCAAAACTTTGATACAGCCTGATCTGTATGACAAGTGGGCCCCACTTGTATATTTATGTTTACACGTTTTACGAAGAGAGAGGGGGCCCACTTGTCATCCAGGGGCTGTATCAAAGTTTTGATACAGCCTTCTGTATCAAAGTTTTCTCCGTTTTCATGCTATTCTCGAACTGATTAGTATATTTTCCTGCCCTTCTATAGTGTCTTTGTGGGGGAAGAAGCTTCTGTATTTGGCAGCAAATTATCTAAAGTTGACGACGAGGAAGACGAGGAAGAAAGCGAAGGAGAAGGGGACGAGGAAGAAGGTGCCGCTGTGTTTAGCTCATCCTGGTTGCCTGAAAAGAAGCCCCAGTATGTTACTGTGTAATACCAAAACTGTGGTTTCGTACTTTCCTGTCAGCACCGTTACGTTTGTTCAACAGGTGAATATTGCTGTGCAGGGTTAAAGAAAAGCCCAAGTCCTCAAAGAAACACCACGACGAGGAAGAAGATGTGGCCATCGACGAGGATCTCGTGAAGGATCTGGTTTTAAGTTCAGACGACGAGGAGGACGTAGATGGCGGTCGTGAAGGCAGTGGCGACGATGAGCCCAATGGCATTGCCTATTCCGAGGACGAGGGAGAGGGTTTGGCCAGCACCACATTGAAGCGCTCAAACAATAAAGTGGAGGGCAAGAGGAAGAAGCCTGCGTCCAGACCCTCCAAGACCAGGAGAGGCTCAAGAGGTAAGAGGACGAAGAAGACAAGGGTGTAATAGTGAAACGCAGCTAGGTGGATGCTCAAGTACGAATGGTGCTAGCTGCATTTTTGGGAATTATTAGGAAAATTTGGGAAAACACAGTTATTTTTTTTCGTAGGGAGATTGTTATTTGATGGATGATATTGTGAAATCAATCAATTTTGAATTTGGCCTTTACCAAGTAATAGTCTTGCCAACTTTGTATGTGAATTTTCAAGATGGATATATTATAGATTGTTCTGTATCATAGTCATCAGACTGGAATATGTAGTTTGAGCAGTTTCCTTGTTGATAAGAGAAAAAAATGCCCCAAGAAATAAGCCCACCCTAGGTTTACAAATCTAAGTATTCGTGTCTAGATGTGTGTTGTTGATATTTATTAGATGTAGTTTGATCCATTCAAACATTAATTTTCACAAAAATATGAATTTATGAGATATTTAATATATACTGTGTGTGTCTAGGCCAAATGTTGTCCTTATAACAACTGATGCATTCAATATCAGGAAGACAACATGCACATTGATGATACCGAAAGAAAATTCAAAAAAAAAAAAAAAATGTCAGTCCTGAACTTTGACATAGTTGTCTTGGTTGATATTAAACATTGTTTCTGTCGTAGCCGTCCTTAGCCGGTTGTGCCTGCCTGGTGGGAATTTAATTACTTCGATGTAGCAGAAGTTATAAATAGGTGGTGTTGCGCGCGCTGCAGTATCTCCATCCATTGCTATAACTCTAATCAAACTCTTAACATTCTCAAGCAATATTATATATGGATTGCAAGAAAATAACAGTCCTCCTCGCTGCGGCTGCGGTGGCCATCTTCCTCCCTGCAATCGCTTCTGCGACGGACTTCGTGGTGGGAGATGACAAGGGCTGGACCCTTGGAGTGAACTACACAGAGTGGGCTTTGGGCAAGGAGTTCAAAGTTGGTGACAAGGTCGGTATGGATAACTAACTAACTAACTAGTCACGTTCAAGTACGTTGCAGCGTCATGTAGCAAAGAAAGTACTATATATATATATATATATATATATATATATATATATATATATATATATATATATATATATATATTCCACAGTATAAATGGCTTCAAAACAGTTCAAAAGTGAGCCATCTAAGTCGTCATTATATCATGGTCCATTTTATTAAAAAAAAATTATGTAAACAAATGTTAAAAAAAGTTTAAAATTGTTAAATATATTCAACAGGGGAAATCAAACTCAACCAAATAAGAAAAATATCTCTCACCTTAACCATATGAATTAGAAGAGATATTTGACTGTAATTGAATAATGTTCTTATTATACATTATTATACTCGCAAAACACGTGCATTTACTAGTATATATGTACCTCCGCTTGCAGTGTTCAACTACAAAGTCCCGAATCACGACGTGGCCAAGGTCGACGGCCCAAGTTTCCGGGCATGCGCCTTGCCGGCATGAAACGAGCCTCTAGCCACGGGCATGGACGAGATCGTCATCGCGACTCCGGGAAGGAAATGGTACCTGTGCAGCAAGGGCAACCACTGCGAGTCGGGGATGAGGCTCCTCGTCAACGTTGTTCCGGACGAGGAGGCGGCGCCGTCTCCATCCCCGCCTCGGGCTAGCTCATCGAGCAAGCTCCGGTACAAGACTCTCGTCGCAGTAGGTGCAGCGGTGGCGATGGCAATCGTGATTTAAGCTACAAAGTCTGCGTATTTTTATCATTAAGCATCAGTCTTTGGATATTTTATCTTCTGTTCTCAAAGGTGTAATATTGATTTATTATTTTATTTTTTTTGTTATTTTTTCTCTACTGGTTTGTGCCAAAGTCATCAGCGACGAGTAAAGATTATATGATGTGAATTTTGTTGTTTAGAAGGGGAGGCTATAGAGGGTTATTAAGTGAAGGAAAGTTTAACCTTGTTTTGTCCATTTTTCAATCTCCGAAATCGAAAAATTAACAATGGAAAAGTGAGACTTTGTTGTTTGAAAAGACATAAATACCCCTTGTCTCTCAGTTTGTTTACGACCCTTCAACATGTTTTTATACAACTCTTCATTACTACTACCGATTCACCATCACCAAAATACATGCGTTTTCTTCCTTGCGCACGTCCTTCTCCTTCTGCAACACTGATTGGGCTATGATGTTTCTTGGTTGTTGAGACCGAGTATCATGGTATAAGTACATTTTTGTTCATCCATCAGAACTAGTGAAAATGTTTATAATTCCACTCAAAGGTTGGGACTTGTCAAACTAGTGGTCAAAACTAATGAAAATGTTCACCAAACCACTTCCAAAGTTGGTTTTAGGTTAGATAAAAATAACACATGACAACCTTTGAGTGGAATGCAGGTTATCAACATTACCACTAGTTTTGGTGGGTAAACAAAAATGGACTCATCATGAAATTTGACCAACTCGCTTGATCTTTGCTTTGTCTGTCACCATCGCGAACAATAGAGCGATAAGTTATTTTCATCATTTCCCTCTCATTGATCTCGAAAAATTATTCAGTGGGACGGCCCAACCCAACAGTACTTTCGCCATTCAGTTTTAGTTTACTTGGACCACACAATCTTTAGCGCTGTAAACTACAATTCATATTGAACCTAATAATCTTAAGCCTTGTTTGGTTCACGAAATCATGGGGTTGAAAAAGGAAAGTGATTATTTTCCTATGATTTGATGCCAAAGAAATTGAGGAGAAAAGGAAAGTGATTCTCAATGGAAAAAAAATTAAGGAAAAAAATAATTTCATTCATCCAAACAAGAAATTATTTTTCTACGTTAAAGTATTCATTTTTCTTTTCAATTTCTTTGACATATCTAAACATCGAAAAACAAATCAATAGAAATTATAATTTTTTAAAGAAAAAAAATGTCAAATTTTAGTTCCATTCCTTACCACTAACCAAACGAGGTCTTAAAGTACTTTTCAATGCCTTTACAAAAAACCAGGGTCAAGTCGAGCAACCTTTCTCTTCTGGAGATAACCTGACTCATTCCACATGCTTGAACATGCCAGGCCAGTCCCACATTCTCTCCCTCCCTCCAATTTTTCTTGGTACGATCAAAAATGATTTCGCATGCACCATCTTTTATTTATTGGGCAAAGTACGATGCACACATTATATTTATATGACATATTAATATATCACATGCAAGTTCTTATTCTTGCTGTTGTACCATTCATTCACTAGATCTGAGGCTAGGCAATATTAAATCTTGCTTAGACATCACTAGTACAATAATTCAAGAGATTAAGAAGGACGACAATAAAACATTTATTCTAAATTTATGGAGTCGATTATTTAAATAATGTTTTTTCCTATATTGTTGTATATGAGTTTAGTTAATGAGACGGATATTGTATGATGTGCGAAAACTCACACAAAAATTATTTTATGAGACGGGACATAATAATCCGAACAATAGTATCAAGAACATCCAAACATGCAATACATATTTAAACGTACTTCGGTCAAGTTCATTCGACATACTTCACATGAAAGTGAGAAAATAAATTTTATTAAAATCAGCATGAGAGAAAATCTTAAAAAAAATTACCCACACAAACCACAAATTGAAACTTCTTCCTTACGAGATCTCCAACGAGCAATTCCTCAAGCTCTCTATTTCTATATTTAATTTCTTAATGGCTTTCTTAGGAAATTCTAAGAAAACTCTTTTTTGTTATTCAATACCTCTCAAGAACAACTTAGTTTTCAAGTCAACCAACCTTATGGCTCAAAGAGACCCTTAAATATAGATCTCCAACCTTCCAAAAGTCGGAAGCAGTCTGTACCATCGAAGCTGAATTGTTTACATTTTCAGTCTGAACACAAGCCAACAACATACATATGTAGTGTGAGCCGACGGTATACCGTCGATATATTTAGTGAGTGAATGTCACTCCCGTTTTTCGTTATACGTATTTACAATATACGTGTACGGATTCTCGACCCGTATCTTGGCTTGTCTATCATAGCTTGGCATGATTTGGCTTGGTTTATTTTGGTTTGGTTTGGGTGAGTGGTTCATCATCACTACCAAAATACATGGATTTACCGACGGCCTTATCCGTCGGTAATCCGTCGCCAAAAATAAATACCGACGGATTACCGACGGATATTTTGGTAAAACAGCCGTCGGGAATAACCTCGTCGCTAAAACATATCCGTCGCTACTCCGTCGCTCAGCGACGACTTAGCGACGGAATCCCGTCGGCGCATCTAAATATATATAGCGACGGATTACCGACTAGCTTTCGTCAAAACATGTATCAGGATATAGGGTTAGCGACGGAAAACTCCGTCGCTAACCAGTCGGCAAAACCGTATCACTGATTTTTTGATACCCAATATCCGTCGCTAATCCGTCGTAACTTTGTCGGCAAAAGCGTATCAGAGATTTTCTGATACCCAATTACCGACGGACATTCCGTCGTTAAACCGTCGCTCAATGTAAAATTCTCCAGGTAGCGACGGATATTACGTCGCCAATCTGTCGCTTTATTGAAATGCTCCAGGTAGCGACGGATTTTACGTCGCTACTCCGTCGCTAACCTCAGTTTCTCCAGTTAGCGACGGACTATCCGTCGCTGAGTGGTCGCCAGTCCGTCGCTAACTGCTAATTTTTGAAAAAAAAATACTGCAAACAGACTCTTTCCTGTTTATACAACACATCCAACACAATATCAAACATGCAAAATATCCATATACAACACCATATATCCATATCCAACACGAATATCCAACGTATCCAATATTCAACACCATATATCCATATGCAAAATATCCATATCCGACACCAATATCCAACGTATCCAATATCCAACAAAATATTACCAACACAATATATCCAATATCCAACATTAAATTATCCAAACATAAAAAAAATATCCGAACATACTCAGTATCCAAATGTCTACAAAACCAACAACATAAACAAAATCAAACCCCGTCCGTCGGATCGTCTCGTGCTCGTGCCGCCGCATCCGCTTTGCGTATGTACTCCTCCACCGTGTGTGCCGGCACTTGGGACAAGACATGGTCTGGAAGCGCGCGTAGCTGCTCTGGCGACATCATGTCAAGGAGCGTCAAGATGGTGTTATCCGATACGATGCGGGCGTCCGCAGAGCGGTTAAACGAAAGCCGTCCGGGGGAAGAAGGACCAGGTCGATCCGAAGCACCGGCAGCAGCAGTAGACGGACCGGGAGCAGACGGACCGGGAGCAGACGGATAGCGTCCCAACACTATCGCCCGCAAATCTGACACCGCGGAGGTCAGAGTCGCAAGCTGCGCCCTCACATCGTCAACCGGGGGCGCTGGGGGAGGCGGAGGCGGTGGATATCTCGGGGACGGCTGCAACGAGGACGCCATGGAACCTAAGCCGTAGACGCGCCCTTTCCTAACGTCGCCGACGGATTCTACGAACACGTCGTCGTAGCGAGCGGCCATAGAAGAGTGCGTCTAGGTGGACGTCGTTTCGCCGACATTCTCGGAAGGGGGCTCGATCTCAAGCCGACTAAGTGCCTCACGATACGCAGCCTATCCAATGAATGTGTTTATACTATAAGTTTTCCTAAGTTATAATCTAAATCCTATGTTTCCCTAAGTTATAGTCTGAATCCTAAGTTTATCTAATTAACTTAACAATAATTATATTTCTAACATAAATCTCATAAACGTAAGTACTTACATCAGTCTCCTCGGCCCTCGCGTCGACGAAGCTCCCGTCCTTCCGCCTCTTGTGCGTATGCACGAATACATCGTGAGCGGTGACCGTCTCCGCCTCTTTTCCCTGCTTCACCGCCCATTGGGCCTGCATACGTAGAATTTAATTAACTTCGTATATTAACAGTACGAAATTAAATAATAGAATGAATTTGAATTTGCGCTATCTCACCAAATCTGCACGCGTCAATGCGTGGGGCCTTGATCCCCCCATATGCAGACCCGCGACCTGTCGATTAGCCTTAGCTTTCTCCGATTTCAGCTTGAACTGCGGAGTATCCATCTTCTCCAACATCTGCTCATAGTACTCCGCCCGGATCCAGTCCTTCCTCGTATGCGCCGTACGAAGGTCGTACACCGCATCCCGTATCTTCTTCCCGGCGGCGGCTTTGTAGGTCCTGCGGATCGCCTCCTCGCGATGGGGGGGCCACCAGAACGTCCTCTGACATACAAATTCAAATATCACGTAATAAAAAATTTAATGATTTAAAGAATAATTAATAATTCACCGACGGATTTATACCCTCATCTCGTCGAGCCAGACGTACTTCATGTCCTGAGGCACCTCAGAAAAATTGAGGTAGGGGCCATGGTAGTTATCCCGGATAATGCGCCCTAGAATCCGGGCAGCATCCCACGGGAAAAATCTATCAAGAAGCAACGACTGGATTATTAACTTGAATAAATGAAACAAATTTAATAAATTAACTTAAATTTACTTACGATTCACCAGCGGGCCATAGCTCTCGTCGGAACTCGCCCACCAGCCTCTCTGGTGGCGTCGGGGGATCCGCGGGTCCGCGCACGTACTCCCCGGTAACAGGATGAAATTGAATCCCGGGGTACTCCGAGGCCCACCTTGCAGTAACTGCTGGGCCCCCTGCTGTATCTGCTGCTGCATCCGCTGGTACATTCGGTGGCAGAACGGATCCGCTAGCGGATGGAGTCACAGGCCTCGACGACGATGTCGGTAGCACCGAGGAAGAATGACGGCGGGAAGAGCCTGTGTCCGGGCTCTCCAAGTCGGGATCGGAGGTCACATCCGGGGAATGCGGCTGGCGACCACGACCGCTACCACCACGCCCACGCCCACGCCCACGACCACCACCACCACCACCGCCGCCGCCGCCGTCGCCACCGCCACGACCACGGCCAGCACCACCAGTACGGGTGCTCACAACCATGCCCTGTAAATAGAACACATAAACAAAATACCGACAACATAGATTTATAAATGAATATAAAACTAAACATATCCATACCAGCAGCAGGGCGATAAGTGCCGCCCAGACGAGTAGGCCTAGGAGTGCCATCTGCAAAAAGAAACTCATACAATAATACGCAAATATCCTAAACTGAAATAAATATTACAATCAGAAGTGAAGTACGAATAAAAGCTAGATACACAAAATCTGATAAAATCACGCACCAATACAACAAAGTACAATTCTTGTAACTTTTGATGAAAGGGCATCTTGTGTTCCACTAGACTTGTAATTGTAAATCCAAATGTAATAGGGTAATTTAGGATTCGAGACTAGATATTGGGTGCTTCAAGATACAACTGAATATAGCGATATTTAATCATCGTCATCGTCCTCTTCCTCGGCCTCGGCCTCATCATCATCATCATCCTCATCGTCGATATTTAATCATCGTCATCGTCCTCTTCCTCAGCCTCGGCCTCATCATCATCATCATCTTCATCGTCGAATTCATCTGTATCCTCATCTGTATCGTAAGACAAACTAAACATAAGAATTAATAGCCCGATACAGATACTCATATCGTAAGAAAAACTAAACTTGTGGATAACACGCTAGGCCTACGACGAGGCTACTTAGTATCACAATCTAACATAATTAGTATATAATCATGTAACTGGTGGATCCGCTAGCTAGTAAGCCGGATGTACTTAATATCAGAGAGTATCAGATTAGTATCAGTATATAGGTTAGGTAGACCGTATCAAACGCATATCGGAATAGTAGGCCGAATAGGAGGCCGAGATAGTCGAATGAGAAGAAGGGAAGAAAGGAGGAGCAGATGGTATACTAGACTAGTTCTGGGTCAAATTAGGAGTCCAAGTCAACTCTGTCAAAACTAACCTTAATTAGGCTAAACTTCTACCTTAGCTAATCAAATATATATACTAGACTTCACGACGTGTGTCTGTGTATATATATATATTATTAATAAATTACTTAAAATTATGCCTATATATATATATATATATATATATATATATATATATATATATATATATATATATATATATATATCAAGGTTCAAAGTAACGGTATCGGAATCGGTATCGGAATCGGTATCGGAATCGGTATCAGATTTTTTGGTATCGGGGAACAAATAATTATTAATAAATTATTTACATTTAAAAACATATATTTTATACATTTAGGCATAATTTTAAGTATTTTCAGTGTTATTTCTTAGTAGTTTTGAAATTAAATGAAATAGTAGTCGCCCTTACCGATTGGTTTACAAACAATAGATGTGATTTTCTTCAATTGATGTGATTTTCTTCTTTTACATGCTTCTACAACCTTGTTATGCTTTAAACCCTTGTTGATTTGTCTTTTCTGTTTAATTTTCTTTGTCGAATTGACCGGAACAAAGACCCCCAATGTCGGTATCGGTCAATACTTGGTATCGGTCGGTATCGGATCGGAACATGCCAAACCGTATCGGTATCGGCCGTATCGGATCGGTATCGGCCGATACTTTAAACCATGATATATATGTCTGAGTGTGTGTGTATCCGTGTGTCTGTGTCCGTGTGTGTCCGTGTGTGTGTGTGTGTGTGTCCGTGTGTGTGTGTGTCTGTGTGTGTGTGTCCGTGTGTGTGTGTGTCTGTGTGTGTGTGTCCGTGTGTGTGTGTGTGTGTGTGTCCGTGTGTGTGTGTGTGTCTATGGGAGAGGAGGAGGAGGACTCCTGCACGGGAACTCCAGAGTCCCTCCTACGCCCCCTGCCCCCGACCCCCCCCCAACCCCTGCCCGACCCCCCCCAACCCCTGCCCGACCCCCTCTCCCACCCCACTGCCCCCCCTGCACCGACCCCCCCCAACCCCTGCCCGACCCCCCCCCCAACCCCTGCCCGACCCCCTCTCCCACCCCCCTGCCCCCCCTGCCCCGACCCCCCCCAACCCCTGCCCGACCCTCCCCCAACCCCTGCCCGACCCCCTCTCCCACCCCCCTGCCCTCCTGTCCCGACCCCCCCAACCCCTGCCCGACCCTCCCCCAACCCCTGCCCGACCACCTCTCCCACCCCCCTGCCCAGACCACCCCCCCACCCCTGCCCGACCCCCTCCCCGATCCCCCTTGCCCCCTCTCCCACCCCACCCTTGCCCCGACCACCCCACCCCCTACCCGAACCCCCCCTGCCCAGACCACCCCCCACCCCTGCCCGACCCCCTCCCCGACCCCCCTGCCCCCGACCACCCCACTCCACCCTTGCCCCGACCACCCCACCCCGTACCCGAAACCCCCCTGCCCCACACCCTCTCCGACCACTACGACAGCCCCCCAACCCCCCAAATCGTAAAAGAGAGAGAGAGAGAGGAAGATAGAGAGAGAGAGGGGGGGGAGAGAGAGCATACCTTAGAGAGAGAGAGGGAGATCGCCGGTCGGAGAGAGCGAGATCGTCGGAGAGAGGGAGAGGGAAGAGAGAGAGTGTTTTGGGGGGAATGAAAATTCCCCCCCCCCCCCCGTCGGTTCAATTTAAGTTAGGGTACAGAAATTAGCGACGGCTTAGCGACGGATTATTCCGTCGCTAAGTAGTCAGTAAATCTCGCGCCAGAGTAGCGACGGATTATTCCGTCGCTAAGTCGTCAGTCAAATCTCGCGCCAATATTTTAGGCTTTTCCCGCCAAAATATGCGACGTTCTAGCGACGGATATAAAACCGTCGCTACATGGCCGACGACCTATCGACGGCGTAGCGACGGATATGGACATAAAAAAATAAAAAAAATTGTCCACTGCTTTCCGTCGATATTTCGTCACAAATCCGTCGGTGATCCGACGGTAATAGCGACGGAAATTTTCCGTCGCTAAATGGCCGTCGCTAAAATGCTGTAATTTGGTAGTGCATGATAAACCCCCCTTTTTTATATATAAACCAACCCCTTTTTCTCTCTCCTCCTTTACTTTCATTTACTTCTTCTTTTCTCTCCAACCACCTTAGGCAAGTGCAACTTGCTTCATGGAGGAATTTCATTTTTATTGTTCTATTGTCTTTCCTACAAGCTTCTAAGACTCTTTAGTACTTAGCATTTTTTATTTTGGTGGATTAAAACTTGTAGATCTAAGTTTTCTCAAATTTTGGTTTTCTTGGATTTTGATCTCTCAAACTTCTTTGTTTTCAAGTTTTGATTATTCTATATTGTAGAGAATTTGATTTCACCCAAAATGGACCTTTAAAAACCCAAATTTCGATTTATTTTGAGTGATTTATGGACTTTGGAAGTTCATGGGTTCCATGGTTCTTCTTCTCGGGTTGGAGAAGAAGAACAGTGTAGGCGCATGGCATTTTATGCGCCCACAGGGACTTTAGCCTTGGGCGCATAGCCCTATATATGCGCCCAAGCTCCCTGCCTTCAACAGTGTGGGCGTATGGCCTTATTATGCGCCCAAGACTTTTTACTTGCTTATGTGCATAACTTCAAGTATGTGCTAAGGCATAGTATCCCTTTGCTGTGGGCCATAGCCCTTATTATGCACCCACATAGCCAGTATAGATGGCTCCTGACTTAGCTTCCTATGCCCCCTGCCTCACTCATGTGGGCGCCTGTATGTGGGCGCATAGACCATGCATCCTGTCTTTCTCATGTGGGCGCATAGCCTATGCACCCTGCCTCACTCATGTGGTCGCATACATGTGGGCGCATAGCCTTGGGCGCATGCCACTCTCAGCACATTCATTTTTGGGTA
The DNA here is from genome assembly GCA_029216955.1 of Iris pallida. Taxonomy (NCBI): domain Eukaryota; kingdom Viridiplantae; phylum Streptophyta; class Magnoliopsida; order Asparagales; family Iridaceae; genus Iris; species Iris pallida. Next base: position 3,020,607 of record JANAVB010038615.1, on the reverse strand, counting down.
CATGCTTTTCATGACACATCATGGTCCTTAGTGTGAATCGTGACTTTGTTTGTACTCTTTACTTGACTAAGTCCTATAAGGTTATTTTCCATGTTGCACATGTACTCTGAGCTTTAAACACGATCTTGGTATGGCACGTGCACTCTTTAACAACTTCTTGATAGTGGCCCGTCGTGGTGCACTTACATGAACACGACATGACATTGTAACTTTACATGATAACTATTGATAGTGACCCGTCGTGGTGCACTTTTGACAAGTAACTTGACATGATAATTCTTGATGGTGGTCCGTTGTGGCGCACTCTTGACAAGTAATCTTGATAAGTAACATAACATGACATGTAATCTTGACAAGTAATATGTAACTCTTGTCTTGACACCGTGGATGATTTCTCTTGATTGTATCGGTACAAGCTACATGTCTCATCTTGCATCATGTCTAGGACATGAATTCCTGATTTCCACGGTCAGGGATTCGTACTGAATCTGACTAGGATAATGACTAGATTGATCAAGTAGTCCATGAAGAGATTTTCCAGCTACAGACAGTCCCGTTATCTGGGCGCTCTAATTGGACTTGTAGCCTGCCGTCGAGTATGGCACATTTTCAGCACACTGTCATATGTTGCACCCCAAGTCACCTAATCCAACTCTCTCAACTTGCGACTGGATAACCTGGATTAAGTCTGCAGGGCTTGTGGCTAATTGGAACATCTCGATGCATCTTGTTAGTAACTAAGTTTGTGATAACCCTTGTTAGTTAAAGTATCAAACCGTACTCCTTGCTTGACCGTGATTGATGGATAGAGTCTAGTCTAGTCTAGTCTTGCCTAGGCAAGGCCGGTACATGGTTATTTCAGCACGTTACTATTATACTTTACTTTATCGATAATTGGTTAGAGACTAAGTTCTGTTCAGGTGAAGGGTTACAACTCCGGTCCTTATTTGATTTACGGGTTGTAACTTGGTTACTGGAATAGTCCTTTAGTTATCTTATCGTTTATTACCATGTTTTCTTTAATTCATGTCTTTCGTTATCATTATGTCTTTATGTGCTAATATGCGGGTTTTAGTTCTTAAGTGAAGCATTCCTTGTGGCACTTGCTCTTTCTGGGGTTTGACCCAGCTGGTTTTGTATGAGCAGATTTTAGAGTAGCACCCGAGGATCTTTCAGCCTTCCAGCCAGATGGTGAATACTAGACGCAACCCTGACAACGAGTGGGTTTTATTTTGCTCTCCCACTCTATTGTAAATTATTCTTTTGAGGCGTTTAGCCGTCGAGCAAGTATTAGCTCGTATTAAATTTACATTCCTGTCTGCCTAAGGGTTGTAACATGATTGACAAATTCTAGGGTTGATCATGTATGACTTAAACTCTTGCTAGTCTTCGCATTTTGTATGACTAGCTTCATGATCATCTGAATATGTAATGTATGGGACGCCTTACTTTGTATGTCTAATGATCTACCATCTTGTTATATTTACTTGCTTACTTGAGATTGAGACACTAGGCTTATTGTTGACCATAAGAGACTGTTGGCTTGTACTTAAACCCTGTAACTGCCTATTTTCAAAAATGAGGGTAATTTTAAACTTTTGTAAAATTGATTATTTAATAATAGGTTTAAATCATGTTATTGATTTATTAGTGATTTTGATTATTTTAATATCATTAAATTAGTGTTTTATGATTTTGTTTTTTGGCTAGTGTAACCTTAGAGCTGCTTAACCTAGAGACTAACCATGACCATGGAGGCCTAACCCATGTGACTAGGCATATGTATGTATGTATGTGTGTGTGTGGGTGTTCATGGATAGATAGATATATAGATATGTAGATAGAGAGATAGATGGTTAGATGGATAGATATATAGATATGTAGATAGAGAGAGAGATGGATAGATAGATAGATAGATAGAGATATGGATAGATAGATGGATGGATAGGTAGATAGATAGATAGATAGATAGATAGATAGATAGATAGATAGATAGGTGTATATATATATAGGGAGGAGGAGAAGAAGAAGAAGAATTTAGGAGTTGCATGTCACGACCCGCACCCGGATATACGGGTACAAATACGTGGGCCACGTCCAGCCTACGCCGCAGTATCGACGGTCGAACGCTGTCAAGTATACTATACTAACTACAACATCTAAATATCCATAACTAGAAATGTACTCATGTCACATCACGAAAACTAAGGAAGATAAGACAAGAAATAATAACAATATCACTAGAACAACTAGAATCTACAATGATCATAAGACAGGAAAATAAAGAAGGAACAACAAGACTAACTAAGGATAACTACCAGGCAACTCACATAGAAGAATAGTGAGATCCACCTCAGCTAGCAACATCATGAAGTCCAACACTGGGGGCACAACTACTCCTAAAATTTTGTCAACAATCCGGTCAGGATGGAACGAGTACATATATCTCATAACAGATCTCAAGATAGAATAAAAGCTATAAGACTGTAAATAGAGCATATACAATGAATCATGGAGTGTACATATATGTATCATGGCATGGTAAGTTGTAGAGCTAGAGCTAGAACAAGAAAGTAGAACTGAATCATGGTATGTACACAAATCAAGGTAAGCCATATATCCAATGTGTGTGAGAAGCAGTTTCAACTTGTGATCGGCTTGGGTACCTGTCGAGAACTGGCCTGGCAAGTCATAAGTGCGGTATATGACTCACACTGTTCAAGAATGCAAGGGATATGATCACATGCATACGCTACTACTCCCCCTACCCCAACTGGTAGAATGGATCCAAACAGGACACGTCACTGCACGGGATTCTAATGAGAGGGGAGCAAGTCTTCTCTAGAATCAGTGACCATATATTGTGCAAGAGCTACAAGGGAGCTTGCACAATACATCCCAACCTAAGAAGGAGAAATATCTCTCGTCGAGATCCAGGAATACCAATCCGTGAGAACCATGTGTCAGGAATAAGCATATCTACACTAAGTACATGAATCATAACAGTTATCATAAATTGGGAAAAAGTTATCAGAGAATGTACTCGCCTGAGATCTGGTAGAATATGTCAACTGAGTCCTAGAACAGTGCCTCGAGGACCTATAGGTGGAAAACTGTATCAATATAAGGGTTTGAAAGTAAAATCAAGTCATACTAAGTCAAACTAGGTCAAGGCAAGTCAAATTAGATCAATCTAAGTCAATGGTTGACTTACAGTTGACTTTGGTCAACTGGTCAACTCTGGTCGACCCTAGGTCAACTCTAGGTCAAACTTGACTAACGTTGACTAATAGTTGACTTGGGGTCAACTGGTCAACTTCGGTCCAGTTCTAGTCAATTTTATGCTACGATCGACTTCCGGTTGACTTTTGGTCAAAATAGTCAACTGTGGTCAACCAAGGTCGAAACTAATCTAACCTAGGTCAAATGTTGACTCTACTTCGACGTTCAGTCAATGTAGTCAACCATGGTCAAACTGGGTCAAGACTAGTCTCTATAAACATCTACAGGGTCAACATATCAATTTCAGTGATGGTGAAATCACTGGAATCGACGGATCTCAAATACCACAAAAGGAGAGAGATTATAATAATATGGTGAAAACCTACAGATGTTGTCGGATGGTGAAACAACCATCACCAACGTGTCTAGAATGGTCAAATCAGCTAGAATAGCCTGTCCATAAGTCCAATTTTGACACAGGGGCAAAAAGGTAATTTCGGGTCAAAACGGTGTCTGTGTCGGACCCGCTTTGTACCGAAAAACGTGCAAAAATACTAGTCTATCAAACCTAACAAATTATATGTCCACGAATCCAGAATGACGATACGAACCCAACGGTATATCCGGAATTGGATTCCGTTGACCCGATCTCAAATTGGTCCGTTGACCAGGACACTGAAATCCGATTTGCACGGAAAAGCGTGTCGGAGCCAATGTCCTCAAAACTCAGCAAATTATATGTCAACGAGTCCAGAATGACGATACGAACTCAACGGTATATCCAGAATTGGATTCCGATGAGCCGATCTCAAAATGACCTGTTGACCCGGATATTGGTATCCGACTTGCACCGAAATGCGTGTCGAAACCAATGTCCACTAAAACCTAGCAAATTATATGTCAACGAGTCCAGAATGACGATACGAACTCAACGGTATATCCGAAATTGGATTCCGATGAGCCGACGTCAAAAGTTCCGTTGACCCGGACTATGGGGCCCGCTTTGCACCGAAATGCGTGCCAGGGCCCACGTCCTCTAAATCTAACAAACTTTATATGAAAATATGCCAGAACGATGCCATGAGTCTACTGGTGGTGTCAGAAATTGAATCCGAAGTCCCGAGTTCAAAAATGGAATTTTACAAGTGCAACACTAAGAATTCGAACGGCCAACTTTGGCGTCGAATTCGACCGACCTAACAACCTCAAACTGAAATGAAATCTAAAGGGGGCAGGAAGAGGGTTATACCAGCTTCGCATAGGAACTGATGGCGCGCCAACCGGATCTGCGATGGAGGAGATACGAACCGACGAAGTTGGCTCCGCAAAACTGTCCAAAAATTATACAATTTAAACGGTCAACTTGGTGGCCGGTTTTGATGTATCAAACGACGAAATTAACGGGTGAAATTTCAGGAGAGAGAAGAGCTATATACCTAGATTTAGACGGAGCGAAGAAATTGCTGATCCAACGGTCGGATTATCCATAAAATCGGTGCGAAGTCGCTGCCCCGAGATGCGAATTCTGAAACTTCCTCCGCGCGCGCGTCGACGGAGCTCCAAGAAAATGCTGAAATCGCCTAGATGGCGCGTCCCGGTGGATGGTGGCCGCCACGGGGTGGTGCGTCCGGCCAAGGGGGCCACGGGGGACCATGCGGCGGCCGGCCACGGCGGCCTACGGCGGCGGCACGGCGCCGGTCGACTGCGGCTACTGCTGCGCCTGCTTGCTGCAGCTGCTACTGCTCTGGCAGCTCGCTGCTGCTGTTGCGCGCACGCGGTGGCGGCGGCGGCCCAGCGGCGCGGGGTGGCGGGGATGGTGAGCATGGATGATGGAGGTGGTGGTTTTGATGATAAGGGTGGTGGTGTTAATGGGTTGAAGATGATGATGATGATGATGAGTAGAAGGAGAAGGAGATGAAGAAGAACTTAGAAGAAGAAGAAGGAGGAGTTGAGGGGAGGGGGTGTTCGGCCATGGGGGGGCTTGGCATGGCTGCTCGTACAGGAAGGGATGGGGAGGTGGTGGCTTTGTTTGTTAGAGAAGAGAGAGAAGTATGTGTGTTAGTATATAATATAGAAAGTGAGAGAGAATAGGGATATTTAGAAGATATTAATGTGAGAGAGAGAGAGAGAGAGAAAGAATAAGGAGAGGGGGTGGGCTGGTCGGCTGTACGTGGGGAGAGGGGTGAGGTGGTAAGGTGTGTTGGTGTTTTAAATGGGAGTGAGAGAGAATATATATATATATATATATATATATATATATATATATATATATATATATATATATATATATATATATATATATATATATATATATATATATATATATATATATATATATATTTGTAAAGTAGAGAGGGAAAATAGATATTTATACATAAAAAGCGATATTTAGGGTAGAGGAAAAATATCAGTGGGGATATGGGCAGTCAAGATAGAGGGCAACATGGAGCTGGGGTTGGGTTCAGTGGAGCCGGGTTGGGCCAAAATGGACTAGGTGCAATAAATAAATTAAAATGAGTATTTAAAATCATGGGTAAATAAGTAGCATGTGGGGGCTCAAATAAATGGGACACCAGTGTCAGACGGGGAGTAGGCTTCATGTGGGTCATGTCCATATTTGGGATCGACTAGGTTGGGTCGATGTCGGATCCCGAAATTAAATTGAAAATTAAATCAGGTTTTACGGTAGATAATTAATTGGCCTAAATTGACCCGAAAGTTGTGCGAAGAAAATGAAGCACAAAATGGTGTGTCTGAGTAGGACACGAAGGTCATGGGTGAAGAGCGTCTCGAGTAGATCAAGCATGACAAGTTGGTTTCAAGAAAAAGACTAGTCTGGTGCTCCTAGATTAAAAGTCATGGTAACGTGCTTATGAGGATCAAGGAAAAGAGTGGGAAATCAATTAATAATTAAATGGTCTAAATTGACCCGAACTTGCGCGATACAAAAGGAGCACAAGGGAACGAGTTTGGATGGAACATGATATATCGATGTGAAGGTAATCTCGTCTACTACAAACTTCAAGAAAAAAGTTTCCAGAGACTGGCAACCCTGATGCTCTAGAATTCCAAGTCACGGTAAAGAGCATTAAATCAAATAATATTCAAATAATAATATCTATTACAACTAATTGAATTATAAAAATTGAAAAAAAAAATAAGCCATAAATTCAGGGGCTTATATTGCAGCAACAGCAGGCAAATGCAGCAGCAAGAGTAGCAGTAGCAGCTACAATAGTGGCAGCAGCAGTCCCCCTTTGGGGACTGCATTAAACACAACAGCAGCAGCAGCAGTTTGGGGGCATTGGTGGCCCCCAATGCACCATATCATGACCCCCTTTAGCCCCAATACATGCCCCCATATGTCAACCATATATCCCTCTATGAAACCCCTATGTTAGAGTGTCTTTTTAGCGTGTTAAGTGGTTAGTGCGATAGTGGTTTTAGTGGTAGAAAATAAGGATTGTCAAGATATGAAATATGTGAGGGTATAATATATTAGAAGGTAAGTTTGTAGATGTATGAGTTGATATTTGAGAGTTAGTTTAGAAGTAGTATTCTAGTTAGATGGGAGTTAGATGTAGAGTGGAAATTGAGGGAAGTAGTTGTGGTTTAGGATAGAGGTTAAGTTAGTATCTTGGTATCTCAAGATACCAAGATTACCTTAAGGTAAATGTTGAGAATTAAGATATGCCATAAGATGGTTTTGATGTCCAAGATAGTGAGAGATTGTGGTTGGTAATGGCTAGATAGGTTAGTATCTTGCTATCCTAGGATACCGGGAGGGATACTCCCAAGGCAAAGTCGATTTGCCTTAATGTTAGCAAGTAGAGGATAAGTACTATGTTAAGGGTAATTGAAGGTAATTGGGTAAAACTAAGATATGGGTTTTGGTTTGCAAGATTGGCCTAGAGATGGGTTGTCTTGGTAGGTAAAGGTTAGGAAGGGTATGTTTAGGCTAGTTTTGACCCCGTTGACCCAAAGTTGACTTTTTTACTAAAAGTCAACTACAAGTCAATGCTTTGCCTAGAATTGACCAAAACTTGACCAGAGTTGACCAGTTGACTAAAAATCAACTGTGAGTCATCCATTGACCTAGTTGACCTAGAGTGGACTATGAGTTGACCAGGGTTGACCAAAGTTGACCAGTTGACCAAAAGTCAACTGTAAGTCAACATTTGACTTGGATTGACCTAGTTTGACTTGCTTTGACTTAGATTGACCTAGTATGACTTAGATTGACTTTGTATAATCTAGTTTGACTTAGTTTGACCTTATTTGATTTAGATTGGCTTAGATTGACCTAGTGTGACATAGTTTGACTTGGTGTGACTTAGTATGACTGAGTTTGACCTAGATTGAATAATATATACTAGAAATTATGTCATACACTGTTAAACCCTAATTAACTCATGATATCTCATCTTTAGGTCTATGATTTCACTCTGAGCCAGATTACACAGTTGACATATTTCCATCGGATCTCAGGCGAATACATTCTCTGATAATATTTTTGTTTTATGATATCGTCTATGTTTCTTGTATTTAGTGTAGATATTCTTGTTCTCTTGACACATTGTTCACACGGATTGGTTTGTCTGGATTCCGTCATGAGATGTTATTTCTTATATTTCTTGGTATATCTTGTGCAAGTCTTTCATTGTTCCTTGTGCATTGTATAGACACGATTCCTGTGAAGGCTCGCTACCTCCTCGGAGAATCATGTGCCATGACATGTCATTACTGGATCCACTTTACTGGTCGTGGATGGGGGTACTTAGCGTAGACATGTGATCATTTTTCCTCCTGTGATTCCTGTTCCCTGAGAGTGTTAGCCATACACTTCACGTATGACTAGCCAGGCCCTTTTTTCTTCTGTGCAACCCAAGTCGATCACATGTTAAAACTAATACTAAACTCATATAGATATAGTTCCAGATTTTTGTACATGATATATACTGTTTTCTTGTTCTTACATTTAGTTACAGTCTTGATATGCCTTACCATAATTCATGTATATATTATTTTACCTTGTATATTCTCTCTATTTAATGCTATATTTTCAATATCGTCTAACTAGAACTGTTATATGAGATTTGTGCTCGTTCTATCCTGACTGGATATGTTGACAAAATTTTACAGATTATGGCGAGGAGGATTGTCCTACCTACTACGGTCCTCATGGCGTAGTTGGCCTAGACTTGGAGACCCTAGTTCAGTAGGGGTTAGCTCCCGCCAATGAGGCTTTAGAGTAGCTTAGCTGGTTTATTTTAGTACTGGACTTTGTCTCCAGATTATATTTTGGCTTGTTATTATTTTAGTATTTGTATTAGAGATTGTTGACTCTAGACTTGTATTATTTCTGTGGTTGATCTTCTGGATGATATTTTATATCTTGTTGTCTTTATCTTTCGCTATCATCTATCTTTCTTAGAGTTTATGATTGAGTATATTATATTGTCATTTCTTGTCCTCCATTCGGAGTTGACCATTCATGACAGGTTTTGATATTATAACTGTTGTTAGATAGCAGACCTAGACAGCTTTCTACGTCGTTTCTGCGGCGTAGGCTGTGACGCTGTCACGCACTCGTGCCCTCACTACGGGTGTGGGTTGTGACACATTTTTAGTGGTAGCCCACGCAGGTTAGAAGTCGCAAGAAGTACGATGTCGTAGTGGTGCTCGACTTAGAGTGCTGCTACGAGCCTGCTATAGGTTTAGAAGATATAGGCTATAGGCGAAGATTACTCAATCACAAAATAGGAAAACTTCTACTTGTTGATCATTTTAACTGTCCTTTTTGATATTGATTCTTACATTCTAACTGTCCTCCTTGATATAATATTTTATGTGTCATATTGATTTCCTTATTTTAATCTGTCTTCAGGATGGTGCAGACAAGATCACAGCATCCTGAGGCCACAGATATTGAGGGGTCCGCTATATCTCGTGGGCCTGATCTAGTCATTTCTGTCGCAGTCGGAGCGTCGGCTGCAACTTTTGGGGGCGCTCCTCCACCAGTTCCGAGGACTGTCCCAGAGGTTGCTACGACTGTTCCTGCCGTAGTACCAGTTGTTGACGTAGGCACTCTTCCTCCTCCTGCACAGCGGACTCCTCCATCAGTTGCAGATGTTCTTCCTCCTCTGCCTCCTCTGCCTACAGACATGGGACAGATGCTTGCTTTCTTCCAGCAAATGTTGGAGACTCAGAGAGCCCAGTCTGAGGCACAGCAGAGACAGACTGACGTAATACGTCAGGGCATGGAGGATGCCCACCAGTTGGCTTTAGCAGCCGTGGAGCAGAGGGCTCCGCATCAGGGAGCGCGTCCGAGGTCGGGCAACATTCAAACTTGATGATTTGTGTGGACCTATTATCTTTTGCGCACCTTGGTTTTTAGGTACAGATAATAAGTTTGAGAGAATCCACATGTTTGCTCAGAGGTGATGTGGACATGGCAAATATGAGATTCAAACGATAGAATCTTCCTACTCAGAGGTGTTATGGACGTGGTAGAAATGATCCTGGGGGATACGCGTAACTACTCAGAGGTAATGTGGACGTGGTAAACATGAAAGGTAGCGTAGTCTTACGGAGTGTAAGATTCCGCTTTGTAGGGCGTAGGAGAACAACTCAGAGGTAATGTGGACGTGGTTGTTCTTCTACTGGATGATGCCACGGAACAGCTGGGTTCCGGAAGCGTACGATTTTGTGGAAGGGGATTGTATGCGAGCCCTGATGATTGGGTCCACAGATTCCCTTGTGGAAGTACATGTCTGAAAGATGTCAAGAGTAGTACTTCTTTAGGAACTTGCCGTTGATGGACATCATGAACAAGTCTCCATTGGGTTTGGCGAGGCGGTAAGCACCGTTTGAGTATACCGTCTCTATGATGAAAGGTCCTTCCCACTTGGGCTCGAACTTTCCTGGTGTCTTGTGAGTTAACACCATCGGCCTCCTGACTGCCAGAACCAGGTCGTCTACTTGGAAAGTCCTCTGCTTGACCTTCTTGTTGAAAGCCTGTGATATACGAGCTTGGTAGAGTTCGATGCGTTGTTGAGCTAGGAGACGCTTTTTGTCAAGTGCCTCCAGTTCCCGCAGACGACGACATTGATTGTCCTCTTCTGTGAGTTGATTTGTGATTGCTACACGGAGTGAGGGTATCTGGATCTCGAGAGGCAGTACCGCTTCACTTCCGTAGACCAGGAAGAATGGTGTGTTGCCCGTCGGGGTCCGTACCGTTGTGCGGTAGGCCCAAAGACATTCGCCGAACTTTTTGTCCCAGTCGTATTTATTGGATGACACGACCTTTTTGAGTAGCCTGACGATAGTCTTGTTGAACGCCTCGACTAATCCGTTTGCTGTCGGATTGTAGGCGATTGATGCCACGTTTTGTATGCGATTCTTGTCACAGAATCTGCCGAAAACATCGTTGATGAATTGAGGACCATTATCGTGGATGATCCTCCGGGGTACCCCGAAACGGTAGATGATATGGTGCTTGATGAAGCTGAGTACCCTAGAGCTCTTTACTTCTGCCAGTGGAACGGCTTCTGCCCATTTGAAGAAGTAGTCGGTGATGGCTAGGATGAAGTGGTGTCCTCTTGATGAAGGAGGGGTGATCGGTCCTACAATGTCCATGCCCCGGGCTTCAAAGGGCCAAGAGGCGACTGTAGGATGTAGTGGTTCTGACGGTGTATGGATGAAGTCCGTGTGAAGCTGGCACGCATAGCACTTCTTCGCATAGTCGACAACGTCAGCGGCCATGGTTGGCCAGTAGTAGCCCATGCGTCGCAGTCGGTCCTGCAACTTAGGGCCAGGTTAATGAGCCCCGCAAGTTCCGTCATGAGCTTCTCGAAGGGCTTCGGCTGCTTCTTCGTTGGACAGGCATCGAATGAGAAGTCCATCGTAGGAGCGTCGGTACAGCATTTTAGTGGCTGTATCATAATAGAATCGAAGGGAACGTCTCCTGACTGAGATGGCTTCCTTCGGGTCCTCTGGAAGAATTTCATAGACGGCAAAGTCGATGAACGGGAACCTCCAGTCTCGGACATTAATACCAGTACTTGTCGGCATGGCGTGGGCCATGTGTGAGCATAGGTTGTTTTTAGGACAGACCAAGTCCCTACCGACTACCGTGACATAGTGTTGAGTCCCGAGGGGTGCTGCCAATGAGGCCGCGAGGCCAGCCAGAGCGTCGGCCTCCAAATTTTGTAGACGGGGTACATGTTCGATGAAGAACCCAGTGAAGGTTGAAATGATGTTCAATGCAACTTCATGGTAAGGGATCAGATCTTTATGGCAAACTTCGTATTGCCCTCTGACCTGGTTAACGACGAGTTTTGAGTCGCCGTAAGCTTCCAGATGATTTACCCCCAGTTGTTGTGCCAACTGGAGTCCCATGATGAGTGCGTTGTACTCGACAACATTGTTGGAGCACGGCTTCGAAAGGGAGTAAGCACGCTGGATGACCAGCTCATCGGGGGAGACTAAGACTACTCCCACTCCTGCGATGATTTGGCCTTTGGGGCCTGTTCTTGAAGCGCCATCGAAAAACATCCGCCAGACGGAGCTTTTTTCGGTGATGTTTGATTCTTGGACGTCATCCGGGATGTCTTCATAGAGTCTTGAGGACTCTGAGATGGGGTGTGCGAACACCATGTTGTATGGCGTTAGCAGAATCGCCCATGTAGCTAGCCGGGAGTTCAATGATCCCGGCTTCGTCATGAGAACTCTGAGTGGATTGACTCGGGAGATGACATGAATTGTCTGGCTCGAGACATAATGGTGAGTCTTCTGGATGGCGAATACTAAAGCCAAGCACTCCTTTTCAACGGGGTTGTACCGGTGTTCGGCCCCGATAAGTGTTCGACTGAGGTAGTAGATTGCTTGCTCATAGTCCGTGTCGCTATTCTGAGCCAGCAAAGCGCCGAGGGAATGATCCATGGCACGGACATAGAGGAGGAATGGTGTAAGACCCAGTTTTCTGAAATTGGAGTATTTTTGAAAATTTATTATTTTTATTACTTATTAATGGTGTTTTAGTCATGATATGATTTTTGATGATTTTAGTTAATTTAAAACTATTTTCTAAGTCATGGCTTATGACTTTGTGATTTTACTAGTATAACCCTAGTGTAAACCCTAGAGATTTCATAACCTAGAAACTAACCATGATCATGTGAGCCTAGCCATAGGTTTAGAACATCAAATTAGGGCTTTTTAGCCTAAAGGGTATTGTGGTAATTTTCTAGGATTTATTTGGAATTATTTGGATTTATGTAGTTTATTATTATTTAATTAGTTGATTAGTGTCATGTTAGCTCCTAACCTAGTTTACCCTAACCTAGAGATTAGTCACTAACCTAGGAGGCTAATGTTAGATGTTAGTTTTATGTTAGAAATATCTAAGGTTAGACAAATATCTAGATATTACCTATCTAAGATATTTCCTTTAGAAACCTAGAAATATCTAAGGGTCAAAGACTTAGAGGCTAAGTTTTGCTAGGTGGATAAACCCTAAATATCTACCCCGTACCCCCCATGACCAGCCAACCCTACCCCCTTCCATATAAACACCCCCCCCCCCTTCATTCAAGCTTCTTTCATTACACAAAAACCTAGTTTTTCCCTCAACTTCACACCCTCACCACTTAACCATTTTAACTCCAAATTGAGCCAAACTTCTTGCATTGGAACCCCCTACTATTGAGGATGCTAAGGGGAGCTAGCTAGCTAGGTTGCATAGCATTTTGGGTACCATCAAGCGAAGAGGATACCCCCCCCCCCCAAAACCTTATTTTCTTGAGTTTTGCACTCATAGGTAAAAATCCCCAAACCTAGTTATTATTGTGATTTTTTTTCATAATTGCATGCATATAGGTATACCCTAACTGTAGGCTAAGTTTGGTGAGATTTAGGCTTGGTTTGGTGTCCGTATCGGACACGTGTCTGTCTCTTGATTTCAGTGTTTGGTGAAATGCCACTTAGGATTAAACTTTGTTATTTTGCAAAACAAATTATATTTTTGGGTAGCCCTAGACATGTAGGACACAACCCTAGTTGACTGAGCACGAAATCGTGTCGTGTCCGTATCCAAATTGGACACGAACTCACTGTTAAACACACTGCACACTGTGTAAAACACGCACTGACACGGGCTTCGTGTCGTGTCTAGACACGACTTGGACACAAAGTGTCATGCCTAATCCCTAGCCCTAGACCTAGGCTACCCCCTGACACGAGCACGACACGTATTGATGCGTGTGTCGTGTCCACGAGGCTTTGTCCTCGCTGCACGAGGCAGTGCACTGTGCCTGTGTTCTCCCCTGCTACTCGGGGGCGACACAGGACACGACACGGCCTCTCATGGCCTAATTTTTTGTTAACACGTGCACCTAGTGTCTGACACACTGCACACAAAATTTTAGGCGAATTAGTCTAGTGGATCGAGAGAAAACTCGATCGCACCGACCCGTGCCTGTGCTGTGCGCGTGTGAAAACGTGCACTGATACGCGCTTCGCACGCGGACACGGCGACACGTGGGATCATGTCAGGGTCTTAGGTGTGTAGCCTGACCCTAGGCGAATCTACCCACGTAATCACGAGACTTCTAGACCCTTGTGTCGTGTCCACGAGACATATGAACTCGTGTACGACGCTGTGACACTGTGGTGTCTGAATTTACCCGATTGGGTATTTTGACTCCTGGACACGTTGTGTCGTATCGTGGTGGACACCTAGGGACACACACGACACGTGTACACCTAGGGGCTCGATTACCAACCATTAGTGTCGAGCCATAGCTCGGTTTAGTGCACGAATTTGGGTTTACCTATTATCAAGTGCACAGTGTCCAGTCCCTATTTTAGGATTATTCCCAGTTTTTGTAAAACGAATTTCAAACCAATTTTTAATCTGATTTATACATGTATATATGTATTTTTAGTACATATATATGTAGTATATATGTATGTGTGAGTATGGGTAAATTTTGGGGGTATTTGGTAATGTGTAGGTGGAGTTTTGTATGTGTATACATAGGTATGATTATATGGACTGTGTGTGTGTGTGTTTGGGAACCAATTCTTGGTTCCAGAAATTCTGGAACCACTCCCCTCCCCTTCATGTGTACTCTCTTCCCCTCTCTCTTAGTGTCCATCTCTCTCTCACTGTTCTCTCTAATTCTCTCTTTCACTCTCTTCTCACTATTCATCTCTCTCTCTAATTCCCTCTATATATATATATATGATATATATATATTTACTAGATCATATATAGTGTTATATATAATTATGTGGGTTTTGGGTATTGTATATAGTTATGCCTATATTGGTATATATGTATAGGTAGTAGATACACTTGGGTATATCTATATATATAGATATATATATATATGACTTAATAAGTATAGGTTATATAGACACCTATGACATAGCTTATAGGCCTAAGTGGTTAGCCTATGGCATTAGAGGCCAACTCAATTTGACTTAATGACCCTTGTTGACTAAGGGTTGACCAAAGTCAACCTTAGGTCAAAGTTGACCTAGTTAACCTAGAATTGACTAGGATTGACCTAAAATGACGAGTTTAACTAGTTGACTAATAAGACATAGTTTGACTAGGTAATTGACCATTGTTGACCAAAGTCAACTATAGGTCAAACCTTGACCAAATTGACCTAGAAATGACTTGGATGAACATAGAAGGACTATTTGACTTGAGTTTGACTAAACTAGATGATTAGGTTGACCATATGGATTATGAGGGTAATCCTATATAGATGAAGATATGTATGGGGTTAAGTGAGATACTTAGAGTTGAGTCATGACTTGAGTTGGAGAAAAAGATTAGCTTGATTATAGGATTAAGGTTGGTATTGTACTATATGTATTTATGTGTGGTATACTTTGTATAGGTAATTATAGTATAGTATCTTAGGTATTCTAAGGCATGTTAGCCTATGTTTGGTTTTGAGTTAGCCTTATAGGGTTTGACTGGATGTTGACCATTAGTCAAGATTAACCTAATTACCTTATTGACTAGTCTATGATTAACCAAAACCTTAGTTCGTCTAAGATTGACCTAGACTTTGACCATGTTGACTAGTATTGACTAATCTGACCATTATTGACTAAGCCCTAGATAACTTGACTAGTTTGGCTAGAATAATTGACCAAGGGTTGACTTTAACCTAGATTAGACTTGTTTAATCTTGTTTGACCTTGTATGACTTAGTTTAACTTCTTGTAACCTAGTATGACTTAATTTGACTTAGTTTGACTGTAGTGTTGACCAAGTTTGACTTTGACCTAGATTGGCTTAGAATTCATATAGATTGCATCGTAGATTTCATTTACCTTCATTTTGGACATGTCATAACTGTATTGCTCTATTTTAGGACATTGTGACCCTGGTACAGACATCTAATATTACACTACTCTTTCTAGAGTATCAGGCGAGTACATTCTCTGATAATTCTCTCATTTATTTGTCGATTACTGTATTTCAGTTCTAGTTAGTTCTATGTGATTCTCTGTATCAACACGTATGGATATTTCTGGATTCATGTATCGACACATACCTTACTTGCTGGCCTCTATTACTGGAGTCATTGGTATCATTCCGGAATCATTTCTGGAATCATCACGTATTGGCCAGACTCATCTCGATTCTTTTGTCGATTTTGGATTCACTTGCTGGGCGGGGAAATATTGAGTAAGACATGTAGACATACCCCAAATCCGGAATCTCCTACTGGAATCTACCGGAAGCATAGCCATCTCTTGCCCGATCAGTGAGAGATGTGCCTGATACCTACAGCCGTTTGCATGTCGATCTCGGTATTTTAAAACACACTGTTAGATCATAGTTGGACTCACCCTGGTTTCATTGATCACTGTTGGACTCATCTTGTACTGGAAATTATCTGGTATCAGATTATATGGACTGGACTCACACTGGGATTACATTAGACTTATATCGTACTGTCTGGACTCACACTTATTATTCTAGTTCAGTTAGCTTTTATTACAGTCTTCATTGCCATGATTCTTCTCTTGTTTTAGTTACCTTTCTTTTCTTGTATCTTACTGCCTCTCTATGCCATCATTACCTGTATAAAACTGCCATGCTCATCAATAAAACTGTCTATAACTGCTTTATAGTTCTTTGTCATTTACTTGGGTTTTTCTAGATGAGTTGTACTCGTTCCCGTCCTGATTGGACCTATTGAAAATATTACAGATGATAATCCTGAGGACACATGCCCTACTTACCATGGACCTGGCTGAAGAACAGTTTGGCAACTCTAGAGGGGGGTGAATAGAGTATATATAGAAAAATGACCAATTAAAAATAACTCTTTCACCAATAAAAAATAATCAGAGTAAAGTGCGGAAAATAAAAGGAGATTAAAAGAGCATACGCAAACACAGCAATTTTAACCTGTTTTCCCTCGTGGAGGACTAGTCCAGGCCTGAGAACTCTAGCTCAGGATTCAAATCCACTATTTATGAAATAGTAGTTTACAACCGTGCCTTTACTTCAGAAGAGCACGTCAACTTCTAACAGAGGATCGCAGTGGCAATTTGCTTGGAATTGTCCAAGCGACTTCTTCGACTCTTGCACAAGAATCCTAACTGAGAGATGCTGAGCACTCGAGACTTAGGAGGCTTGTGGCTAGTAGATGGGAAGGGTATGGCTTATTTCAGCTATAAGAGAGAAGAGAAGAGAAGATTGGATGGATTAGAATGAGAAAATTCATGCCCTATTTATAGTGTTTTTATAGGCAGAATTCGGCCAGAATTCGGGTAGGAAAATTCAAATATTTGGCCGTTGGACAACTAGCAACCAGCTAACCCTAAAATTAGGGTTCCTGATTTCTAGGGGACAGAGTTCGGCCCGAACTCTGTATGGAGGCAGAGTTCGGCCCGAACTCTGTCTCCAGAGCACAGAGTGGTTCAAAGGGGATTTTTGGGCAGTGTTTGGTTCAGTGGAGCTTGGGATCTTGGGTAGGCTGTAGACTAAGTGTCAAAAGCTCAGCATGACTCAGAGTACACAAGTCTAGACTCAATAAAAATATAAAATACAGACTCGAAAATACACTGAGAACCGGAGACTGAGCTGTCGTCTGTCTTGAACGGAATGCAGACGTCGTGTGTCGTATTGAATTAATACAGACATTATTTAGTCAATGTAGTCAATATTTGGTTGACTGTGACTTTGTGTCAACACTGGCGAGGGATTAGCTACCTTTGGTTCCGACTCTCAGGAGTGATTCAGGAGATTAGCTAGTAGACTACTTTAGCTTTCATGTTTTGGCTTGTTGTATTAAAGTTAAGATATTGAGCCTGTATTAAGTTGGTTTGAGATATTTGGTGTATTATTTTAGTAGTTAGTTGTTGTTGTCTTTAATTCCTTAGGTATAACTTCTGTGTTATCTTTTCGTGTTTTAGACTGTGTTTGAGTAGATCATACCCTTTACTTGCCCTCCATTCGGAGCTGATATCTGGACAAGTACTTTTTATATTCACTGCATGAGATTAGTTAGCAACCTAGGACAGCTTACTACCGCCGACACTGCGGCGTAGGCTGGACGTACCCACTTCTCGTGCCCCTATACTGGGTGCGGGTCGTGACACATTTTTAGTGGTGGCCCATGCAGGTCTGTCGACTAAATTGTTTGGTTACGTTATTGTACCAAGCATGCTTGCAATTAGGAACTTAAGGTAATTAGACAACATTAGGAATGACGCTTAGAACACCTAGAGAAATACTAGGATTGCAACATAGGAAATACATCCCATGCTTGCTATTATAATTAGATTTTCTTGTCTATGGTTGTTTTGCTTAAAGAGTCCTTATAAGTCTTTTTATTGTAATTAGATGGTGTTTACTCGTTCATCCCGGTATGTCTCACCTGAGAATGACACACTCCCCATCCAGTCAGCTGACCAGTTGACTGATACACCTCCACCTCCACCTACCACATTCCTCCACTCCACAGATCCACAAACCCAGATACCACAACCACCTTCCACATCACAGGCCCAGCAGGACCCAATACTTCCACCACCCCCTATCACTATACCTACCCAGGCTTCCGTCACACTCGACGGGAACCAACTGCTCATTCTGATCCAGGGGTTCCTAGCAACCCATCAGGAGCAGACCACCCTACTCCGCCAGAGCATAGAGCATTCTGAGGGACGTACCGTGGTCCCACCACCTGTAGAGCCGCGACAGAAAGCAGGGACGATCAAGGACTTCATGGGTCTGAATCCCAAGGAGTTCTTAGGGACTGAGGGCATAGTAGTAGCAGATGACTGGTTAGACTCGGTAGAGAGGAAGCTCATTGGAGTTAGGATGCCGGATGACCTCCAGGTCGAGGTAGCGGGATTTTTGCTGATAGACTTGGCAGGAGTTTGGTTCCGAAATGAGCTGTTGTTCGCGAGAGGTAGAGCCACCTGGGACCAGTTCAAGACCCAGTTCAAGAAGAAATTCTTCTCGACCACCGCTAGAGTAGCCATGGGGCTATGATTCCAGAACATCCAGCAGGGGAACCGTTCTGTTGACGAGTATGCGGCAGAGTTTAGTCGCCTGAGCCGTTTCGTTCCTAGCCTAGTTGCTGACCCTGAGGAGATGACGCGTAGGTTTTGCCGTGGTCTAATTCCAGACATTGGCATTCTTATAGTGGCAAACGATATGACTGACTACTACCAGAGCTTAGAGTTAGCCCGGAGTATCGAGGACCGTCTTCTGTCTTGCAAGAGGCCGGCTTCTGTACACATTGAGGGACCCTCCAAGCGTCAGACTTTTCAGCAGAAAGTGCCGACGCTACACCAGCAGACATATCATCCTCCCATACCACATCATTCGACCCCGCTAGTTAGAGCCCCGGGACCCCGGCAGTATCAGTATCGGGGTCAGGACCCGAAGACGATCAGTTGTTCATACTGCAGGAAGCAGGGACACATCAGGGAGCAGTGTAGGAAGAGGCTGAAGGTTTGCTATACCTGTGGGTCTGATACTCACCAGAAGATGGATTGTCCTATTGCACCTCCTTATATGGGGGCTAGGCCACCTGTAGCTCAGCACCAGAGGGGTGGAGCTTTTGCGATGACGGTCGAGGAGACCAACGCTGCAGGTGACGGGTTAGCAGGTTTGTCTTTCTGTCCTTCCTTTTTCATCTTGTTGTATGATTCCATTAGTACCTGTCAGGATATGCTAGATAGTGTAGTTACCCTGTTCAAGACTGTAGAATCACGACCAGTAGGACTATGATTGCATGTTATTTTTTGACTTTGATTGACTGGGGGTTTGACCTAGAAGGAGTACGACTATCTTAATTTCGAGGACGAAATTTTTCTAAGGAGGGTAGACTTGTAAGACCTAGTTTTCTGAAATTGGGGTATTTTTGAAAATTTATTATTTTTATTACTTATTAATGGTGTTTTAGTCATGATATGATTTTTGATGATTTTAGTTAATTTAAAACTATTTTCTAAGTCATGGCTTATGACTTTGTGATTTTACTAGTGTAACCCTAGTGTAAACCCTAGAGATTTCATAAACTAGAAACTAATCATGATCATGTGAGCCTAGCCATAGGTTTAGAACATCAAATTAGGGCTTTTTAGCCTAAAGGGTATTGTGGTAATTTTCTAGGATTTATTTGGAATTATTTGGATTTATGTAGTTTATTATTATTTAATTAGTTGATTAGTGTCATGTTAGCTCCTAACCTAGTTTACCCTAACCTAGAGATTAGTCACTAACCTAGGAGGCTAATGTTAGATGTTAGTTTTATGTCAGAAATATCTAAGGTTAGACAAATATCTAGATATTACCTATCTAAGATATTTCCTTTAGAAACCTAGAAATATCTAAGGGTCAAAGACTTAGAGGCTAAGTTTTGCTAGGTGGATAAACCCTAAATATCTACCCCCTACCCCCCCCCCCCCCCCCCATGACCAGCCAACCCTACCCCCTTCCATATAAACACACCCCCCCTTCATTCAAGCTTCTTTCATTACACAAAAACCTAGTTTTTCCCTCAACTTCACACCCTCACCACTTAACCATTTCAACTCCAAATTGAGCCAAACTTCTTGCATTGGAACCCCCTACTATTGAGGATGCTAAGGGGAGCTAGCTAGCTAGGTTGCATAGCATTTTGGGCACCATCCAGCGAAGAGGATACCCCCCCAAAACCTTGTTTTCTTGAGTTTTGCACTCATAGGTAAAAATCCCCAAACCTAGTTATTATTGTGATTTTTCTTCATAATTGCATGCATATAGGTATACCCTAACTGTAGGCTAAGTTTGGTGAGATTTAGGCTTGGTTTGGTGTCCGTATCGGACACGTGTCTGTCTCTTGATTTCAGTGTTTGGTGAAATGCCACTTAGGATTAAACTTTGTTATTTTGCAAAACAAATTATATTTTTGGGTAGCCCTAGACATGTAGGACACAACCCTAGTTGACTGAGCATGAAATCGTGTCGTGTCCGTGTCCAAATTGGACACGAACTCACTGTTAAACACACTGCACACTGTGTAAAACACGCACTGACACGGGCTTCGTGTCGTGTCTAGACACGACTTGGACACAAAGTGTCATGCCTAATCCCTAGCCCTAGACCTAGGCTACCCCCTGACACGAGCACGACACGTATTGATGCGTGTGTCGTGTCCACGAGGCTTTGTCCTCGCTGCACGAGGCAGTGCACTGTGCCTGTGTTCTCCCCTGCTACTCGGGGGCGACACAGGACACGACACGGCCTCTCATGGCCTGATTTTTTGTGAACACGTGCACCTAGTGTCTGACACACTGCACACAAAATTTTAGGCAAATTAGTCTAGTGGATCGAGAGAAAACTCGATCGCACCGACCCGTGCCTGTGCTGTGCGCGTGTGAAAACGCGCACTGATACGCACTTCGCACGCGGACACGGCGACACGTGGGATCGTGTCAGGGTCCTAGGTGTGTAGCCTGACCCTAGGCGAATCTACCCACGTGATCACGAGACTTCTAGACCCTTGTGTCGTGTCCACGAGACACATGAACTCGTGCACGACGCTATGACACTGTGGTGTCTGAATTTACCCGATTGGGTATTTTGACTCCTGGACACGTTGTGTCGTGTCGTGGTGGACACCTAGGGACACACACGACACGTGTACACCTAGGGGCTCGATTACCAACCATTAGTGTCGAGCCATAGCTCGGTTTAGTGCACGAATTTGGGTTTACCTATTATCAAGTGCACAGTGTCCAGTCCCTGTTTTAGGATTATTCCCAGTTTTTGTAAAACGAATTTCAAACCAATTTTTAATCTGATTTATACATGTATATATGTATTTTTAGTACATATATATGTAGTATATGTATGTGTGAGTATGGGTAAATTTTGGAGGTATTTGGTAATGTGTAGGTGGAGTTTTGTATGTGTATACATAGGTATGATTATATGGACTGCGTGTGTGTGTTTGGGAACCAATTCTTGGTTCCAGAAATTCTGGAACCACTCCCCTCCCCTTCCTGTGTACTCTCTTCCCCTCTCTCTTAGTGTCCATCTCTCTCTCACTGTTCTCTCTAATTCTCTCTTTCACTCTCTTCTCACTATTCATCTCTCTCTCTAATTCCCTCTATATATATGATATATATATATTTACTAGATCATATATAGTGTTATATATAATTATGTGGGTTTTGGGTATTGTATATAGTTATGCCTATATTGGTATATATGTATAGGTAGTAGATACACTTGGGTATATCTATATATATAGATATATATATATGACTTAATAAGTATAGGTTATATAGACACCTATGACATAGCTTATAGGCCTAAGTGGTTAGCCTATGGCATTAGAGGCCAACTCAATTTGACTTAATGACCCTTGTTGACTAAGGGTTGACCAAAGTCAACCTTAGGTCAAAGTTGACCTAGTTAACCTAGAATTGACTAGGATTGACCTAAAATGACTAGTTTAACTAGTTGACTAGTAAGACATAGTTTGACTAGGTAATTGACCATTGTTGACCAAAGTCAACTATAGGTCAAACCTTGACCAAATTGACCTAGAAATGACTTGGATGAACATAGAAGGACTATTTGACTTGAGTTTGACTAAACTAGATGATTAGGTTGACCATATGGATTATGAGGGTAATCCTATATAGATGAAGATATGTATGAGGTTAAGTGAGATACTTAGAGTTGAGTCATGACTTGAGTTAGAGAATAGGATTAGCTTGATTATAGGATTAAGGTTGGTATTGTACTATATGTATTTGTGTGGTATACTTTGTATAGGTAATTATAGTATAGTATCTTAGGTATTCTAAGGCATGTTAGCCTATGTTTGGTTTTGAGTTAGCCTTATAGGGTTTGACTGGATGTTGACCATTAGTCAAGATTAACCTAATTACCTTATTGACTAGTCTATGATTAACCAAAACCTTAGTTCGTCTAAGATTGACCTAGACTTTGACCATGTTGACTAGTATTGACTAATCTGACCATTATTGACTAAGCCCTAGATAACTTGACTAGTTTGGCTAGAATAATTGACCAAGGGTTGACTTTAACCTAGATTAGACTTGTTTAACCTTGTTTGACCTTGTATGACTTAGTTTAACTTCTTGTAACCTAGTATGACTTAATTTGACTTAGTTTGACTGTAGTGTTGATCAAGTTTGACTTTGACCTAGATTGGCTTAGAATTTATATAGATTGCATCGTAGATTTCATTTACCTTCATTTTGGACATGTCATAACTGTATTGCTCTATTTTAGGACATTGTGACCCTGGTACAGACATCTGATATTACACTACTCTTTCCAGAGTATCAGGCGAGTACATTCTCTGATAATTCTCTCATTTATTTGTCGATTACTGTATTTTAGTTCTAGTTAGTTCTATGTGATTCTCTGTATCAACACGTATGGATATTTCTGGATTCATGTATCGACACATACCTTACTTGCTGGCCTCTATTACTGGAGTCATTGGTATCATTCCGGAATCATTTCTGGAATCATCACGTATTGGCCAGACTCATCTCGATTCTTTTGTCGATTTTGGATTCACTTGCTGGGCGGGAAAATATTGAGTAAGACATGTAGACATACCCCAAATCCGGAATCTCCTACTGGAATCTACCGAAAGCATAGCCATCTCTTGCCCGATCAGTGAGAGATGTGCCTGATACCTACAGCCGTTTGCATGTCGACCTCGATATTTTAAAACACACTGTTAGATCATAGTTGGACTCACCCTGGTTTTATTGATCACTGTTGGACTCATCTTGTACTGGAAATTATCTGGTATCAGATTATATGGACTGGACTCACACTGGGATTACATTAGACTTATATCGTACTGTCTGGACTCACACTTATTATTCTAGTTCAGTTAGCTTTTATTACAGTCTTCATTGCCATGATTCTTCTCTTGTTTTAGTTACCTTTCTTTTCTTGTATCTTACTGCCTCTCTATGCCATCATTACCTGTATAAAACTGCCATGCTCATCAATAAAACTGTCTATAACTGCTTTATAGTTCTTTGTCATTTACTTGGGTTTTTCTAGATGAGTTGTACTCGTTCCCGTCCTGATTGGACCTGTTGAAAATATTACAAATGATAATTCTGAGGACACATGCCCTGCTTACCATGGACCTGGCGAGGGATTAGCTACCTTTGGTTCCGACTCTCAGGAGTGATTCAGGAGATTAGCTAGTAGACTACTTTAGCTTTCATGTTTTGGCTTGTTGTATTAAAGTTAAGATATCGAGCCTGTATTAAGTTGGTTTGAGATATTTGGTGTATTATTTTAGTAGTTAGTTCTTGTTGTCTTTAATTCCTTAGGTATAACTTCTGTGTTATCTTTTCGTGTTTTAAACTGTGTTTGAGTAAATCATACCCTTTACTTGCCCTCCATTCGGAGCTGATATCTGGACAAGTACTTTTTATATTCACTGCATGAGATTAGTTAGCAACCTAGGACAGCTTACTACCGCCGACACTGCGGCGTAGGCTGGACGTACCCACTTCTCGTGCCCCTATACTGGGTGCGGGTCGTGACAAATGGTTTGCCAGCGACGGGTGCCACTAAGACTGGCGGACTCGTCAGGTAAACCTTGATGTCGTCGAAAGCTTTTTGGCATTCCTCTGTCCAGACGTAAGAGACTCCCTTCTTCATGAGCTGAGTGAAGGGTTGGCATTTTTCGGAAAGGTTTGCTATAAACCTCCGGATGTATGCCAGACGGCCCTGCAGGCCTCGAAGTTCTCGGAGGCTCTTCGGAGGGTCTATGTCAAGGATGGCTTTGGTTTTCTCAGGATCGACATGAATGCCTTTCGTCGTGATAATGAAGCCCAAGAACTTTCCGCTAGAAACCCCCAGGAAGGATATAGCGGGGTTCATCTTGAGTTGATGCGCCCGCATGAGGTCGAAGACTGTTTTGAGGTCTTGTAGGTGATCCCCTTTGAGATGGCTCTTGACTGCGATGTCGTCAACATAGCATTCGACTGTCTTGCGAAGATGCTGACAGAAAATGGTGCTCATAGCTCATTGGTATGTCGTACCAGCATTCTTCAAGCCGAAGGGCATCACTGTGTAGCAGAAAACACCCTTCGGAGTCCTGAATGACGTGTGTTTTGCGTCATCGGGGAATATCTTGATCTGGTTGTAGCCCGAATACCCGTCCATGAAAGATATGCGTTCGAAGCCACATGTATTGTCGATCATCACGTCGGTGATTGGAAGCGGGAATTCGTCCTTCGGGCAAGCAGTGTTTAGATCCCTGAAGTCGATACAAACTCGTATCTTCCCATTCTTCTTGGTGACAGGGACGACATTGGCCACCCAATCTGGGTGTTGTTCTTCACGGATGAAGCCGCTGGTTAAGAGTTTGTCCACCTCATGATCGATGGCGTTCATGATGTCCGGACGGAAGCGTCGCTGTTGTTGTTTGATAGGCTTGGCATCAGGTAAGATGTTCAACCTATGCATCGCGATCTGGGGATCAAGTCCCGGCATATCTTCGTAGCTCCAGGCGAAGACGTCGATATACTCTTTAGCCAGCTGGATTAAAGATTCTCGGTCTTCTCCTTTTAGGCTTTTGCTGATGAAGATGGATTTGGAAGAAGATCCGTCCCCAAGGTTGATCTGCTCGACTTCGTCTTCGGTAGGTGGTTCACGTAATTCAAAGCGAGACTCACATTGTTCTCTTAGGCGTTGAGTCCAGGGTTCTTCTTCGAAGAATTCTGGCGTTTGATCTTCGCCTTCATCTTCTTGAGGTTGTACAGATGTCATGTTGGCTGACAGCACTCTCTTGAAGACTGAACCGATACTGGTATCGAAATTCCAAGTTGATGCTTCAGACGAGTGAGAATGTTCTACTTCTTCTGCGTCTGAACTCTCTGGAGTTGATGGTGGCGTGACATAGCCTACCCCCCGTCGAGTTCGATTGTAGTAGTCCTGCGGCTTTTCTTTAGGTGTTGGAAGCCGGAGAGGGGGACGTCGACCCTTGCCGTAGTTCAGGCCTTTTTTGCTTTTTAGGTCGTAACCCATCTTTTGGATGAAATACTTTGTCTTATCCGTGTACCGATAGACTTGTATTCTGTCGGTATATGGTTCTGGCTCGAGTGGCGGGAGATCTTGATGACGCTCAACTTTGCCGAAGATGATGGATTCTTCGTCTCGACTTCGTGGCGGGACTATGTAACAGACCCCTTGGAACGGGACTACTCGATTTACATGATGGACGGTCGTTATTTGTGTTTGCAACGACCGCAGAGCGTTATCTAATGTATACATGGCATTCCAATGTGGAAGACTAGAATAATTAAAAGACACTCTATTATTGATGAAATACGAGATTTTATCCCGCGGGATTACATTGTCCAGAGAGGGTGCATTTACATCAGCAGAGATATATTTCCCTAGCTCTTCATTTGTGAGTACTGGGGTAGGATCGGGAGAATCCACCACAGTGTTGGTCTTGGGGTCCGAAAGGACTATGTGGGCCTTCTCCGGCAACTTGAGTTGTGGCGGCTTGCCTTTAAGACGCACCTTCAGAGGTGGCTCCACTGTGCCTCCGGTGATTGGTGCCTTCGCATGTAGTTTTGCCACAAGGGGAGCCGATGTTTGAGGCGGCTTTCCCTTGAGTCGTATCTTCAGGAGAGCTTCAGGAGTTGGTGCTTTTCCTGGTAGCTTGATGTTCATGGGAGGCAACTTCTGAGGCGGTTTGCCTTTGAGTCGGATCTTTAAAGGTGCATCGGGAGTCATCTCAGGCTCCATGTTCGGCTTTGCTATCGTTTCTGCCTCGTCATCAGCATCATTGGCTTCCTCCTTGTCAGGTGACTTGTACAAGTCGAAATCGGTGAAGTAAGCTTCAACCCCTTTGAAAGGGTCAATGTCTGTGAACTCCGTCCGGATGACGTCGTTAGTGGACACGTACTTCATACATTGGTGGAGCGTGGATGGCACCACCATGTACTCATGCAGCCATGGACGACCCAACAGGAGGTTGTAGTTAACGTCGGCATCCACAACATAACAAGTCACCTCGGTTCTGAGGTTACCGATATGGCACTTGAGTCGTATTTTGCCCAGTGGCTCGCTTTTGCTAGCGTTGAAGCCACTGATAGTTGTATTGGAAGACGCCAATCGGTACATTGGGATCCCCAGTATTGAGAGCGGCGTCTTCGGAATGATGCTGAGGGAAGACCCGGATCGATCTGAATCCGCTTCACCTTGACTGAACCGATATACCCTGTATAGTACAGCAGCCTGTTGTGTCGGTTGTGCTTGAGCAGCATGTCTTGTTGGGTGAAGGTTATATTGGGGATAACTTCATCCGCACAATGACAGTGCGCACATGTAGTTGGGAGATCTTCAGGCTGCTTGACCTGACTGATGAAGGACTCAGCATCCTTCAGGGCTTCGCAGAGAGCTTCTCGGGTGTCTTTGGAAAGACGAAGGAGCTCGAACCGAGATAGGCGGGCAGGAGTACTGGCCAGTTGTGCCAGTATGTCGAAGTTGTGGGGCTTGGCTAGCCCCGAAGCATTCTCCTTTCGTAGAGGTCTATCGAAACGAGCCTCTACATGCTTCTGCTTATTCGCTGCTGAGGGCTTAGATGGGCCTTCTTCTGGGGCAGTAGGGATGGTGCAAGGAGGCACCACGTCGACGGCAGCTTCGTCGGGTTGGACGTTCTGATGTGCACGTGTCTGTACAGGAAGTGCCTCTTCCGCAGAGGAAGAGACAATACGGCAAGACTTGATCTTCCTGCCAATGCGGCAAGACTTGATCTTCCTGCCTTTGGATTTGGAGGCAGAGCGTACCTCCGGTTGAGTGACCTCGGAGACAAGATCGGGGTGGACCCATAAGATCTCTCCCCGAGGTGTGGTGAGCGGGACGAGTCCACTCACGTTGTCACGGGTAGGTGGTAAGTTAACCACCTCCATTGTCGTCTTCGGGATGGGGACGACGCCATCTTATGTTGTAGTTGGCGGCAAGGTGCCGAACTGGAGTGACACCACGTTGGCCGACACCGTCTTCTCCTCGTAGTCGACGGAGATAACATCCGCATTGATCATGCGCTAGATGTAGTTTTTGAGGACGTAGCAGTCCTTGGTTGGGTGTCCGACAAACCGATGGTAGTGACAGTACCTCAGATTATCCACTTTCCCAACCTCGTCGGGACGCTTTGGGTCTGGCAGTTTGATCTTGTCACCCTGCTTCAGTATCTCAAAGAGTTGCAGGATGTCTTCATCGTTGAAAGAATAAACCTCCTTTGGTCTTGGTGCAAGTGGAGGCTTTTGAGTAGGCGCTGATGCACCTTTTGAGGCATTGACAGTCAACGCCTGTTTCCCCTTCGTCTCTCGTCCGGGGTTGTTGGCTGCAGGCCGTTTCCCCTTGTCCTCAAAGGCAGGGAAACTGACTCCCAGAAGTCGAGCATTGGCCGCCTTCTTTTCTGCAGCTTCAGCTTCGATGATCAAGGAACTCCAGTCGGGAGGATGAGTAGAGTTGAGCCAGAGTTTGACTGCAGGCAGCATGTTCATGCTGTAGGAGGAGAGGAGCGCATATTCTGGCATGCCTGGAGGCAGTCTGAAGCAGGCCTGTCAAAAACGTTCGATGAACACTCGAACTGTTTCCTTCTCCTTCTGGCGTATCTCTATGAGGGACGCCATTGTCATGTCCTTTCCGCCGTCGTAGAAACGGTCGAGGAAAAGGCGCGTCAAGTCGTCGAAGGAAGATATGGAATTGTCGGGAAGGCTGCAGTACCAGTCGTACGCCACTCCTTTCAGTGCCCCAACAAATATGCTGGTGAGTAACGCGTCCTCCTTCGGAAGATGTCCCGTTTGGGACTGGAAATACGTCAGATAGCGACGCAGAGAGTCCTTCCCGTCGTATGGCGTCAGTATTTATGGTTTATACTTAGGAGGATAAACCACTTTGTTCCACTCGAGGGGATAAGGTTGGGGAATCCCCATCTTTTGGCGCTCCTCTTGTCTCGTCTTGGACTCAAAGCGCTCGTGCAAGTCCCTGATCATCTCAACTACGTCTTCCGTGGAGCTGGGAGTCGGGAAAGGTGGTACCACCTGGAGTTGAGCATTTGAGGGCTCCGACGTCCGAGGTGCTTCGCGGCGATCTGTGTCCGAGGATACCCGTTGAAGGGGTACACTCGATTCTCCATTGGCCCCGGGATCAGGACCGGTAGAGGGCACCCTGGCCAAAGCTGACCGTATCTCAAACACTGCTTGAGTCAGTGTTTGCATGGAGACAGAGAGGGTTTTGAGTCCTCCCTCCAGAGTATCCATGCGCTGGACGAGGTCTGCTGACGGCGCATCAGACTCGGTGTCACCCCCAGCCATGTATACTATCATGACGCGGCTGGAAGTGGATGGATCGGTTGAGGCTTCACTCTCGGCTTCGCTCTCCTGTAGGGGAGTTGCCTCTCCTGGAGCTTCGTCTTGGCCACCCCCAGCTATGTTCTGGAGAACATTCTCGTCGGAAGCGTCTGCAAGGGCCTAACTACCCTCAGTTCTGTCTTGGAAGACTTCTTCATCTCCGAGAATCAAATCTGCAGGGGCTAGACTACCCCCAGCTATGTTTTGAAGGACACCCTCATCTTCGGGAGAAGTATCCGTAAGGGTCTGATTACCCCCAGTCCTGTCTTGGAGGACTTCTTCGTCTTCGAGATGCAAATGAACAGGGGTTGAACGACCCCCAGCTTCCACCCCAGCTGTGCTTTGGAGGACACCTTCGTCTTCGAAAGGAGGCTCAACAAGGGTCTGACTACCCCCAGCTTTCTCTAAGATCTTCTTCCTCCCCCGAGTGCCTTCGAACACTCCGGAGGACGAGACAGTTGTCTTGGTTTTCCTCGGCTGGCTCTTGGATGAGGAATTGCCAGTCGTCTTTCGGACTGACAAGGAGTTAGAGATCACGTTGCATGAAGCAACCCTTGGCTCTTCTTTTGTTGACACCTTCTTCTCGAGGCAACGTTGGAGGGGTGTCGATGATTGCAGCCGCTGGAAGACCGACTGTCTTGGTGGGACTGTTGTCTTGCAACAGCAGTTGATGGTGACTACAGCACAAGTGTGCCCCGTGAGAGGCGCATCGTGCTTGTTAGTCGACTCTCCTGATTGGCGCTTGTGAGTGATCACGTTACGCAGATCATTGGAGGAGAGTGCCACCTTCGCACCCCCTTCAGGCGCATGGCAAAGCCAAGCACCGGGGTGGTCAGGTGAATGTTGCGCCCCCTGATCTAACACCAAACAGGCGTCCCGATCAGTAGTGGAGGAACAACATTTAAAGTGACTTGAACGGACCTCAGACGCACAACCAGAGGAGGCGCGGGAGTTCAAGACCACTAGATTTGCCTTGCTCGACTTGGTTGTGCACGCAATAGATACGCCAAAGTGAGACAAGGACTTTGAAGGTTGGCTCATTTTTGGCGCAGAAGCACCTGAGTCGACCTTATACAGCTTACCACCAGCAGCGCGCATGATTGTGAGCGCATGCTTCTGGCTTGCTACTGGCATAGCACGTTTGGGGCACATGGCCCGTGCTGCCTTGGACTTCTTCGTACTAGCCCGCTGGGGCGCGTAGTACTCAAAATCCAAATTCTCCTCGCCACTACAGCGAGTGAGTCTGTCAAAGACAGAGATCTTCTGTGGCACATCAGAGGTGATGCGCGGGGCATTAGCTGCGCCCCTGCTCCATCGACGTATCTTCCTCGCCTGAGAGGGAGATGGCTGGGGAATGTGGTCAGCCGCACGTTTCTCCGAGAGATGCGCTGCACCAGTGGGCGCATCTTGGTTGCTGAGGACGTCAGCAGGAAGGGAAGGCTGGATCGGCGCATCCCCTTCAGTGGTGGTGCCAGAGGCGTCGACCTTGCGTACCCAGACTCAGCGAGTCTTTTTCGGCTTCGGCAGCCGCTTCGAAGGACTCGCACTGCCTTCAGAAATGAACTCCTCATACGCCTGTTGATTGAGGCGTACGACCAGCGTCTTGTGGGAGGAGCCCACCTTCACGTCGTCGGATTGCGACACAGCTTTCTCGGTAGAGGAGAAAGAGGTCCCCAGCAGAGTCGTCAGTTTGTTTGCCATTAAAATTGTGTTATTGCAAATTTTAATACAAACAGAACAGTGTTACAATGTAGGACTTAGACGTAGTCCTAGGAGTACACTTTTGTTTATCTGGGTCCCTTGTGCCGATGGAGCGAGTGGTAATACGTTGACTTCGTTGACGATCTGAGGACGGTTATCGGTTCTCTGAAGGTCTGGATTGCTCTGGATGCTGGAGCTTGCTGAGAGGAGGAAGACGTTGAGTGTCTGTATCTGCCTCTCTGGTGGTGCGAAGTCTCTGTCTATGTATGTTGCTCTGTGTGTGCGTTGTGTGTGGGAAGAAGGAAATAATCCCTCTATTTATAGTTTTGCAGGCTGCCTGCTCATGCGTGTTTGCCATTAAAATTGTTTTGATTGAAATCTTAATACAAACAGAACAGTGATACAATATAGGACTTAGATGTAGTCCTAGGAGTACACTTTTGTTTAAGCTGGGTCCTTAGTGCCAATGGAGCGAGTGGTAATGCGTTGACTCCGTTGACCGGCTGACGGCGGTTATCGGTTCTCTGAAGGTGTTGATTACTCTGGGTGCTGGAGCTTGCTGAGAGGAGGAAGACGTTGAGTGTCTAGAACTGCCTCTCCGGTGATTCTCTGTTGTGGATTCTCTGTGAGTCTTATGTTCTGAGTCCCCGTCTGTGTGAAGGAGATGATCCTTCTATTTATAGTTTTGCAGGCTGGCTGCTCATACACGCATGTAGGATGCGTCGGTGTGGGAACGCCACGTGGAGGTTGCTGATGGAGGCGCATGGATGCTGCGCCCTGATCGAGGGGGAGAACTCTTCATACTGCTGTTGTGAGCCGGCACGTAGCAGGGAGAAGATCTTTCCGTTGCTGAAATCTTGGATGAGTTGAGTCAAAAGACACGTGTCGTCGACTCATGGTTCGAAGATCTCGGATTTGGTGGAGAGGAGTGATCTGGTGGGCTGCGCCTTGGATTGGGTGCAGGAGGAGGCTGCGGCTCATAACCTTTAGGAGTTACAAACCATTTGGGGCGCATGGCTTTTGAGGCGCATACAGGCGACTTTCCTTCTGTCTTTCGAGATCAGAGATCAGTCTGGGGCGCATGGCTTTTGAGGAGCATGCAAAACTTCAACCGGAGACTCTTCTTCTGTCTTTAGGGATCAGTGAAGGGTCTGAGACGCATGGCTTTTGAGGCGCATGCTGGTTTGGACGCATGGCCGTAGAGGCGCATGCGGGTGTGGACGCATGGTCGTAGAGGCGCATGCGGGTGGCCACGTGGCAGTAGCTGTCGGAATAGAGTCATGATGATGCTGACGTTGCCGACGCTTCGTTTTCTGAATAAAGCTGTCAACTGTTCAGACTTTGGGAGGCGTGCTGCCAACTCTGTCAGTTCAGCATTTAATGTTGGTGACGTTCGATGGACAGCTGAGTGGGCGCGTCGGTTGGCGTTCCACTCGGTATGGAGATGTGTGGGGGCGCATCCTCTATAATACGCCGAGTACTGTAGGGCGCGTCTGTGTGATGCGCCTAATGTCGAAGGGCGCGTCCGTGTGATGCGCTGTCTGGCTGGCGCATCGGACATGTCTTTTAATGATGCGGCTGTCTCGCTCTTCGAGTGCTATAAATAGCCGTTTGGCTGAATTCGAGGCGTCCGGTTCATCCATTTAATGTAAATTCATTGCACGGAATTCGGAGGGCCATCCACTTGGCGCGTGGGTTTGATCTGCCCGGCCTATAAATAGTGGCATGGAGAGAAGATTTGCTTCTCATTCCCTCACGTACTTCTAATATGAACTTGAACATACGGGTGCATTCTGCTGACGAAGTGCTCCCGAGGGTGAAGATGAGACGCTGTGTTGTCTTTGATGCACTTGAAGGTGACTGTTACATCCAAAAGATGGAGTCGAGGGCTTCTGAGGCAGGCGAAAGGTGCCTGTTGCATCCAAAGATAGGGATGCTCGAGCCTCGTCTCCGTTATTCCGGAAGAGCCGTAGATCGGAATGGCGGTGCAAGGCTCTTTCTTCCTGCAAAGTGGGGTTTCCCCACTTTGATCGTGTCGAAAGCTGCTCCTTTAGCCGTGGTTTCGATCACGGTCTTCCTTCGGCTTTGGAGGCTCTTTCGAAGCCTCCCCTGGCCACAGCATTTGCGGTGCTCTTCTCTTCCTTGGTTCCAGCCAGAGGGTTAAATGCTTTGTGTCGAAGCATTTATCGGGCGAGCCTGGTTGGAAGAGCGGCACATAACTGGGCTCTGCTCGGCCAGGTGAGCCTGGCTGGAAGAATTTGGCTGAAGGGATGCACATAACTGAGCTGCTGGAGAGATGATGGGATGCGCCTGGATGGAGGCGCATGATATCTGCTGCGCTTTACTGGTGGCGCATAGTGATGCTGCGCCTATCTGGAGACGCATGGTGGCCGCTGCCCTTATCTGAAGGCGCATGATGGCCGCTGGCTATAGACTTAGGCTCTTTCCTTTGTAGAAATTCTCCTTTGTACAGCCTTTTCTAGACATGTAATAGACTTTTATATATAAAATAAAAAGTCCTTCTTCAAATGTCTATAGTTATTGACTTTGCTGTGAAGTTCTTCGTCTGAGTTCTGGCGCATGTAGTGTCTGGCGCATGGGCTTTCTGGTTGTGAAATTCCATGCTTCTACAAGACCCCCTTCAAAGTTTTCAAAACTTTTGAATAAGTTTTGGAATACTTTGAAATAAGAAGCATGGAGGTCAGGGCGCATGATTTCTGGGCGCATGCTTGTTCGGGCGCATGCTCTTCTCAGTTAATGATGATGGTGCCTCGGTAACCGAAAAGATTAATGATGATCTTTTGGTTTTATTTGCTGCTATCCTTGCACAGAACCCGAGACGACGGCTGAGATCACACGTCATCTGTTCACGCGTGCGACCATGCCCTATAAATAGGTAAGAGTCGGAGAGAGAAAGAGTTCTTCTTCTCTGTGCCTCTGCTTCTTTAGAGTTTCTTCTTCAAAACCCTAATTTCTCCTTCTTCGAGAGAATGGCTCCCAAGACTCCTCGCGGTGCTGCCAGCAAGGGGAAGGAGAAAGCGAAGGAGTCCGCGGAAGTTGCGGCGGCTGTCGTTCCCCGTCGGCCTGTCGAAGTTCGGCCGGAGGTGGTTGGTAAGTCTCATTGTCCGTACGCCAACGCACATAGGCCTTGAGTCTTTAATGATGTGCCGCGGTCTTTGCCCGCCGACGCGCATGGGTTTAAACCCTGGTGATGCGTCGAGGCTATACTGCTGACGCGCATGGGTTCAAACCCTGATGATGCGCCGAGGCTATACTGCGGACGCGCATGGGTTCAAACCCTGATGA
Source organism: Iris pallida (assembly GCA_029216955.1). Taxonomy (NCBI): domain Eukaryota; kingdom Viridiplantae; phylum Streptophyta; class Magnoliopsida; order Asparagales; family Iridaceae; genus Iris; species Iris pallida. Next base: position 2,986,455 of record JANAVB010038615.1, on the reverse strand, counting down.
TGCGCCGAGGCTATACTGCGGACGCGCATGGGTTCAAACCCTGATGATGCGCCGAGGCCATACTGCTGACGCACACGGGCTCAAACCCTGATGATGCGCCGAGGCCATACTGCTGACGCGCACGGGCTCAAACCCTGATGATGCGCCGAGGCCATACTGCTGACGCGCACGGGCTCAAACCCTGATGATGCGCCGCAGTTTTCTCCTTTAGACACATTGTGTGTTCTCTTCTGACTTTTTCTGATCTTTTACTAGTGTCGATGGCAATCCCGCCTTTGAGTGAAGTTTTCTTAGAGGCTGCCTTCAACCAAATGGGAGTAGAGCATAACGAGGAAGTGATAAACCCTGCTCAAGATGCTCTTATGCTGGATCAGCCTCCTGAGAGAATGACCCTAATCCGTGAACAGCAGTATTGGTTCCTCAAACGGATGATGGAGCGTGGAGTCATTAAACCCTCCACATCTGATAAAGTGACCTTCCTGAAGCCTGAGTTCCTGTTTGGAGACCGTCTCACTTCTACTGATTCGTCAGTACTGAAGGTCAAGGAGGACTGGTTCTTTACTGCGAATGGAGTGCATATGACTGTTAAGCAACTTGAACGTCAGTGGCCTTTGACGTCCTTCTGTCGTCTTGTTTCCCAGAGGAGAATGTCTTGGGAGCTTACCCCTTCTCAGGGGGGAGCGATGACTGGTGTCATCCAAATTGATTCTACTTCCGACCAAAGGGATGCTTTGACCGTTGTACGGTCTGGGTCTTCTTACACTTGGCGGACTTTACGTCCTGGGAGCCTCTTCAGTGATGTACCCATTGATACGTTTGCTTATAGTACTTCGACTTTTACACATCGTATGTTTTTGATGGAACGTTCCTACCCGACAGGAGAGTTTCGGGTGGAGGGTTGGTGCCATTACGTCTCCAAATGGGATAAACTGACGCTCTGGATCTTGTCGCGGTTTCAGACTGAGCTCCGAGAGATCGGGTTGACTGCCGCGATCCGTGCTACCCAGGCAGGTGTTGACCTTAATAGGCACATGTTCCTCGCACTCCTGGAGATGTTTGATATCCATACCGGGACCTTCTTTACCCCGGTGGGGGAATTAGGGTTCGCACTTCATGAGATGTACGAGGTGTCAAAACTCCCTTGGGGGTCGGAACCCTATGAAGAGTACTTTCCCACCAACGAGGAACTTCAAATCCTGGGGGACAGGGCTGAGGAGATGACGGCCGTCTTCAAGGAAGTGGCGAGTCGTCATTACTATATGCAGAGATGGGATAGGAACGGGACGCAGCCTCATGTGACCGCTTGGAGAGATCATGTCTTTAGACAAGACAAGGAGGATCCCTCACAATTTTCCACTCCACCGGCGCTCTCTCGTAGCGAAGTGTTGTCCGAAATGAGCAGGTTAGGGGAGAAAAATCCCCGAGGAAATGAGGACCAGCAGTCAGATGCACGCTCCTACAGCTGCTTTTGGCATCTTACTTATCGGATGTCACCCAAGGCGGTGTTGGCATCCTACCTGATGATATGGCTCCGGGATTGCGTATTTGCGGGCGGATCCGGTGCCGTAGAGAGGGTAACCCGAAACTTAATCCTGCCAGCCGTGAAGCTGGTTTTCGGTCGGCGTTTGGCTCTTCTCCCCGCAATGGTATGTAACCTGCAGCGAGGTTTGAGAGAGTTTGCTGGAAATGTGATTCATGACAGAGGCCGAAACAATAACTTCCCGCGCGCCGAACTGCCGTTTCACTATTTGATGGGATGGCTGATTCTGCATCATCCCAGTGTGATGAGCCCAGGCTCGGAAGGAGATTATAAGGCTGGAGATGCATTCCTTCGTCGTTTCCATCGGAGGAGCTGGTCGCATACTGGTGTCCCGGTTTGTAGAAAGGTTTTATCCCGTCTTCAGGGTTGGGAGATCACCAAAGTTGGTCCCATCTATTTGGGTTTTGAGGCCAACGAGGATTTACGGGACCTGGGCGAAGGTACTACCACTCTGCCTCAATGGGGATTCCGCTGGTTGCAAAATATCCGGCCGTCCCATCTGGTGTACCGGAACCGGAATCAGTGCTACCTGGAACCGTACTTGCCGAGCCGTTTTGCGCGGCAATTTGGTTATGCTCAGATGATGTTGGATAACCCCAGTAATACCCTGGGGTATGTTGGAAGTTTGTTGGACGGTGCACGAGCTTGGCATTACTATAATGCCGGATGTACTGGAGCTCGTTTTACGTTGCCCGTCCCCGATCCGCGGCCGCCCATTCTTTACTCGGCCGCCAAATTTTACTGTGTTATGGCTGCCCCGCCCTCCGGATATGACAGGGAGACCAGCCTTATCGCAGGCACCCAGTTAGCAGCGACTGGGGATACGCCAGGGAAGGCTCGGCCGCATCGTCCGTCAGGGGTGGGTCAACGGAGTGCCCCCTCCGCATCACAAGCAGAACCCTCGGGCGATCGACCGAAACGATGTGCAGATACAGGGGCTGAATCTCTTGTGTCGAAGAAGCAGAAGAAGGCATCGTTACCGACGGTGTCATCGGATTCGGCATCCGAAGAGGTAAGGACATCCTACTAAATCTGATTTTGGTTCCGCCACTTACGAGATCCCATCTTCTTTTGTAGGAGCCGCTAAAAAGAAAACCTCGTACTCCAAAGTCGGGTGGGAGTAGGCGAGAAGAGATGGCGAGCTCGTCTGGAGTGCGTATCCCGCCGACAATGATGTCTCTCATGGAGGAAGATCCGGAGGATACTGTTATCGTGGAGGTTCCGGTCAGGAGGGAACCTGAGGGTGCAGCAGCTTCCGAGGTGGCGAAGGCCACAGCGGAGGCTTCACATATCGAAGGTTTAGCAAGTGCGCAGCTTCCTGGTGATGAAGAGGAATGGAGTTCATCATCTTCCGATGACACCGTTCCGGAGCTGCAGGAGTCTGTTGCGGGGGCAGCAGAAGCAGTGGGGATAGAGGAGAGGGTTGATTCCCCTCCTGGTCATGATGAAGGGAGGTCGGCTGAATCATTGCCGAATCCTTCCTTGGCTTCAACCATGGACATAGAGATGGCTACCGATCAGGCGGTAGCGACAGATTCTGTCCCTGTAGAGGGACTTGAGAAGAATGAGACTCTTCTGCCGGTCTTGTCTCCTGGGGCTGGCCAGGAGATAAATGTTGACCTCCCCGTTTTGCCGGGGGAGGTGGCTGATGCTGATAGAATGTCGGGGGAAGAGGTAGCCGTTGACGTCGGTGATTTCTCCGGGCTTGAGAAGGGTAAGGGTGTGGAACCCTCTGTTGCTCCTTCTACTTGGGGTACTATCATGACGCATGCGCCGGCTCCTTCTGTTCTTTCGGCTCCTCGGGCTAGCAGTCTGGGCCCTGTTGATGAAGAGCCTATTGCTGCCGAGATTCAAACCTCTCAGATCGAGGTCGGCGGATCTTCCTCCGGTCCGCAAACTGTAGTAGCTCCCTCAACTCCTGCTATGACGCCGCAGGTGCTGGCGGAAGCCGACGGGTATGTGAAATTCCTCGTCGAGGGAGTGTACAAAATGCTGGAGAAAGGTGTATCTGCAGTGGTAGATGCCAAGGGGAGCTTTGCGGCGGCAAAAGCTTTGGCAATGCCTTGTATCGAGCTGATCCGCATTCACCAGGGCCATGACCATATGGCCGAAATTTTGGAGGTTTCGGTGATGGAGCTGGACGAGCGGCTCGCGGAACTGCAGCGCATCCAACGAAATGACCTCTCGGTCTTGATAGATGCAGAGATAGAAAAGTCGATGGCTGAGATCGAGGCTTCCCATCGAGCCGAGGTGAGCAGTTGGGAGCGTGAAGTGGCTGGGACTGAGGCTGCGGCGGAGCAGCTGTCTCAATCTATGAAGAAGACGACGGAGAAGCGGGCTGCGGTGGATGCTAACATCGCAGAGGTTGATGCTCAGATGCGCCGTCTTGAAGACCAGCGGGCCCAACTTCAACTAGAGGCTGAGCGTGTCCTGGCTGAACACGTGGCATTCAAGCAGGAGGAAACGACTCTTACTCAGCGGACCCTTGCTTTGGCTCAGCAGCGACGACAGCTTGATGAGAAGTATGAGAGTAAAACTTTCGCTGAGGCTGTCGGGTTAATGCGTCAAGAAGCCGAGCTGCGAGTCCAGGCGACTGTGGAAACTCGCACTGCCGACCTGAGACGTCGAGTCAGAGAACTCTCATCCCACCCTGGGGAGGATCGGGGATTGTAGCTTCTCTTCTTTTTTATGTGTTTTTTACAACTCTTGCTGGGGAAATAGCGTATTTCTGTACTCCCTTTTTTTTTTTAAAATAAAAATAAATAAAGAAATACACTATCTCTTTGATGTGTTCATTTTTGATTTCATGAACATGATGATTTATGTGGACCTATTATCTTTTGCGCACCTTGGTTTTTAGGTACAGATAATAAGTATAAAGGAACCAACATGTTTGCTCAGAGGTAATATGGACATGGCAATCATTAGGTTCAAATGATAGAATCTTCCTACTCAGAGGTGTTTATGGACGTGGTAGGAATGATCCTGGGGGATACGCTGAACAACTCAGAGGTAATGTGGACGTAGAAGTTCTGCGATCAATGTACGACAACGCAGGAGTTGTTTGTACGGGATGTTTACTCAGAGGTAATATGGACGTGGTAAACATGAAGGATAGCGTAAGCTTACGAAGTGTAAGGTTCCGCTTTGTAGGATGTAGAGAGACAACTCAGAGGTAATGTGGACGTGGTTATCTTTCTACGGAAGGATGCCACGGAACAGCTGGGTTCCGGAAGCGATTGATTTTGTGAAAAGAGGTTGTTTGGGGAAATACATGTCTTGGAGGATGTCAAGAGTAGTACTTCTTTAGGAACTTGCCGTTGATGGGCATCATGAACAAGTCCCCATTGGGTTTGGCGAGCCGGTAAGCACCGTTTGAGTATACCGTCTCAATGATGAAGGGTCCTTCCCATTTGGGCTCGAACTTCCCTGGTGTCTTGTGAGTTAACACCATTGGCCTTCTGACTGCTAAAACCAGGTCGCCAACTTGGAAAGTTCTTTGCTTGACCTTCTTGTTGAAAGCCTGTGATATACGGGCTTGGTAAAGTTCGATGCGTTGTTGAGCTAGGAGACGCTTTTCGTCAAGTGCCTCCAATTCCCGCAGACGACGACGTTGATTGTCTTCTTCTGTGAGATCGTTTGTGATTGCCACGCGGAGCGAAGGTATCTGTATCTCGAGAGGCAGTACTGCTTCGCTCCCGTAGACCAGGGAGAATGGAGTGTTGCCTGTTGGGGTCCGTACCGTTGTGCGGTAGGCCCAAAGGCATTCGCCAAGCTTTTCGTCCCAGTCGCGTTTGTTGGATGATACGACTTTTTTGAGTAGCCTGACGATAGTTTTGTTGAACGCCTCGGCCAATCCGTTTGCTGCCGGATTGTAGGCGGTTGAGGCCACGTTTTGAATGCGATTCTTGTCACAGAACCTGCTGAAAATGTGGCTGATAAACTGAGGACCATTGTCATGGATGATTCGCCGGGGTACCCCGAAACGGTAAATGACATGGTGTTTGATAAAGCTGACCACCCTGGAGCTTTTTACTTCTGCTAGTAGGACTGCTTCCGCCCATTTGGAGAAGTAATCGGTGATGGCCAGGATGAAGCGGTGTCCTCTCGATGAAGGAGGGGTGATTGGCCCTACAATGTCCATGCCCCAGGCTTCGAATGGCCAGGAGGCGACTGTAGGATATAGAGGTTCAGATGGTGTATGTATGAAGTCTGCATGAAGTTGGCATGCATGGCACTTCTTAGCATATTCTACTGCGTCGACAACCATGGTTGGCCAGTAGTAGCCCATACGTCGCAGTCGATCTTGCAACTTAGGCCCTGGTTGGTGAGCACCGCAAGTTCCGTCATGAGCTTCTCGAAGAGCTTCGGCCGCTTCTTCGTTAGACAGGCATCGAAGGAGAAGCCCGTCGAAGGAGCGTCGGTACAGCGTTTTAGTGGCTGTATCGTAGTAGAATCGAAGAGAGCGTCTCCTGACTGAGACGGCTTCCTTCGGGTCCTCTGGAAGGATTCCGTAGACAGCGAAGTCGATGAACGGGAACCTCCAGTCTCGGACATTAACCCCAGATTTGTCGGCATGGCGTGAGCCATTTGCAAACATAGGTTGTTTCTGGGACAAATCAAGTCTCGGCCAGTTACCGTGACATAGTGTTGAGTCCCAAGGGGCACGGCCAATGAGGCTGCGAGGCCAGCTAGAGCGTCAGCCTCCAAGTTTTGTAGGCGGGGTACATGTTCGATGAAGAACCCAGTGAAGGTTGAAATAATGTTCAATGCAACTTCATGGTAAGGGATCAAATCTTCATGGCGAACCTCGTATTGCTCCCGAATCTGGTTTACGACGAGTTTCGAGTCGCCGTAGGCTTCCAGATGATCCACCCCCAGCTGTTGTGCTAGCTGGAGTCCCATGACGAGTGCATTGTACTCAGCAACATTGTTGGAGCACGGCTTCGAAAGGGAGTATGCGCGCTGGATGACCAGCTGATCGGGGGAGACTAAGACTACCCCCACTCCTGCGATGATTTGGCCATTGGGGCCCGTTCTTGAAGCGCCATCGAAGAACATCCGCCAAACGGGGCTTCCTTCAGTGACGTTTGATTCTTGGACTTCATCCGGGATGTCTTCATAGAGTTTTGAAGATTCTGGGATGGGGTGTGCAGCTAAAAAGTCAGCCAGAGCCTGACCCTTGACTGCCTTCTGCGAGACAAACACCATGTTGTATGGTGTTAGTAGGATCGCCCATGTAGCCAGCCGGGAGTTTAATGACCCTGGCTTCGTCATGAGAACTCTGAGCGGATTGACTCGGAAGATGACGTAAATTGTCTGGCCCGAGACGTAATGACGAGTCTTCTGAATGGCAAACACCAAAGCCAAGCACTCCTTTTCAACGGGGTTGTACCGGTGTTCGGCCCCGATGAGTGTTCGACTGAGGTAGTAGATTGCTTGCTCGTAGCCTGCATCGCTGTTTTGAGCCAGCAAAGCGCCGAGGGAATGATCCATGGCACGGACGTAGAGGAGGAATGGTTTGCCGGCGACAGGTGCCACTAGGACTGGCGGGCTTGTTAAGTAAGCCTTGATGTCGTCGAAAGCCTTTTGGCACTCCTCTGTCCAGACATAAGAGACTCCCTTCTTCATGAGCTGAGTAAAGGGTTGACATTTACCGGAGAGGTTTGCTATGAACCTCCGGATGTATGCCAAACGTCCCTGTAAGCCCCGAAGTTCTCGAAGGTTCTTCGGAGGGTCCATGTTAAGGATGGCTTTAGTCTTCTCGGGATCGACATGAATGCCTTTTGCCGTGATGACAAAGCCCAAGAATTTGCCGCTAGAAACCCCCAGGAAGGATTTAGCGGGGTTCATTTTGAGTTGATGTGCCCGCATGAGATCGAAGACCGTCTTTAGGTCCTGTAGGTGATCTCTTTTGAGGCGGCTCTTGACTGCGATGTCATCAACATAGCACTCAACGTCTTTCTCCTCTCAGGGAGGCCATCTTCAGGGAGGCCATCTTCGCCTTGATGAAGATCCGCCGCAGCTGTGCTTTGGACATCTTCGTCTTCGGAAGGAGGCTCGACAAGGGTCTGGCTACCCCCAGCTTCCTCCAAGGACTTCTTCCTCGACCGAGTGCCTTCGAACACTCCAGAGGTCGTGACAGCTGCCTTGGTTTTCCTCGGCTGGCTTTTGGATGAAGACGAGGAATTGGCAGTCGTCTTCCGGACAGATGAGGAATTGGAGATCACGTTGCATGACGCAATCTTTAGTTCCTCTTCTGCTGACACCTTCGTCCCAAGGCGATGTCGGAGGGGTGTCGATGATTGTAGCCGTTGGAAGACCGACTGCTTTGGCGGTACTGCCGTCTTGTAACAGCAGTTGATGGTGACCACTGCACAAGTGTGCCCCGCGAGAGGTGCATCGTGCTTGTTGGTCAACTCTCCTGACCGGCGCTTGTGAGTGATCACGTTGCGCAAGTCGTTGGAGGAGAGTGCTACCCTCACACCCCTCTCAGGCGCATGGCAGGGCCAAGCGCCGGGGTGGTCGGGTGAGTGCTGCGCCCCCTGATCTAATACCAAGCAGGCATCACGATCAGTAGTGGGGGAACCACAGCATTTGAAGTGACTTGAACGGACCTCGAACGCACAACCAGAGGAGGCGCGGGAGTTCAAGACCACAGAGTTTGCCTCTCTCGGCTTGGTTGTGCATGCAGTGAATGCGCCCAAGCGAGATGAGGACTTTGAAGGTCGACTCGTTGTCAGTACAGAAGCACTTGAGTCAACCTTGTACAGCTTGCCATCGGCAGCGCGTGTGATTGTAAGCGCGTGCCTCTGGCCGGCTGCTGGCATAGCACGTTTGTGGCGCATGGCCCGTGCCGCCTTGGATTTCTTCGTACCAGCCCGCTGGGGCGCATAGTACTTAGCATCCAAATTCTCCTCGCCATTACAGCGAGTGAGTCTGTGAAAGACAGAGGATCTTTGCGGCGCACCAGAAGTGATGCGCGGGGCATTGGCTGCGCCCCTGCTCCGTCGACGTATCTTCCTCGCCTGAGAGGAAGATGGCTGGGGAACGTGGTCAGCCGTACGCTTCCCCGAGAGATGCGCTGCATCAGCGGGCGCACCTTGACTGCTGAGGACGTCAGCAGGAAGGGAAGGCTGGACGGGCGCATCCCCTTCAACGGTGGTGCCCGAGGCGTCGACTTTGCGCACCCAGACTGCGCGGGTCTTCTTCGGCTTCGACAGCCGCTTCGAAGGACTCGCACTTCCTTCATAAATGAACTCCTCGTACGCCTGTTGATTGAGGCGCACTACCAGCGTCTTGTAGGAGGAGCCCACCTTCACGTCGTCGGTCTGTGACACAACTTTCTCGGAAGAGGAGAAAGAAGTCCCCAGTAGAGTCGCCAGCTTGTTTGCCATTAAAATTGTTTTGATTGAAATCTTAATACAAACAGAACAGTGATACAATATAGGACTTAGATGTAGTCCTAGGAGTACACTTTTGTTTAAGCTGGGTCCTTAGTGCCAATGGAGCGAGTGGTAATGCGTTGACTCCGTTGACCGGCTGACGGCGGTTATCGGTTCTCTGAAGGTGTTGATTACTCTGGGTGCTGGAGCTTGCTGAGAGGAGGAAGACGTTGAGTGTCTAGAACTGCCTCTCCGGTGATTCTCTGTTGTGGATTCTCTGTGAGTCTTATGTTCTGAGTCCCCGTCTGTGTGAAGGAGATGATCCTTCTATTTATAGTTTTGCAGGCTGGCTGCTCATGCGCGCATGTAGGATGCGCCGGTGTGGGAACGCCACGTGGAGGTTGCTGATGGAGGCACATAGATGCTGCGCCCTGATCGAGGAGGAGAACTCTTCATACTGCTGTTGTGAGACGGCACGTAGCAGGGAGAAGATCTTTCCGTTGCTGAAATCTTGGATGAGTTGAGTCAAAAGACACGTGTCGTCGACTCATGGTTCGAAGATCTCGGATTTGGTGGAGAGGAGTGATCTGGTGGGCTGCGCCTTGGATTGGGCGCAGGAGGAGGCTGCGGCTCATAACCTTTAGGAGTTACAAACCATTTGGGGCGCATGGCTTTTGAGGCGCATGCAGGCGACTTTCCTTCTGTCTTTCGAGATCAGAGATCAGTCTGGGGCGCATGGCTTTTGAGGCGCATGCAAAACTTCAACCGGAGACTCTTCTTCTGTCTTTAGGGATCAGTGAAGGGTCTGAGGCGCATGGCTTTTGAGGCGCATGCTGGTTTGGACGCATGGCCGTAGAGGCGCATGCGGGTGTGGACGCATGGTCGTAGAGACGCATGCGGGTGGCCACGTGGCAGTAGCCGTCGGAATAGAGTCATGATGATGCTGACGTTGCCGACGCTTCGTTTTCTGAATAAAGCTGTCAACTGTTCAGACTTTGGGAGGCGTGCTGCCAACTCTGTCAGTTCAGCATTTAATGTTGGTGACGTTCGATGGACAGCTGAGTGGGCGCGTCGGTTGGCGTTCCACTCGGTATGGAGATGTGTGGGGGCGCATCCTCTATAATGCGCCGAGTACTGTAGGGCGCGTCTGTGTGATGCGCCTAATGCCGAAGGGCGCGTCCGTGTGATGCGCTGTCTGGCTGGCGCATCGGACATGTCTTTTAATGATGCGGCTGTCTCGCTCTTCGAGTGCTATAAATAGCCGTTTGGCTGAATTCGAGGCGTCCGGTTCATCCATTTAATGTTAATTCATTGCACGGAATTCGGAGGGCCATCCACTTGGCGCGTGGGTTTGATCTGCCCGGCCTATAAATAGTGGCATGGAGAGAAGATTTGCTTCTCATTCCCTCACGTACTTCCAATATGAACTTGAACATACGGGTGCATTCTGCTGACGAAGTGCTCCCGAGGGTGAAGATGAGACGCTGTGTTGTCTTTGATGCACTTGAAGGTGACTGTTACATCCAAAAGACGGAGTCGAGGGCTTCTGAGGCAGGCGGAAGGTGCCTGTTGCATCCAAAGATAGGGATGCTCGAGCCTCGTCTCCGTTATTCCGGAAGAGCCGTAGATCGGAATGGCGGTGCAAGGCTCTTTCTTCCTGCAAAGTGGGGTTTCCCCACTTTGATCGTGTCGAAAGCTGCTCCTTTAGCCGTGGTTTCGATCACGGTCTTCCTTCGGCTTTGGAGGCTCTTTCGAAGTCTCCTCTGGCCACAGCATTTGCGGTGCTCTTCTCTTCCTTGGTTCCAGCCAGAGGGTTAAATGCTTTGTGTCGAAGCATTTATCGGGCGAGCCTGGTTGGAAGAGCGGCACATAACTGGGCTCTGCTCGGCCAGGTGAGCCTGGCTGGAAGAATTTGGCTGAAGGGATGCACATAACTGAGCTGCTGGAGAGATGATGGGATGCGCCTGGATGGAGGCGCATGATATCTGCTGCGCTTTACTGGTGGCGCATAGTGATGCTGCGCCTATCTGGAGACGCATGGTGGCCGCTGCCCTTATCTGAAGGCGCATGATGGCCGCTGGCTATAGACTTAGGCTCTTTCCTTTGTAGAAATTCTCCTTTGTACAGCCTTTTCTAGACATGTAATAGACTTTTATATATAAAATAAAAAGTCCTTCTTCAAATGTCTATAGTTATTGACTTTGCTGTGAAGTTCTTCGTCTGAGTTCTGGCGCATGTAGTGTCTGGCGCATGGGCTTTCTGGTTGTGAAATTCCATGCTTCTACAATGCGCGCATATGTAGGATGCGCCTGGACGCGGGGATGCCACGTGGTGATTGCTGATGGAGGCGCATGGACGATGCGCCCTGATTGAGGAGTTGAATTCTTCATACTGCTGTTGTGAGCCGGCACGTAGCAGAGGAGAGAATCTTTCTGTTGCTGAGATCTTGGGTGAATCGAGTCAAAGGACACGTGTCATCGGCCCATGGCTCGGAGATCTCGGATTTGGTGGGGAATGATCTGGTAGGATGCGCCTTAGGCGCATGAGGAGACTTTGGCTCGTAATCTTTGGGAGTCACGAACCATTCAGGACGCATGGCTTTTGAGGCGCATGCGAAGCTTCAGTGATGACTTTACTTCTGTCTTTTGGGATCAGAGAGAAGTCTGGGGCGCATGGCTTTTGAGGCGCATGCAAAGCTTCGGGCGCATGACTGCGGAGGCGCATGCGAGATGGATGGACGGCCACGTGGCCGTAACCGTCGGAAGAAAGTAATGATGATGCTGACGTTGGCGACGCTTCATTTTCTGAAAATGCTGTCAACTGTTCAGTCTTCGGGAGGCGTGCTGCCAACTCTGTCAGACTTCAGCATTTAATGTTGTTGACAAGTGATGGGCTGTTTGAGTGGGCGCATCGATCGGCGTTCCACTAGGCGTATAGGGATGCATGGGGGCGCATCCCTGTGGGGCGCTTGATGTTGAAGGGCGCATCCTTGGGAGGCGCTTGGTGTTGAAGGGCGCATCCTTGGGAGGCGCTTGGTGTTGAAGGGCGCGTCTGTGTGATGCGCGGTCTGGCCGGCGCATCCGCTTCGTATGACACGTCTTTAATGGTGCGACTGTTACGTTCTTCGAGTGATTAATGACTCTCTGACTTAGCTGAATTCGAAGAGGCGAGTTCATTCATCATAAATACAAGTTCATTGTACTGACTTCGGGAAGGTTGCCACTTGGCGCATGGGTTTGATTTGCCCTGGCCTATGAATAGCAACAGTTTGAGAGAGTTTTGTTGTCTCTCCCCTGACTTCTCGACGAAGATGGATTCGACTGATTCTCCTCCTTGACAAGACGTTGTACTGTGGATGATGGTTCTTCTTGTTCGAAGAAGCTTTGACGGTGAACTGCTTCAGAAGACTGAGATTCGTCGAGTTGGAATGGACACATCAGTTTATGTTCGAGCCGCTTGCTGGTACGACATCGAGTGCCAAGTTGAATGCATGGTTTGGATTTGATGATGGAAGAGCCCCAGGCTGGCAGATGCGCCTGTGTGTTGACGAGGAAGTGATTCACTCTGACGGGGCGGAGTGATGCGCTGGGAGACAGGTACAGCATGTTGCAAATGTTGGAACACATACTGTCTTGGTGGTGGAGTCACTGTCTTGCGGTAGCAGCAGTTGATGGCGACCGTAGCACAAGTGTGCCCTGTGAGGGGCGCATTATGCTTGTTGGTCGGCTCTCCTGATCGGCGTTTGTGAATGATTACATTACGCAAATCGTTAGAGGAGAGTGCCACCTTCACACCCCCATCAGGCGCATGGCAAGGCCAAGCGCCGGGATGGTCAAGTAAATACTGCGCCCCCTGATCCAACGCCAAACAGGTGCTCAGATCAGTAGTGGGGGTACAACACTTAAAGTGACTTGAACGAGCCTCAGACGCACAAACCAGAGGAGGTGCGGGAGTTCAAGACCACATGGTTTGTCTTACTCGACTTGGTTGCGAACGCAGTAGATGCGCCCAAGTGAGACAAGGACTTTGAGGGTCGGCTCGTTCCTGGCGCAGAAGCGCCCGAGTCAACCTTATACAGTTTACCATCAGCAGCGCGCATGATTGTGAGCGCATGCTTCTGGTTTGCCGTTGGCATAGCACGTTTGAGGCGCATGACCCGTGCCGCCTTGGACTTCTTCGTACCAGCCCGCTGGGGTGCATAGTACTCAGAGTCCAAATTCTCTTCGCCACGACAGCGAGTGAAGAACTTGCAGCCAACCCAGACGAAGAGAAGAACTGCTGCAACTTTTTGTGGCTCGAACGGGCTCCCTGGATAACGGGCTCCCTTTTCTTTATTTATTTTTGGTGCCCCTTTTCAAAGGAAGCAAGAGGGCTCTATATATAGAGTGGAATGAGACATCTCTTCTTCTCCTTTCCAATGTGGGATAAAAAGAAATATTCCTTCTTTTTCATGCTTCTACACACACTACATCATGGCTGCACAAAGTCCTTTCTCTTCCATTCAGATGTCCAATTCTCCAATCCATGCTAATGTCAGCAATGTTTGGGGAATGAACCCATCTGTGCCAAATTCAGTAGTGTCTGCCACTGAACAAACACCTTTGGGGTACACGAATTCACACCAAAACCCTAGATCAATGCCTATGAAATCTATGACCAGTAGACATGAATTCATGTTGATGTCTCTGCACAAGGAACATGAAACAAGGATCAAGATACTAACTGCAGCAGTTCAAAAATATAAAGTAAAACGGGATTCCAAATCATTTGAAGAGCAACTTCAGAAGCCTGATAATGATTTGCTGAATTTGTCGAGTTCATTCCCAAGTTCTCCACTGCCTGCTACTGCTATGATAGATAAAGGAAAAGTTGAACATTACAAAGGTTCTTACTCTGAAGTTCAAACGGAAGAACATGTCTTGAAGGTATTCGATGATATGTCCATGAAGAAAGAAGGCACTGTCAGTGTCTGTCTCGTGCCGAACAGTATTACTCTTCCGACTTCTGCACCATTTCTGGACCAGAAGAAGGCCATATTGGGGAAAGTGAAACCCATGACTGATGTTGATGGTGTTTCTTGTGTCAATTTCTGGCGCTTACAGGGGGCATGGATGATGCCACTTGCCTTCTGCACCCGAGAGAAGAGATGGTGTGAATTTGCAAGGCTTGTTGATAGAGAGCCAACTCAGTTTCTTCAGAATCTTGCACGAAAATATAGCAAGGTATGGGATCCAGGCCCTAGTTCAGTTCCAGTGATTAATTTTCATGAATGGGTTGCTAAGAAGTTAAAGGATCAATTCTTTGATGAGGGTGCCAGCTTCCATGTTTATGTGTGGGATCCAGGAATCCAAATTACTCTTCCATTGACCTTGGGACAAGGTCAATTTAAGGGGGAGGGTATTGATACGCACCTGAGTGTAGCTCATTTGCTATTAGCAGTGGTAGCGCACTATTATTGGCTTACCTGCAGTATCATAGCACAAGTTCTTCTGATCTTTCCTTCCTGTGGCAGTTAGGGAGTTAGTTAACTAGCCAGCTCAGCTGCCAATTCAGCAACTGCAATGACCAATCAGAGCCTGCCTGTGACAGCAAATGACACGTCAGCGTATCAGATCCAGCTGCCATATAAATAACAGTAGTGAAGAAAGGAGAAGGGGAGAAAATTGTTACAGCTTTCATTTTCTTTGTTTACATTCCAGTTCCTTGCATTTCCTTTCCAATTGTATTTGCCTCTCATTTTCCCAATTCAAATAAAACAAACCATAGTTCTTCCCCAAATTGTTGTGAATCCATTCGTTCCTAACACCAATTCAGCTCACTAATGATAAGTTATGCTAGAAGTCCAAGTTTCCATGGTGCAGTAGCAAGAGAGCTCAACACAATGATTACATGAAAATCAAGAAGCAAAAAGAATGCACCCAAAGAGTAATCCTGAAGTTTAGGGGGGGGGGGGGGGGGGGGGGGGGGGGTGGGGGGGTGAAGAATGTAAGTTTTTTGGGTTGAATGTGACATTTTTAACATGCAGCAGGCAAATTAAAAGATGTAATCTAGTTGAAGTTCGGGGTTTAGATGTAAATTTTCACATGCAAACGCTTTTTTGTTGGAAAACGTCTGATTTTGGGTTGAATGTGAAACTTATAGCATACAATAGAGGTTGAAGTGCAAGTTTTCACATGTAATCGTTTTTTAAGTTGGGGAAAAAGTAAGATTTTGGTGCTAAATGTGAAAGTGCTAACACGCAATAGGTAAAGTAAGAGATATAATCTTGTTGAAGTTTGAGGTTGAGGTTAAATTTTGACATACAAAAAGTTTTTTGGGTGTGGAGGATATTCCGAGGTAGCCAAGTGTAAAGTTTTAATTAACCAATTCAGAAGAGGATACAATAATTTCAGGGAGTTTCTGTTTGGTGACACGAGGGAAGTAGTAGTTATTGTAGACAATCTCATTCTTTGTCGATGATTGCTTATAGAGTAGCTATTTAATACAGGGGTTATTATTGTTTCCCTCGCACGGTCACATCTATTGCACATAGCCATTTATGGATTTGTGAGACCATTACAGTTATCAATGAGTGGTTTTATAATTACTATTAGTAATATATAGATGAAACTTTAGTAAATTGTTTCATAATAATTAAGGTGTGTGGGTTTGTAGATAAATTTATTCAAACTTTAAGATGAAGATCATTGATGAATAATCTAATTTTGATTTTTCTAGTCATTAAACTTCTTTAAATTTTACGCTGTGTTTGGGAACCTAGGAGGGGAGGGAGAGGAAAATTTGAGGGAAAGAAAAATGGAGGAGAGTAAAATGAAGGTAAAATTAATTTTTCCTTCACTTGTTTGGATAAACAAATAGTAGGGGAAGGAAAATTTTAAAAATAATATTTTATTTATTATGGAGAAAAATATAATTACCATTTAGTCCTTGATTTTTTTAAATCATAATTAATAACTACTTTATTGAAGGGTAGTTGGGTAATTTATTTCACAATCCTCTCATCTCTCTCCATTTTCCTCCCACTTTTGGGAGGAAAATTTTTGAGTGGGACCCACATGAATTTTTCTTCCACATTCCTCTCCCTCAATTCCTCTCCCTCTTCCCAAACACCACTACTTTTAATTTTCCTCCAATTTTTTCCTCAAAATTTTCCTTTCCCCCATTTTCTTCTCTTCCCAAACAATACCTTAAGGTACATACCATAATGCTTATTTTTTAGGGTTGATTTCTCTACTCCTTGTTTATAAAGTGACATGTAACCCATTAGCTCCCTACAATCTTTATGTTCTATAAGGGTATGTATTCTCTAAACCTCCTTCCACTCACCATAGATGCTGCTGCGACTTGCTGACAATTAGGAATAAAGGAAAGTTGGGGGAGGGGAGAAGGGGAGGAGAAGAAGAGGGGAGGAATGGAGGAGGAGAGAGGCTCCGCCTGTGACCTTGAGTTTGGCCTATCTGTTTGGTGGTCAGAGAGAGCAGGGTTTCTGCCGGATTTATTTCTATGAATTGGGTGTATTTGTGTTTGTGACTTTGAGCCGGATTAGTTTAGGTAGGTATGAAAATATGAAATCGTAGAGTATATTTTTGTCACAATTTGCTAACACCGTCAATGGTATTTAAGATTTTGGAGGTTCTTGGAACTTCAAAAAATTAAAATAGAATAAGGAGGTGTTGAGAATTTAACTATGATATCATGTTAGTTAAAGTCACAATGATGTATTGAATGTTGGGGTTTATGAAATTATTTTTTAGAAAATGGTCCCATATTCATGTGACAAACTTCAAGTGTGTATTTCAATATAAGATTCTTTTATTAACTTGCACACATGGGGAGCGGTAGCCCATGTGGTTGGTATGATGGGATGTTCTACTAGAGGGCAAGGTTCAAATATTTTGAGAAACTTTTCTTTTCCACTCATTTTCTTGGATTTTTTTTTTTATAGAGCTAGGTCTCGTAGGGACCTAGCGACTTGGACTCGGACGAATTGCAAAAAATAGCGCTTTGATGGCGTACTTTGTACTTCTCTTTTGTGCGTCATTGCGTCGCTAAACGCTCGTTTCAGCACGTGTTCCAAAGCAGACGCAGGGCACGCAGGGCAACGGAGGTGTGGGGCTGTGGTGCCGCTGGAAGTATGCTCTCACTGGATCTTAGTTCCAGCGGGGAGGCAGCTCCCGCTTGACCTTGGTTCCAGCGGGGATGTTGCTCCGCTTGACCTTGGTTCCAGTGGGGAGCCTGCTCCCGCTAGACGTTGGTTCTAGTGGGAGGTCTGTTCCCGCTGGACTTGTGCTCCAGCATGGCTGTTGTGTGCTTTAGTGTGGATGTTTTAGATTTTGTAACTGTTTATTTAATGGGGGTCACTGTTGTAACTGTTCACTTGATGAGAAGTTATTTTCGGATTAACTGTCCATTATGGACAGTCGTGGCTGCTATGGGGTTGACTCCCCTATATATTCTCAAGTCTTTTGTTTTTTGGATATAAACTTAGAGATAGTTATATGCTACGAGAGGAGAGTTAGCAACAACTGTCTTAAGCCACGAAGTGTTGTCCGATCGAGTTTCTGTCCGTGTGAAGTTCATTCCGAGGGTGACAAGAAGTGTTCCAGAAGATCAAGTCGAAGCATATTGACAAAAATGGTCGAATCTTACTTACTTTGAGCAACGGTGATTTCTGTTGTAGCAAATGTTATTGCAAATGTTGCAGCAAATAAGCCAAGTAAATATTATTATCAAAGGAATGATTAGATATTAATAATAAATAGGCAGTAAAAGAGATAAGAAGCCATGATAAGTTGATAACTACAACATTCCAAAGTTTGTTTATACGATAGCTCCACCCCAGTTGAGACTAAATTTATCTAAATATTAGAACGACGACTGATGTACCAGGCCAGTTTTCTTCTTCTGATTTCTGTTGTAGCAAATGTTGTTGCAAAAAGTGTTAAGGCTTTTCATTTCCAGCAACTTGTAATCTTCTATTTTTTCGTCATTGTAATCTTCGTTTTGTTCGTACTTTGTACGGTTTTCTGTAACAAGCAATAACATTGAATAATTTTATCGAACTTCTTAACTTGATTGGATCTATAAATGCAGGATAATTTTTTTTTTTTTTGAAGCAGAAGCCTGGGCTTTGTACTGAATATTACTAATTTGGAAATGTTAAAAGAAAATGCATTTGCATTTGCTGCCATTTCTTACCATATTATATAATACTTCCCATGGTATGAAATGACAGTAAGTAGTTACTAGAAAAATAATGTAAAGCCAGCAAGTCATTCATTGTACACATGGCCTGGTACATCAGTCGTCGTTCTAATATTTGGAGAAATTTAGTCTCAACTGGGGTGGAGCTATCGTCTAAACAAACTTTGGAATGTTGTAGTTATCAACTTATCATGGCTTCTTGTCTCTTTTACTGCCTATTTATTATTAATATCTAATCATTCCTTTGATAATAATATTTACTTGGCTTATTTGCTGCAACCTTGAACTCGCATCTTGAATCCCCAATTTATAAGTTCAAAATAAATAATATGGATCTTGAAGAAAAAAAAAAGTGGAATATAACCAAGGTTCACGGTATCGGAATCGGTATCGGACTATTCCCATGAGTATTGGTATCGGCGATATCGGTAGTATCGGCGGTTGCGGATCGGAGTATCGGATTTTTTGGTATCGGAAAACAAATAATTATTAATAAATTATTTACATTTAAAAACATATATTTTATACATTTAGGCATAATTTTAGTATTTTCAGTGTTATTTATTAGTAATTTTGAAATTAAATGAAATAGTAGTCACCCTTACCGATTGGTTTATATATAATAGATTGATTTTCTTCTTTTACATGCTTTTACAACCTTATTATGCTTTAAACCCTTGCGGATTTGTCTTTTTCGTTTAATTTTCTTTGCCGAATTGCCCGGAAAAGAGACCCCCCAATGTAGGTATCGGTCAGTAACAGGTATCGGTCGGTATCGGATCGGGACATGCCAAACCGTATAGGTATCGGCCATATCGGATCGGTATCGGCCGATACTTTAAACCATGAATATAACACATTAAACTCTAGATTTTTTTGCCTGCCTCTTCAGTTGGAAGTATGTTTCTCCATTTCACTAATGAACATAATAATTTTCTTTTGGAACATATTTTATCTGTAACAGTACTTGATGCTCTCTCTTTGCCAACAGGAATAATGCAAGGATATAGTCTATGCTTCTTTCCATCTCTAATTTTTTCGAATTATGTAATACCAGACAAATTTGCCTGAATATCAAGGGCAAGAAAAGATTGTCATTCGCCGTTACAGTGATTTCGTGTGGCTGCGTGATAGGCTAGCTGACAAATACAAAGGAATTTTCATCCCTCCTCTGCCAGAAAAGAGTACTGTAGGTAAGTCATGAAACCCATTGTCATACCTTTGCTTATGGGAACTAAAAGTTAAATAAATAAAATAATGTAGTTATTGTATTTGATTTATACAATATATGTTTCAAACTTTACATATTAATAGTCCTTCAAGTGATTATTCTACTCTCTTTAGGGTGCAATAATTTGTCTTTGCAGTCATAATTGTTTGTATGTAGTGGGAACTTTTTTCACCAGTCAAACAATAGCTGGAAAGCATACATATTGAGAATCATACTCATCTAAGCTCTCTACAACTTGATCCCAAATGCCTAAGAAGACCTATAAACAAGGTTGTAATAGGCGCTAGTCGGGCGGGTACCGGGCGCCTGCTAGGAGACCGCGGTTAAATCCCCCCCATCACCCCCCCCCCCCCCCCCCCCCCCCAACACACACACAAAAAAAACTACTTAAAATTGCATAAAAAGTCCATAAAACCCCAAAACATGCATAGTTGGGGGTCTTGGGGGGAGGGGGGGGGGGGGGGGGGGTTGGCTAGGTGGGCGCCTAGGCCGATTTTTAGAACAGTGCCTATAAATCAATAAGAGTTAAAAGAATTATATTATCTTCTTTTAAGTAGGTCATTAGAGAAGGAAAAACAAATAAATCTAATCATGTATTTTGTACTTGTCTCCTGTAACATCCTTGATGCTCGTAACTGAACTTTCAGCGCAGTATGTTGATTGAGAATTTCTCAGTCCATGTGATAAATTAAATCATTCGACATTTTTGACATTTTTGTGAATATGTTGAAAAATATAATATCAAACACCTGCTGAGTCTGTGTGGATACCACTGTACAACTGCCTTTGCTACACGGACAACAGCAGGACTATCACAACTTCACCACTGTCCTGTATTGATGGATCCTGGCCATGCTGGTGTAGTATGCTGAAAGCACTGCAGCCTCCACACTACCCTTAATTTGCTGCCTTGGTACTACTGTTCTAGTTGTTTGCTTGCTGAACACCATGTCCACAGCCACATTCTCACTGGAATAGTCTTCTCAGATTCTTTGTTTGAGTAGGGATATTGCTGAGCTCACAATTCATTATTTGACCACTCCATGTGAGAGAAGCAAATGTGAGAATAAGTTTATGCTTTGATACTCTCTGACATTGTCTTAATTAGCAATTACAGTCTGAGAAGGAATATCCTTCAACCTATCGCTTCAAACTGGAGATTTTTTTTCTTCTTCTTCTAAGGATACCATCATTCATGGTCAGGATTTACTGCAAGGTTCAAAATCGTTGTTTTGGTTCCTCCATATGAGTTGAGGTTTGGTGGTTTCAACAGTTCTAAATCATATTTTCAGAGTTTCGGGTTTCAGTAATGTAGAAAAAAAGAACAAATAAGTGCCAGCCACGTCTTTTCCTCCCCAAACAAGTACTCTTCATTTTATTTTATCATCAATTTTCTTCTTTATAGTAATCTCCCATGGTGCATGCTGAGTAAGAGAGCCAAGGAGCATGGTTGAAAACTTAGGTGCACGTGTCTCATCTTTTTTCTGTTTTATTGAACTTGGGAGTATGCTGTTCTGATGGGATAGCGGGTCCTTCCATAACCTGTCTGCAAGTAATCTCAAACTCAACATTTAGAGCATCTCCAACCCTATTGTGAGTTTGAAAAAAATGGTTGCCACATAGGAATGACAACCATTTTTTCCAAAAGTACTTCTCCAATGCAAATGTGAAATAAAGTGTGGAGTTGACATGGCAATGACATGGCAAAGACAATGTGAAGTTGGTTGTCTAGATCTAGACAATGCACTTCACAATGTCTTTATGTCCACATCATCATTTGTGAATAAAAATATTTATAAAAAAGAAGTAGAAGAGTAAAAGTTGTCTTGGAAGTTGTAAAAAATTATTTGTATTGTCTTCTCAATACTTTTGCATTGGAGATGACTTTTTAAATCCATTGTCATTTGTGAATATAACCTTGCCACCTATACAAGACATTGTCTTGTCCCTCATGCCACATAGGATTCACAACACAAAACAAGACAATAGGGTCGGCAAGGAAGTCAAAGATCCGACTTTCTTGCAGTTGTTTCTAGTATGTCCACGTTTCCACTTTAACAGTCGATAATGATTGTAAAGTTGTACAATAGGCAGGTGTAACTCTACTTCCCTTCACAAAAATCATGATTATTCTATTGAATCGGATTTTCACCGACCAAAACCATTGAATCTGTCTTATTGCAGCCATATATTATGTCTCTTTCACAAACTCCAGAAACAAGAAGGTGCAACTGGCAAGGAAATCACAGAACCAAAAATCACGACTTCGCCCTACCCTTTTCATATTCCTACTTTTACATACCTTGGATTATCTTCAAGTCAAGATTTTGTGTCTTATTGATATATCTTACCTTCCATTTTGAAAAGATGTATGTTTGAGCCAAGTGGTACCTCTCCAAATTATTCTCACCATCAAGTTTTATGATGATATTTGTAGATATTGATCTTCACTCCAGGGCTGCCTAGGTTGAGAAGGATTTTAGGGTAGGGTTTTTTGTCGAAGAGAGAAAAAATGTCAAAGAGATTGGAGGCTGTCCGAAAAAGGTGTCCAAATACAGAATGAGAAGGGTTGTCTATAATGATAATCTTCAAATCTTTCTTGTGGAGGTGAAAACCTGGGAAGTTGCCTATTACCTGATTCCATGTAGTTTGATAGCACTCAAAATTCTCTATTGATTCGTAAGGGAAAAATAGGGTTAAATACGGAGATGTCTATATGCTTACATTGTTAAAACTCATGCTTCAGTTGCTTAGAAGAATAAGAAGACACGTTCTCCATCACTAAGAGTTCTAAGCAAGAACGAAATGAACCCTCATAAAAAAGCTTAAAGATATTTTAATCAAACTGCGTGCAACAAAAAGAGAGGGTATACATCACATCAGTTGACTTTACGACTGGTCTTGCTGCCGGGCCCGGAATGACTCCTGAAATTTTCAATTTCTAACGACAGGCATAGGGTATTTGACTGCTCAATCCACTGGTTCCAGATGAAAAAAATTTCATTCCATTTTTTATTTAATGCTTTGCTAGTATCAGTTATGTCATACTAATGAGCTGCTATTTTAGTTATTTATGTGTGTTTATTTTCTAGGTTCTATGAGTTGCCTTGTTTGCCAATTGCTAATTTGTACATTACTACTTTTCTGGCTTTAGCTTATGCAAATATGCAATATGTGTTGTATTTACCTTCTTTATTCTTGGAAATATTTTCTCGGGGACACAGATAAATCACTTGATTTGATATAACCTTATAACTAGAAGTGTATGAACGGACTCAAGTGAAGTTTTGGCTATTTTTATGTCTTCTTTTTTATATTTACTGTCATTTTGGACATGTAAGAGTATTCCTACGTAAAAAATGTTAACTCGTCATAGTAGCATTGTAGGGTCGTATAGCACCCACCTTGCTACTATGCTAGCCATCAACTTCATTTAGAACACTGATGAGGGAGATGAAGCCGGGGGATATTCTTCCCAACCAAGCTATGGACAAGTAACATCAAGAAATCAGTTAACCGCAGTGGTTCTCTGTGTTAGTTTGATAAAACTACATCAATAAACTTTCCTTTATATGGAATGTGCTCTTTGTTTGATTTTGGAAAATGGTGTAGTTTTATCACACTCTCATAAATCTATATTGAGCTTGTTGCTGTGTTAGTTGCATGTTTGTCTTATTGTTGCTCTTGTGTCATTTTGGCAAGCACCCTTGCTCTTATTTCCTGTGTGTTTATGGTATCTTGTGATTCAAAACCCATGGTTTCTGGAAACCCCTGGTGCCATCATTCACTTCTGGTAATTGACCCCAGAGATGTTCTCCATGTAGAATGGAAGTCAGTTGCACTTCTTCATGTAGATCAAGGGAAAGATTGTGCTGGTTAGGAGCTTGCTTGAGCAGAGGAAATCGGGCAATGCTCTGAGTTTTATCGAGGATGATGTCAATTGTCCAATAAATATTGAGTGTAGTGAATTGGTGGAATCCACTATGGATGAGCCAGTTGGGCTCTGATCTGTGGCAGAGGATGTGATGAAGACTAACTCGGCACAATGTCGAAGGACTTGATGTTAATAGGATTTAGTGAGGGGAAAGCATTGCCACACCACAGACAGATGTGGATGACATCCTCTCCACTTGACAGAACATAGTCCCAATTTGGCAATTATGCTGGAGTTTGAGCAGCCAGAATCTCCTTGTGGTTGTTGACGCTGTGTTCTCTGGTCTCATCTATAACTATAACCCCTTATGCCCACAATATCTAATCTATACCTTGCATTCTTTCAGTATCATCCCAGTTCATGCTATGACAGGCGGTTGTCACTAGTTTCAGAAGTTTTGTACATGAATCATGAGACCAATCAGCTCGGCCACCAAATCTCTCGAGCTCGCCAATAAAATCATCATGCTTACCCTAATTGCAATGCCTCTCTCAGTTATGAGGTCCCACATGCACAACCCGTTTTCTCTGCCAGTCCTCTTTTTTGGCTGTCTCGCCCCACCAATTGTCAGTCATCTTAATAAAGTTAGGATTGGGACAAAAAAGCTAATATGAGCCTTGTGCAGCTACATAAATGATGGGTTGATTTTGTATCCCTTTTCACGGTTAAATATGTTATTTGTTAATATTTACATCACTAGAGTCGGTGGTTCAAAATCTAATTTCATTTTTGGCATCCATCAGCCGTTCTAGTTTGAGGGGTGTTACTTTGTTGTGTTTTACAGGACTTCAAGACTGATTTATTATAGCACAAATATCATTGGTGACTATTTGCTTCTCATTAGTCATCTACTTTGTCCTTAATCCACCTTAACCCATTCTACATGCCCATCTCTCTACCATATTAGAGTACTTAGTTATCCCATAAGTCTGCACGTTCCTATAGATATTATGCAATAATCGGAGTACAACTTTGCTCATCGAGATGGAATTGGACATTGAGCATTCAGTATGAAAACACCCACGTTTCTAAGATCTCCACTTCATGCTTAGAGGAAACTGAATATATGGAAGTTCTAAACAGTCCCAATGTGGCAATTATTTTGTTATAATGCTCAACCTTTTGTTGTGAACAAGATTCAGGTCTGGAGTAGACCAATAGCTTTGTGGCTGAGTGTTTGACATCATATAGTCTCACACAACCCAAGTGACATATTCAATGAATGAGTTGGATTTTGGTGTTAACCTTTCAGTATGGAAGGCACCCATGTGTGTGTGAGATCCCCTTCTCATGGTTAGAGGAATATATGATTGAATGTGCCTAAATGTTTTTAACGTTGCAATGATTTTGGTAAAATGCTCAACTTCCTATATTTAATAAATTTATCAGGCCATGGAATTGACCAGATCGCTTTGTGGCTTATTATGATATCAACATTTGCATACTTATTTGACTTGGTGGCCCATAATTGTATGGAGGCAAATTATAACGCCGCCCATTGATGTTAGTAACTTCTCAAAATTACACTTCTGTGGCTGGAGGTACTCCTGTTACGTCATTGAATCTTCTTATCGTTCTCATTGTTGTAAAAACAGAGCTACTTTACATTACTTATATGATCAGAAGACCAGTATTTCTTTAGTTGCTGATGAAACTTAAGGAATTTGTTTCATGCCTGCATCTCGCAAAATATTTGAAACCCACTTAGTGTGGCTTGACTCACATCAGTCCTTTTGTTACTCAGAGAAGTTCAGATTCAATGCTGAGTTTATCGAGATGAGGCGTCAGGCGCTGGATATATTTATCAATCGAGTAGCTTCTCATCGTGAACTCAAGCAAAGAGAGGATTTGAAGATTTTTTTACAGGAATATGAACAGGTATAAGCCATAAGTAGAAGTCCATAGTTTGGTAAAGTTTGTTTTTATTGCACAGTTATGCTAATTGAAAATCTATTTTATTTGTTGTTAATGACTGGCTGTTTTTGTCCAAATGCTTGCTGTCGACTAGTTTTTTCCCCGCATTTATGGAAGACAAATGTTTATGATCAACTAAGTTGTCTGCACTTCTAAATTGTTTAGGTGATTCCCTATACCACTAATTTTATACCCCATTAAGGCCTCTTTGCAGGTTTGTCATTTACATTGTAGTTTGTACATTGTGAAGGTAAATTCCCTTGCAGGATAGACTTGTTTGAACGTGTTCTTGTTTCAGAAGCAAATACTGTACTCAATTTCCATTCATAGAGATATCAATAGATTGTCATCTCTATTTGCCCTATTTCAAGACTTGGTGTGTTCTTGCCAGGCTATACTGGGGCATATATATAGAGTTAATGCCATACGTCTCGGTGCTTATCAGGGAATGTCATCGATTTTGGTTACATATACTTCATGAATCGGTATTTGTACCATCCCAAATCTCCTATAGATTTCGGTAGTGAAACTGAAAGTCCAATACCCAGTCTTCTCGAGTGTTTTCCTTTAGCGTAAATTGTTTGTCTTAATCTAGCAGCATCTAGTCCATGACCTCCTAATTGCTAGAACATTTTAAAGGTTTATTTACTGTAAAAAAAATCGGTGTGGCTGTCATGAATCCACAATTTCATAATTCATTGCCTAATTCACCTGCTCAGTTATTCCTTATTTCAGAGAAATGCACTGGTTTAAAAGGTTGATCTGAAATGAATAGATATTATAATTCTCACTGAACTTGAGACCGTTGTTATGTCAATATTGCAGACAATGGAGAGAGCAAGAACACAGGAGACTGGAATCTTCAAGAAAAAGCCTGCAGATTTCATGCAGTTATTTAAGGTATCCTATGTTAAAATTGTTGAATGGATTATCTTACTGTAATTTTCCTTCCATATAACTGGCCATAATACTTGAAAAGATACTGTGAGAACCTGGAAGAGGGGGAAAAAAAAAAGAATGGCTCTTGAGGATGAAATAGTGCATATTTTCTCTCCAAAAGAACGTAATATAACTCATGACGGCATTCAAATATCTGAATCATTGGTTTTCTCATTAGGTTATTGAATGCCCATGTTAGTGATGTTTATTCTAGATCTCTCTTTCCTTGTAAGGGTGATTTGTGAATCACATTAGCAAAACCAATGGTTTCTATTCTGCAAATGATGACTTATGTGGTTACTGTTGCAGGATGTGCAATCAAAGGTAACTGATGTTGTTCTAGGAAAGGAGAAACCCATCGAAGAGTCAAATCCTGAATATGAGAAGCTTAAACATTATATCTTTGAGCTTGAAGACCACTTAGCGGAGGCACAGAAGCAGGCTTTTCGTCTTGTAAAAAGGCACAAAGGTTGCTAGTACTGCAAAAAAAAATAAAAAAAAAATAAAAATAAATAAAAAATAAAAATAAAAAAAATCCATTTTTCCCTTCCGTCATTGTAAGGCTGAATGAATATGATAAGCCTTACTTCTTTTGTGCAACCTTTCTCGCAGAGTTGGGACAATCATTCTGTCACGCCCTGACCCGGAATCACCCGAATCATCGTCCTCGCAGGGGGCGTGATGCCGCACGAGCCTGAAGTTGCACTCGTGCAAGGCAAGATGACAAGTTCTCAAATGGTTATCTTTTGATTCGATATTAACACGAAAGGAAAACAGAGTATACGAAACAATTCTCTTTATTGATATTTGAAACTGAGATTACAACGGCTTTCGATAGCCTAACAATATATGTCAGGTTGGCTACAACACTCAGGTTCTCTCTTGCCCACAAAGGATTTCACCGTTCCATACATCATGTCTTCAATATCTCGGCCGCATCAATCCAGTTGCATAGTCCGAGCGTCAATGCGATAGCACGCTTCAATGCGCTTCGGCATTCCAAGCCTTAACACGTTCAAGCAACGCTTCGCCGCGAGCCATCCATTCCCTGCACCCTGCATGAAGCTGGTGGGGGATCAGTACGTTCGTCCTCGCATGTACTGATTCAAAGATCATCTTTCCAAACCAACATTTTAATCTTTACGTTGAATCATGCAACTTAGCTTATGATCTTGCTATGTTCTCCTTAGGGTCAATTTCATGGCATATTTGAAAACGTAAAGCATGTTATCATATTGAATAGGCAAGCAAGCAAGCAATCAATCTCGTGTTTGATTCGTGACTTACCAAGTCGACGCACTCGCCCTTGCGTCCCTTGCACTGACGCAAGGTGAATACGCCACATTCCTTCCCTGTCATGTTATATGTGCATCTCTAAGTGGGATCTATATGCGGGACGCGTACGCGCCTACACTTTCAACCCATCGTTCCTTATCTATATGCGGGTCGTTGGCGTATCCGCGCCGGAATGGACTAAAGGAGTTCCTTTCTTTTCTCTCCTTCTTTTCTCACTATTTGGTTGGGCTGATGGCGTTTCACGGGTTGGGTCACATCCCAAACAACCGAAACGTTCCCGCTACATACCCTCATTTGCGGCTTCTCCCATCTTGTTTAAGGATGTGCGTCTACAAAGATTATCCATCCCTTCGCGGCCAAATCGGTTCCGGAGACCTCCGGCATTTAACCGTTTGGGGGACCACTCATGCACGAGCTTATATCACGTTTTAATCTCGAGCCCATTCCAATCGACCATGCAACGCCCTATCATTCAACACTTAAATTCAAATAACCAAACATAGTCTTGAGTCCGAGACTCAGACTTATCGTCTCGCATCTCTTCCATTTAACTTTCTATGTTCTTTCGTTTCGCACTTCGTTTCGATGATTCAATGGCATCGTGCCTCAACTCAATGCTCGTCAACCGAACGACCCGAAGGTCTCGAACACCTTTCGAGGCAACATGCCATATCCGACAGTTCCGCCACATTCATACCGCAACTGTATTCTCTCGCAACGAAGCCATCTTTTATTATCTCGTGCACGTAGGCACGTTTCGACCGTATTTCCAATGTTCTATAACTTAGCATTCGATGTTCGGGGCTTGCGCGCTAGGGCGCTCGCCTATTGTCTTTCAATGTTCTAGCCGTTCTATCTCGTGCGCGAAGGCACAGTATGGTTCATGCACTAAGGCACTCGCCGATTACAGTTATCCCAAGTTCTTACGGCTTGCGCACCGAGGCGCTCGCCTTTGTGATATCCAATGTTCCAAAGCGACTCGTGCATATGATGCACGTATCATTTCAATTGTTCTAACTTAGTGTTCGACACACACTATGATTTATCTCCGATCGGACCACGCCCGTGGCGTCGATAGGTTAACTTTTAGCATACAATGATATATTTGACTTATCGAATGAAGGAGTAAAAAGAAGTCAATCCTCCCACCTTGAGTCGATACGCCTTCGTCGTTTCGCCGAGCCGATGCGGCTCGATTCCCTAACACTGTTGCACGGCCACTCTCCTGACTTAGTCATTCGAGCACTTCGTGCTTCATTGAATTATACGTCCGATTTGCCTTAGCACGCCCAAGTCTTAGCCCGTCGCAAGGCGACGATTTGATTTCGCGGACCCCTTACTGAATAAGGCAAAACGTCGACCTCTAACATTTTCACGTCAACGTATAACCTGCACACGAAACCAATTAAAATCAATACTTGCTTCGATTCGGACTTGCGCCTTGGTCGATTCGATTTCTTAGAATCTTCGAGCCGATTCAACGCACTCATCCTTTCGGGGCAACGCGGCGCTTTGCATCGATTCAAGCGATGCATTCTTCGGGACAAGGCAACTCTTCGCATCGATATAGGTTCGATGCATTACCCGGGTCGACGTAACTCATCGCATCGATTCGGTCCGATGCGTTGCTCGGGACAACTTAACTCTCGTATCGTTTTGCACCGATACATATCCTTGGGTCAACGCGACTCGCTGAGTCAACGCTTCAGCGTAATGCACCGTGCGGAGCGGGGCATTACACATTCTCTGATTTTGGAAAGGCAAACAAACTTCTTGGTGCTTGTGAAGGCGATTCTTTACGGAAGGCGTTTTCAGAGTTTGGCTCGAAGTCAGAATTCTTATCCTTAAGGCTGCAAAAAGAGGTGCTTGGCCATGATAAACTTGAGGACTCTTCATATTACACTGTACTTAATCACGAACTGGGTAATTCCACTGTACTTAATCACGAACTGGGTAATTCCAGTAGAGTCCGTTGATGATTAAGCTGGTTCTTGATGTAGGCTCACAATCTTCTAATGAATTTTGAAGAACCTCTAAAAGATTATGTGCGAGCAGTGCAGTCTATAAAGGTAAGCTTGTTAGATCTTTCCTACCACACAAAAAAAAAATGTAATTTGAGATTTCCGTATCGAATATAATTCTTGTTTACTATAATTGATTTTGCATATATAAATTTTAATAAGTTAAAATTTCCAGTAATGTTCTTGTTTTATTAAAAGAGGCACTGGAAAGAGAGTCTTTTGATAAGAAGATAATAGGCTTTTAGACCTTGAATGTCTACTCCAACGAGCATGAACTTATTCTCCTGTTATTCTACAGTTTTTGTGTATGTCAACCCGTATAGTTCATTTTATAAATAAGAAATGTTCCAGATAAACCCATCGGAGTAAGTCTGGTGCTGCCACATCTCCATCTTGCACAGGAGAACTCGAAGTGGAATTAGTTAACAAATTATAATAATTTACTTTACCCTTTACTTTACTCCTATGGAATTAATTGTACTCTGTGTTCCTACCCAATATAGATTAACAATATTTCTTATAACACATGTTTCAATCAGGCAACAATGGTGGATAGAGCCAACGCTTTCAGACAGCAGTGCGATTTGGCGGAAACAACCAAGTTGAAGGAGATCAACCTGTAAGATTTACAATATATCTTTAGGATGTCAAAAAGTTTTCCGCCATGTTACATCTTTTAACTGGTACATGCTTGCAACTGAAAAAACTATATAGGGCCCTTCTCCAAATCATGAAATAAAACATTCCCAAATAAACACCATTATATAATATTGGCAATTTACTGGATCTATTAACTCATTTGCTTGTACTACTGCTATGTTAAAGCTGAAAACAACTGATCTATGAGGTTGGCTTTGCAGGGACAAGCTGATGGTCATGCGCTCTGAAAAGGCTGTAGAGGCAGGAATTGAATACAAAGAGGTGAATTTTACATTCTACAAGTTGGCCCATCTATGTAAGATCCTCTTCATTGTTCAAGTGACTGATCTTGGCTTGGATACGTGATGATACAGTTGAAAGCAGAGAGCGAAGAGGCTACCAGAAGATATGAGGCTATAGTTAGGTTGATGAGTGAAGAAATAGTTCGGTTCCAAGAACAGAAGACTGCTGAAATGGGCCTTGCTTTCCATGAGTTTGCGAAGGGACAAGAGAGACTTGCAAAGGAGATTGCTGATGCATGGCGAAGCCTCATACCGAAGCTGGAGAAGTGTTCTTCTTGTTGATAAAGGATTGTTCAATTTACAGCTGTAGATGGTGCCTGTGTTCATTCATAGACCTAGGCCTCATCCTCGTGATCCAAAATTGGCGTACAGAAATACATGGAGTTTGTCTTGCGTATCCCACATAGTTCAAACAAGCTAGAGTTGGCCACATAAATATGATGTCAATTTTCTTCATTGGGGGATGGCTACCATGAAGCTTCATGTGTTCTTGATCGCCTATTTATGTTTTCTTTTTGAGGTGGTTACAGATTTGAATATCACGAAAGGGCTCGTCGACAAAACTTCAAACTTAAGCATACAGGAAAGACTCCTAATGCGTAGCTTGTTAGCACATTCAGTATTGGCAAACTAGTTGATGTATGTTACAGTCCAAAAACATACTGTTATGCAATCTGTATCATAAACATACTTTTTATCGGAAATCCTATTTTGCCCAAGCGGGTGACCGTGCGTGACCACACGCGGACGTGTCACCTCCTCCATTGGCCCCCCTTTACCCATCGGGCCCATGTCCACGAATTCCGTGCCCCCCCTCCAATGGAGGGGCAACATGTGGCCTGCAGGCCAGGACCGCGGTCCAAACCCGTGGGCAAAGTAGCACTGCTCTACTTTTATATGCATTTTACATGCAGCTCTGTTTCGAGACGTTTTCGAATGTATGAAGTTACAGGGAAAGAGTGTTTTCTGAGAGCTGAGCTGGTAGTTTTGACAATGCTAATTTTTGCTAAACTTCGCCCTGAGTAAATTCCTGACATAATCAGTTTAGCATTTATCATTGTGATTCAATGATATTGCCAGTAAAGACCACCACAATGTTGAACAGGTCAAGAGTTGTTTCAGTTATTTTATAGATGTTTTTCGTAAAGTGTACTACAGTTAGATGGACCTACTGATCAGTTTGATTTTACCAGCAATGCACAAAGTTATGTACTGATCATAATTAGCTGCATGTTACAATATTTGTTCCCCGTGTCATTGCTAGATGTTTAAATCGAATTATTTTAGCAGGCCGATTGCTTATGACTAGGGTGAGCATTGACTAGGTTGAGCATTCCGTCAAAATTTATAAAAATCGAACCGAACTGCATTTGGTTTTTTGTTTTGGTTAATTCGGTTTTTTGCATACTAAGTGTTAGTTTTGTTTTGACGGACCTTTTGCATAATGAATAAGTTTAGGATTCATAGTATATTTTTTATAACAAAAATTTTCATTCAAATTTTATAACAAAATTTGAAGGCTACATAAAGTAACAAAATTTACAAATGTAATAAAGCTAAATAAATATAATTTTGTAAATGTTAAACACAGCTACAAGTCTAGACTGCATATCAAAATTTCAAATTCTATTTTTCGTAATAAATTAATATATATATGGGACTTAAGGTAGATAAATTATTGCAATTCGATTTTCGGTTCTGGTTGTTTTCCAAAATCTGGAAACAAAATCCGAATCGAACAACCGAAATTTTCTATAGCCAAAACCCGGATATTGAACCTTAATCAAACCGAATAGTTTATGTCGGTTCGGCTGCTTTTGGGTTTGGGTTGGAGATATGCTCAGACCTACTTATTGACAGACCCAATTGGTTTGGTCAAGTAATGGGTTTGCGTCCCAGACGTTCGACCGGGATCTACTCTACGGAGGTCTGGGCCCTGATCCCATTGGTGATAAATATGTGTGGTCGTCGAGCACAGGTCCGTCAGATTGGATGACCCTAAAAAAAAATTATTTATAAGGAGACAGTCAAAATTGATCAGGGCTATCCAATTTCTGACAGTCCTAATACTTTATGAACTGTCAGAAAATGTGACAGTCCAGCCAAACACGTGATGGACTGCCAAAAAATGTGCCATATTTTCTGACAGTCCATAATGTTACTAGGATTGCCAGAAAATAGCTAACCACTATAAACTTTTGCTGTGCCCTTATAAATAATCTAAAAAAAACCTATCGGAACTGAATCAAACACTCTGCTTACCACCACACCCTTGCTACCGAAGCAGCAGAACAGAACCCATGGCAGTTGCTAGGCAGCTCCTCCTCCAGTCACCACGCACCGGGATATCGACACCCGCACCATCGCCACCGCCGCGCGCGCGCTCCTCCGTCGTCGTCGCGCTCGTGCTCTCCGGCACGAGCCCCTCGTCGAACAGTAATAATAATAATAATAAGCTTCGCACGGCCTCCGGGCGCAAGGACGTCGCGCTGCGAACAAGTTCACCGGCCAGGGCCTCGGCGAACAGCGACGGGATCGTGCCCGCGGTCGACGACGGCGAGGATGGAGTCTCTCTGGGGACTATGAAGTTGGCACCCAACATCGACATCCCTCGGTTCGAAACCTTGCTCTTTCAGGTTGGCTACACCACTCTTGCAGTACTTTTTGATACGGAAATATTTGTGAATTTTGATGTTTGGTGTGAATTTCTTTTTTTTTTGGTTTTTGTTTTTGACAGTGGGCTAATAGTCTGTGCCAGGGAGCTAATCTGCCACTTCCTGTCCCTCTGAAGGTTAGATACAGCACAACCTATTCTCTTCTGCATGTTCATTCATGTAAACAAAAAAATTTAATTTTAGGATTTTGTATAACATTGAGAAGTTACATTTTCACAGCCTAGGTACCTAACTAGTTATCCCTATGTGACACGAGAACCGATGCCACAGGTCAGTCTCCCATTAGCCGATGACATGAAACCGAAGATAACAGTAGGGGCTAATTTTGTGGGTCCCACGTCCTGATCAATTGGGGCCAACGTATAGTTGGAATGTCATTAACTGTTGACTTGGATCTCATTTATATGTTCCGTTTAGTTTTAAGATCACGTATAAAATTCAAAATTTATGTTTATATTTTTATTTTTGATGATCATCTTAGACAATCGTTAAGACGAGTGCCAAATTCTGTTCTGGAGAACTATATACAAATATGGAATATTATACGAAACCATAAAACTAAATATCATATGATATTTAATTATTCAATATTGATGTTTAAAACCCACAGGAAATCACACAATTTATGAATTGTTTAAGTTCAGAACATATAAATAATGAGATGATGAACCTATTGTGTTTAAAAAACCTTTGGTTATGAATACGTGTATTAGCTAAAGTAATGCTATAAAAAATAGTAATTCTAAAACTGAAGTATTGTACTCTAATGATACTCCAACCATTAGTGTTCAGACAATTTTTTTTGACACTTTAACTTTTCATTATTCGATTTTGGCACTATGATTTTTTTTTTAAAACCAAAAACCGTGGATTTAAGCCATCCAGCCGACTTTGGCCCAGGGGCCGTGGACAAACGTCACCCAGCCGTCCCCGATGGGGCTCGATCCTGAGACCTCCTTCCAACATACCAACGGTCTTACCGCTAGACCGCATGCCATTGGCAAAATCGAATTTTGAAACATATCGAGACTACTTCTTGGAATTTTTTTTATCAATTTTGAAACATATCGAGACTACTTCTTGCAGTACAAAAATATAATTTAACTACTTGTATTGTCAGATATTCTTTTGAAATGGTCTCAATATGCTTCAAAATTGACGAAAGCTGTTTCAAAAGAATAATTTATAAAGTTTGAATGCTAAAATCGATTTTAGTAAAAAGTTAAGATGCCAAAAACGTCCGTCCAAACGTTATAGTTAGAATGTCATTAAATCTTTGAATCCATGTTATTAGTGAACGAGTAGTTCCTTACAGACCGTAGAGGATAGACATGTGAAACGATGCCACGTGCCAGCTCTCCATTTGTCCGGGACGTAAGATAGTATTGGGGGCTGATTTTGTGGGTTCTACGTTCCGACTAACGAGAGGTCGACATGTGGCATCGGTTTCACGACCGCGGTCATTTAGAATTTTTCTTGGGGATTTTGAATTTGGTAGGGTTTGATTGACAGGTAGACAAAATAGACGGAGGAGCTAGGCTGGGATTCGTGGCGGTCGACGACGGGAAGACGGAGGTGTGCGTGTACATCGACTGCCTGGTTTTTCCGGCCACCGGAAGCTCCGGTCCTCTCTTCCGAGCGGTGAGGAATGGGCCTATGAAAGATCAGCCAGCTCCGGGCGAGCCAAGAATCATGAGAAGCCTTCTACCAGCCCTGCAGAAATGCGCCGAGATTGCCAGGGTTTAATTTAATTTAAGACTCTATTTATATTCATATGTTACAATTTGATGATAATTTTCTTGTTTTTCTCTTACTCTCTCTCTTTCTAAATGGTCGATATCTGCTAAAAAGTCCAATATATTGCACCCTAACAACTTGATGTCCTTTTAAAAGTAATACGGATCAAATTAAAGTCCAAAGGTGATTTCAAACAAGTTCATGATGCGTATCTAACTCATCTTTACCAAGCGATCAATACAACGGTTATCCTTTCTACATGTTGCCTTTGACTTGAATTTTCGGAACACGAAAACATTTCCTATGGCAAAGATGAGATTGTTGAAATATGTGAAATTGACAATGTACATGTCACATCCAACAATAAGATCTCCAACCCGTTTACCCTGTGAAAAATGCTAAGTCTACTACCAAATTCTTACAACCTCTCTCTTCCACCCTTACACATGAGTTCCACCTCCACACTCACCCTCCTGCTATATGGGCTCCAACCGACACCACCACTTTTTCCTTCCTACACGTGGCAGTTGTAGGAAGTTTGTAAATGTTTGGTTGTAGGCGTAGGAAAGCTCTGTAATACGTTGTGATTATTGGCATGAGGTACAAGACAATATCTTTTATAAGTGATACAATTATATTCACAACAGATAACAAATAAAAAGTTTTCTCCAATACAAAAGTATTGAAATATTCAAATGTAAAATAGTGTTTGTTTGTTTCACACTAAAAAAGTGCTTGTAATTTTTTTTCCACAAAACATGTGTTTAAACTTAGCTTTTAGGAGGTAAACAAATAAATCTTTTTTCTCAACGTCTTTTTTTTTTTTTTTTTTTTTTTAATATTTAGTAAAATTAGACATTTTTTTCACAAGACTACAAATTTTTCTTAAAATTATTATTTTTTTCCTAATTCTCTCTTCGTCGCAACTACAAAGACCATACAAAAATTGGTATAAAAAATGTTTTCTAATTTATTTTACGAAACAAAATCTTTAAGTTTTTTTTAACTCCCAAAACAACTTCTCATCTTCTCATTTTAAAATATTTTTTATTCAAAATTGATGACATAGAGGTGAAGACATTATCAAGTGCATTGTCTAAAACTAGACAACCTATTACACAATATCTTTATTACTTTTGTCATATAAGTTTCACAATTTAATTGACAATTAAACTGAAGAATAACTTTAAATAAAAAATTGTTTATTCCTATGTGTCAACAATTTTTTTTCCAAGGGTTGGAGATGCTCTCAATGAAAGATCACTGACATAATCCTTAATGACTATATTTATTTGCCATTAAGGAGACTTGCAACAAAGACAGTTTGGCCGAGTGGTCTAAGGCGCCAGATTTAGGCTCTGGTCCGAAAGGGCGTGGGTTCAAATCCCACAGCTGTCAACTTTTTCAATATTTTTAGAGGTAGTAATCTCAATTTTTGTAGAAATTCGCTAAGCAGGTTGCTTGGTTTGGGAAGGACCGTTTATGTTTAAATTAATACAAAACTAAAACTATTCATCTATTTGTAATCTAAGATAATATCCATTTAATATATATACATATATGGGAGTGGATCAAAAGTTTTTCTTAGAAAATTTCCTAAAAATTCCTTCACTCTAATTCGTAATATTAATATTAATTTTTTTTATATTAATGTTAATGTTAATGTTAATGTTAATATTAATATTAATATTAATGTTAATATTAATATTAATATTAATATTAATATTAATGTTAACATTAATATTAATATTAAATTATGAATTAGAGTGAGGAAGATTTTTAGGAAATTTTCTAAGAGGGACTTTTGATCCGCTTCCCCTCTCTCTCTCTCTCTATATATATATATATATATATATATATATATATATATATATGTATATATATATTTTAATTAATTTTTTAAAATAATACAATATTTATAAAATTATTTGTGTGTTCAATTTGATATTTAGATAACATCTATCCATTTAATTTGATATTTAGATAACATCTATCCATTTAATTTCTCTTTCAACTCAAACAAATGCAATCATTGAACCGTATAAAAATGGAATAGATAATTTTACGCCCCAGCCTACTCGTCAAGTCACCCGGCGAGTCATCTATCTATTACTAATTTTTTGGAAAAATTTGAGTGGCACCCCACTTTTTTTACGCTTATTTAAGGTGTACCCTACAAGTTTACATGAATGTATGACACCTTCCACTTTGGACGGTTTCTGTCTAAAACGAACGGTCAAATTTTTTTTTGACGAAAATGCCCTTGTCTCCTTTTGTATGTTCTTCCAGTCGCTCCCTTTGAGCTTGGCCCGGTTCCGGAGGAGCCACTTGGCCTCGTAAACCTCCAGGAGGGAGAGGATTCCGCCGTCGCTCCACTCGGCCCTTCGCCGTCGCCATGGCCGTCTCTGGTCCCTGTGTGCCTTCCATAGGAACTGACCCAAGAATGACGATCGGTCAAGCCGGGAACTTTTCAAGAAATTTGGTGTTTGGAGAAGGAAAGAAGCAATTTTGGATGAGTAGTTTTAGAATTCCAAATTCACAAAGCTTTCCTTTTCTGGATTGAGGAGGAAGAATTCTGTGGCATTGGTCTTGTGGATGATGGTGCTGTAGGTGGGAAAGGTGATGATGGTGGATGGTGGTGGTGAATGATGGTGATGATGTTGGTGATGGTGGTGGTGGTGATGGCCGGGGTGGGGGGGGGGGAGGGGGGGGGGGTGCGGTGCGGCGAGGTCGGGGAGGGGGGGGGAGTGCGACGACGCCGTGGAGGGGGGCCGAGCACGGCGGAGGGGGGGGGGAGAGAGACGAATAGTTGACGCGGGGAAGAAGAGAACAGATATGGGAATATTTTCGTCAAAAAAATTGGTCAACGGGGTTGACCGTTCGTTTTAGACGAAAACCGTCAAAAGTGGGGGGTGTCATACATTAATGTAAACTTGTAGGATGTACTTTAAATAAGCGTAAAAAAAATGGGGTGCCACCCAAATTTTTTCAAACTTTTTTCTTTCTGTACATTTCTTCTGTACATTACCTCAACTTCTTTAGTCTATATGAAAGATGCTGCATTTTTTAACTGTTCAGACGAATCCAAACCCAATAGAAAGCGCGTTGGGTTAGTTTACCTCCGCAAATATAGGAGAGAGAGTACGAATCCAAACCCAATAAAAAGCAGGTCGGGTTAGTTTACCTCCACAAATGAAGGAGAGAGAGTGAGAGAGAGAGAGAGAGAGAGAGAGGAGAGGAAATGAGGAAAATTCTGTCCAGATCCTCCCCATGGCGCAGTCTGCTCTCCCTATCCCATTCCCAATCTCGACCGCTCCAAACCCTAGCCTACGAAGAGATCCCAAACCCTAACCCTAATCCTAGCTCCACCGCTCTCGTCCTCCACGGGCTTCTCGGCTCCGGCCGCAACTGGAGGTCGTTCTCCAAGAACCTCTCCTCCCGGATCTCCGGCGGCGATGACTGGCGCATGGTCCTCGTCGACCTGAGGAACCACGGGAGGTCCGCCTCCGTGGAAGGGCTGGATCCTCCCCACGACATGAAGAGCGCCGCCAGGGACCTGGCGAGGCTCGTCGAGGCGGAGGGGTGGGACTGGCCGGACGTCGTCGTCGGACACTCCATGGGCGGGAAGGTCGCGCTGGAATTCGCCGCCAGCCTCGCCCGCGGCGAGTACGGGGAGTCGGCGGTGCTGCCGAAGCAGGTTTGTTTACTCGCATCCGGCTCGTTTTCTATTGTTGCTATTGGTTTAGTTTTAATTGTCAGAAAATTAGATATTAAATTAGGGTTCTTTTCGGAACATGAGTTGGGAAATTTTTTTTTTTTTTCAAAATAACTTAATGTTGAATTGTTTGTAGAGTCCTAGACAAATACACATTGGCTAAACTAAGAAAATTAAGGGTTGTATTAACTTGTCTAATTTGCAGTTAGGGGCTCTTTGGCTGCCTGTAAATGGAAATCCTTTGCAGCAAAAGTTGGTATATTTTGTGTTGCAACAAAAGCTGCATGAATTGGGACAATTATTGCAGCTTTTGTTGTAGTAATGAAAAATATTTACAGCAAAACAAACACTAGAAATTGTATAATGTTACAACACCAATTACAACAACAACACTTGCATCCAGCCAAACATCCACTTAAATACCTCCAACTTTAAGGCGTTTGTGAGTTGCTAACTTGTACAATATTTGTGTGCAATATGCTACTGGTAACTTAGGAGCCTTTGGGAATCGTTTGTTTTGTAATTACTTATTCGTAGGCTTGAAAAGTAAAAAATAAACATTGTATGTGGTTCGTCCATATGCAGCAGAGAGCAATAGATGCAGCGGTTAGGAGAAGCAATAAGATATCGTTTAAAGGGGTGGCTTGAACTAGGAGTAGCCGAATAGGCCTAAATGAATTTAATTTGAGGCTGTAAAGAAGGATATGTTTTCCAATTTCCATTAAATGTTAACATGGCCCTTACTGAGTTGAAATTGAAGGAAAGCTTCAAATAGCTTAACGTAAAATTCAGGATAAAGACTTTGTTGTTGGTGTTGGTGGTCTTGTTGTTTGTGCATAGAGTAGTTAGGTTTCTTTTGGGAGCAGGTTTTGGAAAAGAAAGCTCCTACTTGGTGGAGTTAGGCCACTAAACTCCAAAGAACTTAACTTTGAATTGTTGGGTAGCTTTCTTGCTTATCGGGAACTCCATTTCTATGTCCAAAACAACCCTATATGTGATAGTTATAGCTTGGAACTTGATTTCAATTGTCACTACGTGTGTTCTTCGCCTCTTGGCAATACACATGAGGATAAGCAATAACATTAAGGACATAAAAATTGACTGTTTCAACTTTCAACATGCATGCTTAAGCAATCCAGCCCACAAAATTGAGTTTGCAATTTTTTTCCTTTTTTCACTAATGATGCCGAACAAAGCTCAAGCTCATTTATTAACTAGGCTAATTTTGCATCTAAATAACTTCAACTTTCATACTTTTTGCGAGTCTACCTTGTACAATTTTTGTCAGCAATCAGCTACCATGTACAATTGTTTTTCCTACAGTCTTCTACCACGTAGTTATAACTTATGATCCTTTGCACTTAACTATCCTCGTTTAACCTCACATCACACTTAATGGTCATGTGACCAGTTTTTGACTTTTTTATCCCTAAAAAATTTGTAACAATGGCGCCAGGTTAGCAAGGGGGAAAAAAAATTGAACCTAGCAAAGTCAACATAAAAATAGTATTGTGTAGCAAACTGCAAAATTGTGGAAGTTAAGGTATTTGAGTGCAAATTAGCCATTATCTTAATGAAACTTATCCAATATTAATTCAAGCAGCTTGAAGTTGTCTTGTTGAGTTTGAACATGTCTTGTCAGTAGCCGAGCTCAAGATATCTGAAAGCAAGCTTCATTGGCTTGGCATTTTTTTACACCTACTGGAGTTG
This sequence comes from Iris pallida, assembly GCA_029216955.1. Classification (NCBI taxonomy): domain Eukaryota; kingdom Viridiplantae; phylum Streptophyta; class Magnoliopsida; order Asparagales; family Iridaceae; genus Iris; species Iris pallida. The sequence goes on along the minus strand of JANAVB010038615.1, from coordinate 2,946,213 downwards.
CCATTGCGCCATTGCCAACACACACCCCCCCCCCCACCCCCCACCCCCACTGATGATTTACGAAAGTAATGTTTGCTGCTCGATTGTCTTAGAATAGCTAATCAGTATGGTGCTTGGAAAGAAAATAATGGAAAAACCCAGGTGGAAGAACGTATAGATCAAATCATGAGACAACATAACAAAATGAAAGACAGAAAAATCCAAGTCCCTCTTCAGGTCCAGAGACTCTGAATATGAATTTCAATTTTTCGATAATTCTGATTATTACAAGATGGTGGTTTTCTCCTTCAACTAGCCACATTTTCTTTTGGCTCTTTCAGCTGGTTCTGTTCATAAACTATTAGAAATATCTTGGCAGAGAGATTGTGTTTTCTTTTGAAGTGTCTACTTTTGCTCAGTGAACTATACTGCTCACATGTGGACCACATCTTGAAAGACTAGGCAACCCTTGTATTGTTGTTTATTGTGATGCATAAGTTAAACAATATCTCATACGAATGTGGTCATGGAAGTCCTGCAAAATATGTTGTCTACTATATGTCTGTCTGAGGAGGTCTTGTTCTCTCCCTTGATTCAGAACAGCTTTGGATTTTGGACTCTGTTCCTGGGGAAGTAAATCCTAAAGATAGTGATGGTGAAGTTAAAAAGGTTCTGTGTACTCTTCAAAGTCTGCCTCCATCACTTCCCTCACGGAAGTAAGTACTCTCCCTAAAACACAGCAGATGTTTACCAGCTTCATAAGTACTTACTATGTTTCTATCTTCGCTACAAGTATATTATACTTCAGTATATGAATGGGTTCTACTTAATTGCCCAACCTTGGGCACCAGTGAAAGACGGCTGGCTTGTGGAAACGACATAAGGGTCTGGTGGTTGAATAAACAATGAAGTATTGTTTTATAGGCTTTATATACTAAATATACACACTTGAATTTGAAGCTCATCGAGCTTTCTAATTTTAGCAAGCTTGTTGCTAGCCGAGCTCGAGCTTGCAGATATTACAGATTATTATAGAGCGCTAGCTTGAGCTCAAGTTTTAGGCTTGTCTCAAGCTGGAGCTTGATATTTCTTACACAGAGCATATACCCAGTCCTGGCTTGTATATTGTGAATTTATTACATGTTCTGTTGTTGTTAACTTGGAGTTTGCTTACTGGCACCCAACCTCAACCTAACCAAATGTGCCTCCGACCTCCCTTCTATTCACCCTGCATTCCATGCCCTTCAAAAGAAGTATGTCAAGTCCTTGGTATTGAAGTGAGAAGGAAGAACACTACAGAATAAATGCACAAATTCCAACTTATTAGTCTCTTCTTCAATGTGTGCCAAACCTTTAGTTTGAATCATTGGACACTGCAACTTAATTCTCCCAAATTAAATTTCTCTACTACTGTTTACGTTCTCTATTATGTGCAGAACTTTCTCATTGCACTTGTATTATTTTACTAAATGATGCACTCCAAATCAGGTGGGTAGTGGACCACATGATTGAGCTCGGATTTTCGAAGCCTCTATCAGAATGGATAGGCAGCAACCTAAAAAAGGAAGGCGAACATGTGACTTGGTCGTTCAATCTCCAGGGTGCTATTGAGATGTTCAATTCCTATTGGTAACTTATTCTTGTCAATATTTCAATGTCAATATTTAGTGGCCAAATATTTGTGGTTATGATATAAGACATCTCTATGTTTCCAGTAGTACCAGCTACTGGTCCTTCTTGGAGCAGCCACCAAAGGGTCTGGAGATTGCCATCGTTCAAGCGGAAAATAGTGACAGGTGGCACCCACCCGTGCTTCAGAAGATTGAGAGCCTTTTGAAGAAGGGAGGGGGAGCTGAAGGGAAGGTATCTCTTCATGTTCTTCCAAACTCTGGGCACTGGGTGCATATGGACAACCCTAAGGGATTACTCGACATAATGGCACCTCGTTTCTACTCGAAAGCATGAGGCTTTTGCCTTAAAAGAGGGCTCACACCTTTGGTTAATAATCTTGTACCTAAATCTGGAAGAATAAGGAGTTGATGAGGAATGATTCTTGTTTGAATTTATGTACCAATCATTACTTTATCCAATTTGATGCGCAGTTATGCATCTGCTTCATGTGGTTTTGTTATACACCGCCTTCTGGTGGAATTTTGAGACTTCAACCGTAGCTTTGGAAACATGGCTCACTTATCTCCCAACCTTGTGCCAGTTGCACCACTTACGGATTTAACGGACCGATATGCGTTACTATTTCGAAACTACTAGTTGTCATTGGAGTGAAACAATATAAATGAGACGAAATAAGTATGATGTATTGTATGATTTTCACTGATTTGTGGTTGAATAAAATTCAATTCTCATTTTGATATTACTTTTTTGGAATCTTCATGTATCAGAGACCATGCTGAGAAAGATGAAGGTACAATGTTTGAGGATTACACCCAGATGCCTTTCTATTCTAGCTTATATTTTCTCTTGCGAAGTTGGAGCTTTATGGACAAATCACATAGAAACACTAGAACTTCCCGTTATTGTTACTATTTTCCCGCATTTCTTGGTCTTACATTTTGAGATTTTTGGTACATGATTTATGCAATATTACTTAATATATCTCCAATATTATTAATGATTCAAATTTAATTCATACCCTTGAAAATGTTATTTTGGATCTTCTCAAACTAAAAGAGAGAAGACTACAAAAATTTATACCATTAAATTTAATGGAGTTGAATTGGATTGGTTTGTTAAAAAAAAAAAATGAAAATTTTTGACTTGCTCCCCACTTTGGACGGAATTCGTCAAAAATTAACGGTCAACCGGTTTGACCAAAAAAATTTGACAAAAATGCTCCTCCCATTTTCTTCTTCCTCTTTCCTCCCCCCCCCCCCCCCCCCCCCCCCTCCCCCCCCCTCCTCGCCTCCGCCGTCGCTGCTGCCACCGCCGCCACCTCTACTGCCGCTGCTTGCGAGGAGGGGGCGGTGGCGGGGGGGGGGGGGGGGGGAGGGGGGGGAGGGTGAGAGGAAAGAGGAAGAAAACAAGGACATTTTGGTCTAAAAAAATATGTTTGACGGATTCCGTCCATAGTGGAGATGTTGTACATTAATGCAAAACAGTGAGGTACATCATTAATAGTGGTAAACAAAGTGGAGAATAAGTCAAAAAAATTTAAAAAAAAGAAGAAGACAAAATTGCAATTGCCAAGCAGGCTTTTATGTTGTTTTCGTACTTTCAAGATGTATTATCAAAACTGTCATCGAATTATTATAGTTTATACAAATAAAATTTATAGCTTCCGGATAATTTTGGTAACTAACTTAAAAAAATTCATAGATATTGTAAAACAAAAATCTTGACAATTACCATTTCCAAAATGAAAGCATTTTGAAAATGCTCTTTCTATTTGTATGGGCAAATCCCAACCATCCCATTAAATTCGATGGCCAGTGATGGATGATTTTTTCCTCGATCTCCCGTAGAATAGAGAATTTGTATCAGAAAAACGTAACCTTGGAATCCACAAGTAATTTGTGTTCAAGTTTGTTATAGTGTTCATGAGAATTTTTACTCGGTTAGACTGAACACTCAAGAGTTAGTTTTTTTTTTTTTTTCCCAGTGCCAAGATTAAACAAAGATAGATGCAGGGATCACTTTGGACAAATTAACAAAGGGTGCGGCTATCCGCATCCCAGCAATTATTAAGCACACCCCAATCTAAAAAAAATAAAAAAATTGTGAACTTCCTATTCTACCTCCTCCTCCTCCCCTCTCCTCCCCACTCCCACGACCCTCCTCCTCCGACCCCCCTCCCCGCTGCTCCCCGACCCCCCTCCCCTCCCCCTGCCCCCTTCCTCCCCCGCCCTCTAGCTCCCCCGCCCTCCGGCTCCCTCCTCCTCGCTCCCCCGACCCCCCCCCCCCCCCCCCCCCCCTCCGGCCCTCCGACCCAGACCTCCGAACGAGGAGGAGGAGGAGGGGTCGGGAGGGGAGCAGAGGGTTGGAGGAGGAGGGCGGGGGAGCAGGGGGTTCGGGGGAGCGGGAGGGCGAGGGGGGAGGGGGAGCAGCGGGGGAGGTCGGGGGGAGGGGAGGGGAGGGGGGCCGGAGGAGGAGGGGAGGGGGGTCGGGGGAGCAGCGGGAGGGGGTCGGGGGAGCGGGGAGGGAGAGGGGGGTAGAATAGGAAGTTCACAAATTTTTTTTTTTTTTTGCCCTTTTTTTTAGAATGTGGTGTGCTTAGCAATTGCTGGGGTGCGGATAGCCGCAGCCATTAACAAATTGTGATCGGGCAATTTGGAAGGGTTTCTAGTGACTAATCTAAATACAAACTGAACCGGATACAACCCGGTCCATTGTAACCGGTCCAATCTCACGGAGATATACAACCGAAAGCCCATAGAACAAACTAGGGTTTTCTTTCTCGTAGTTCTTTCTACTCTCTCCCCCTCCTCCTCAAGTTTCCCGCCGCCGCCGCCGCAGCTATGGTAAAAAATCTCAACTCTCGATCGATTTCTCATCCAATAATTCTTCCGATTAATCGTATGAATAGTTTATGGATCTGGAAACGTAGTTGTTGTTTATTCTAATCTATAGTTGACGTAGAAATTTCGAATCCTTAGCACTTTGAAACGGAATTCAAATATGAAGATTTGGTAATCATGAGGAAAATTTTAATAATAGCACATTTGGAATGTTTGGATCATATGATTCTTGGCCTGGGTCATGGAAATCGGTTAGCATCTTTTGCGAGTTTTTCTAATTCAAAACAAAGTTGGAAGCTTTTCAATCTAGGAAGAATGGTCAAATCGAAAATGAAAAGTTTGGCGTGCCCGTGTCGGACACGCATTGGATATGACACTGACACAAACACACACTAGGACATCCAGAAAACAATGTGCTGTCCATGTACTCCCAAATACACAAGGAATCGTCAAAACAGTGACGTGTGCTGTACATGCAGATAGAGCACATCGTGTCCGTATCGTCATCTATGGCACGTCATATATGTGTCCATGTTTGTGTTATGTTGTGTCATGTTGAGTTTACCTTCTATCTGTGGCATTACTTGTCAAATCCCACTCTGTCCATATCTTATAGAGCCTACAAAGCCTGTGAAATAAAATCATAATAGATAAGTTTGCACTAAAAAACATTGAATTAGAAAAGTTTGTTGGTTGAAAGCTACGTTGCAGGGATACGAATACTCTGTGGTGTCGGTTAAATGCGAAACACGATGCGACATGGACCTACTTTGTTTTTTGGGGTGTCCGTGCTTCCTAGGCTCTATGTGTCTTGCATGACACAACATGGCTCCAATATTTGGAGTGTCCGTGCTTCCTATTCTTTTACTTTTGACATCGTTTGAATCTTAGTTTTCTTCTGTTGTAATTGTAATATACTAGCCATAATTATTTAGTAAAATTTTCTGGTTCTTCAATCATTTCTCTTATTAAGTCTTTTTATATTTGACAATGTAAGTTATTTCCTTTTTTAGTGATCATCATTCAGAATGAGCTAATTCACATTGAAAATCACATGCTGTGATGTCTGAATACCGACCTCTTATGCTATTTTACCGTTCTTCTGTTCTAAAATTTAAAAATTAATGACACATGGTTTCCCCCCTAATATATGTTCAAAGATTTGTTTTCATTTTACGGAAAATCAAGGACCCTATGCTTCACATATTATGATAAATCCTCATCTTGAAAACATTCATTTCTATTTTTTATATTGGTATTGTAGAATTATTAAGTATTAATCTGATAGAAATTCCCTTGTTTGCATCGATAGTCGAGAAGGAAGGTTAGGGAGCCCAAAGAGGAGAACGTGACCCTTGGTCCTACTGTACGAGAAGGGGAGTATGCATTTGGGGTTGCCCACATCTTTGCCTCGTTCAATGATACCTTCATTGTGAGTCTTTATTAACTCTTCTATCGGGCACTTGGTTGTACCAGTGGTCTCTTACTGACGTTTGATTACTTTATCTGTAGCATGTCACTGATTTGTCTGGGAGGGAAACACTTGTTCGCATCACAGGTATGGATTTCTCTTCAAGCATTTTTAGTGATATAATGTTGAGTTGGAAATTAACTTATGGTGCTGGTGTTGGTGTTTACTTAAGTAAGGGTCGGTGTTACATAATTTGAAAAAAGAAAAAGAATGGGAACTTAAGATTGCATAAGTTCTTGCTCAGCTACTGGGGGTATTAATTTCTATTATAGTTGCATGGAAATATTTATTCGATCACATTTAATTATCATGGTTTTACTTATTTGATTATTGTATGATTTTCAATTACAAAGTAGAATGTACAAGGCAAACTAAAGCTAACTCTTCCTGTTATTGGTGATGAAGTGAGGAAAACAGATATAATTTTGGAGGTTTTCTTAATACAAAGCTCACTAACTGGGAAAGTTCAGTAAACATCATAGTTGATCGCTAATTTGGTGGATATATTTGTTAGATGCGTCTAGGAGCTAATGTTGCTATAACAAACATCTAGGCTTGGTGAAAATAAATTTAGATATCTAATATGGTCTATGGCCTTTCTAGGTGAGTTATCTATCATCATGATCCATTTTTCTATAGGTTGCACTACTTTCCACATGAATGGAAATAAAAATCCATTCACAATGGCCAACATTGGAAACCTTTGTTGATAACCCTTGTGTAAAAAATGTGAACTTCAAATGTTAACTTGTGTGGTGGCTTTATCAAAATCCAATTAAAGTATTACTAAATATTCAACTTATGTTTACGGTCAATGAGATTCCACCATCCTGTTTGATTTACCATTTTACCTGCATTGTATTCTCGTTGTAGGAATATTATAGCCGATTCAATTTTTTTATACCCGTATTTAGTCCCAGATTAGAAATCTTGCCATGTCTTTTTGGATGAAACATCTCTATCTGTTTCACCCTAATATTCTCTTCTGAAAAGGTGAACCATCTTTTCTCTCTAAGTTTCATTTGATTTTCAGTTTTGAGCTAGGTTTTCTGATAGATCTATGATGATGGTAAAATAAATTCATAGTGCAAAGTATGCAATCAATCACTTCTTCCGTTCTCTTGTAGTTATTTCTTTAAGAAAAGTGGATCACCTCCTTCACTTGAAATTTTAACTGATTTCTTTTACTTGGCATATTGGACTTTGATGCAATCACTTGAACTTGATGTTATTTTCAACCTTTATTTCCTGATGCTTTTGCTAATTATTTTGCATATAAGATTCTAACGTCAGTCCTTCCTTGCTGTGATTTGCATCTAAGCATTAGTCTCTCCCATATGATTTCTCATGTTTTTCAGTTGGAAGTTTAGGTTTTTAATGTGCTGTAGATATATTTTTCTTCTATAATAAAGTACACCTCCTCGCCAAAATTCTCATTGTTCGTCTGTGTTTAACGTGACACACATTGCCATCCATGCCTTGTTGTACATACAAACTTCTGCGTGGATTATAGAATATTTACGAGATGTGAATGTTATGCCCTATTTTAAAAAGAAACTAGAACATGTCCATATATTTGACCATTTTTTGCTTACAAGTTTCTTGATATATGAACACAAACTAGAACACATAAAATTTCATCCTAGATAGCATACAGTTGGAAAGTACATATATATGTGTGTATGTTTTGCTTCATACATCCAAGTACTAGGGTTTTGCAAGAAATATTTCCTTGCAAAACCTGCTCGTGCTCTCTGATGAATATTCATTTTTCAGATGCTCACCACTCTAACAAAATTGAGTAGAGGGAGAACAATGGCTGGTTATCAATTTTGTTACTTTTTGCACAACTGCCCTTGAATAGCGTACTTTGATCGTGTGCAGCCCTACCAACCCATCTCTAACTCTCACTGTATTTCACCTGATATGCACACTGTCTCTCTCTCTCTCTCTCTCTCTCTCTCACACCCACCCACCTTCTATGCTCTTATTTTTCTGAAAACGAAATAATTTTTAAATAGAAAATGGTATATTTCGCATATTGGTTCGGATGAGTGAATTTCCTTACCGATAAAGGATAGACAATAATAAATGGTATTTTTCAAAATCTGTTTTTTTTATTTTATGTATGTTCTGTATCACCATGTATTCAGAATTCTCTTTGAATTATGTCTATTTCCAAATTGCCTTGAAAAGAAGGTGACCACCATTGTATTAGGATGCTAGAAGTAATTTAATATATTTTGAAATAGAAATTTTTCTTTAAAAGTCAGTTTTAATTGATTCTTGTTGTCATTGTTTACCCATAATCGTCGTCCATCTTTGTACGAATATGGATCCAACACCTTTGTTTTGGATGATTATATGTTGGTCTTCCAATAATTAAATTGCATCATAAATACAGGGAGTCAGTAATTGACTCGTAATAACATTATTTATTATATTATATAAACTTTTGGCTAATTTCAGCCAAATTTTTTGGAAAATTCCCGGTAAAATTACATATTTGAGTCCAATTCTAGCAATTTAGAAAATCTCAAAATCAAAATTTTAAAAGAACAATAACTTAATTATTAAATACTCTTTCGAATGTCATGTTACATCACTATTATAAAGGTCATGCAGCAATACTATAATTCACAAATGAGCATCTTTGTTATAAGGGATTCAACTTGTCAACAGGGAAACAACAAATTTTATCATATAAAAAACCAGACAAACAACAATAAGATATGAAACAAGAGAGGTGGGAGAGAGCTAAATATCAGATCCTTAGAGGAGCTTGACAACAACATTGTTTGAGATTATGGATTCTGAAAATAGTTCGATTAACACCGTAACCACACTAGCAGGAATATGAAGTAATATTAGCATGCACTACCGGATAAGAATATGTTATTTGAACAAGCTATATCTGTTTACTTGACGGAGCCGGTTGTTGGTGACCTAGGAAGCATGGACACTTCACACACTGGTGCCGTGTCCATGTTAGAAATATATTGGACATGACACTCTAAGATAAGCAATCCAAATTAGTGCCGTGAAACTATGCTAGAGAAAACCGATAAACAACTTGGGAGAACTTGGAAAGGGATATGTGCTGGTTGTAGTTTTGGTACACAGATACCTAAGTACAAGGTTTTGCAAAATAATGCATACAGTAGAGCCTTACTAAAGAATGTAGCAAAGTATAAGACTGCACTTTGGAGTGCACTAGAGCCAGTTTCTTAGTGACCTTTTTGATAGATTATATTAGATGCCTTTACAATTATAGAAGAATAATATTTTCATGGATGGAATGATTTTTGACAGTTGGGATATTTGATATTTCACTTGTTATGTTGTTGTTTCCTTAACTTCAGAAGTTGGGGACTCAAAATACATAGGGTTGGTTTGGATGCATGTATAAAACTTTAAATCACCATACTTTTGTGATATTGTCTTTCTGGAAAGATGTAACATTGGAAGCTAGGTGTTTGGATGGATATCCAGATCAGGATAATTCAAAACAAAATGTGGCTTTGCAAAATATCTGATCTTAATTAAGATTTCAATGATCAAAACTTTGGCATGTTGCCAAACAAATAATGAGCAAATCTTAACTTTAGTTTTAGATATTCTCATGAAAGGCCAAGTATTGCTCTTAGTGTGGGTATATCCAAATGAACCCTTAAAAATTGAAAATTTGGGACATGGATCTCCGATGAAGAAATAAGAACAAATAATAAGTCACGATGCGTGCAAGAAAGAACACAGGAGAGGTAGTAGCATTCACGGCTCCAATGAATAAAATAATACTAAGTAGATTAGGTATCTCTCAAGGCAATAGTATTATGAACAAAATCATGGTTGAAAGAAAGATGGCATCAAAGTAGGTTGGTAATCCTTATATTATCTACACATTGCATTTAATGTCAATGACTAAATGATTGCGTGGAGAGTTATGTTAAAAATATCATTTATAGCCGAAGAGACACATTGGAATCAAAGTAGGTTGGTAATCCTTTACATCACCCTGTACATTTAAAATTATGTTAAAAATATCATTTATAGCCGAAGAGTCACATTGGAATCCTGAAATCCTCTCGTGCAGGTGGGATGAAGGTCAAGGCTGACAGGGATGAGTCATCTCCTTATGCTGCCATGCTGGCAGCTCAAGATGTTGCACAGCGATGCAAGGTGTGTTTTACTCTACTGACGTGAATCTGTGATACCTGTATAACTGACAATCGTTAAGAATACCATGTATAAAATGGGCATCATATTTACCCATTTTCTATTAACGATTAGTATTACCTCACTAGCCCGAAAACTCTCAACTATTCAAGCCAAGATGGTTGCTATTATCGACAGTAATTCAATTTCAGCTCCATAAAAATTATACCACTGGCATTTTCCCTATTCTGATTGGCCTTATGCCACCATATATTTGCTTTTTTTTTTTCTTTCTGGCTTTCTACATTATATGAACTTCTCTTTTATTTCTCTTAGGAACTTGGGATAACTGCTTTACATATTAAACTTCGGGCCACTGGTGGGAACAAGACGAAGACACCTGGTCCTGGTGCTCAGTCTGCACTTAGGGCACTTGCTCGTTCTGGAATGAAAATTGGTCGCATTGGTAATCACTTACATACATATTTTGCACCCTTCACCTTCTTTTCCTTTATACTTTTTTTACGTTAGTACATCGAAGATTAGAGAGGTTTGGAAATCCTTGCCATAATATTCTTGTTTGCAACTTTTGAGGTGATCCTGTTGAATTGAATTTTGATGAACATTAGACTAAACTCTGATTTAGGATAGCATCAGAGCTTTATGAAAGACTTTTAAAAAGGTTATATGATTAATGTCCTGATCTAATGTGTTATACAATCTTCTTTTGCTGCAGAGGATGTGACTCCTATCCCAACAGACAGCACCAGGAGGAAGGGTGGGAGGAGAGGCAGGAGGCTGTAGTACCTTTCTCATGCCATCCCTTTACATGAAGGTGTCAGGTCTTTGCAGCAGTGCCCAATGGAAAGATTTTTGTTATTCAGAGCAGTTTTGTAGTGTTAAGATTAACTTGATATTGTCGGCGGGATCTGCCATAAAGCTTTAAACAGATGGGCGTGTGCATGTATCACTCGCACTATCCAAGAAGTTTATTTCTTTGAACAAGGTCCTGAATCTTGATTTGGTATCTGAAGGTGAATGCTCAGGTTATTATGTGCAAGAGCGTGTTTTATTCTTGAAGAATGGTGTTGAATCTTGTGTTTTTCAAGTAACCCATATTGTGGCCATTTCACTTTTTGAAGAAAAGGTTTAGATTTGTTGTCTGCACCCTTTTGTTCAAGGCTTTCTTATATCTTGGGGAGAGTATTTGTTTGAACCCGTAAACTTTGAGGGAATTACTTTCTAAAAAAAGTGTACCTCAATGCCAACCCCCAATCCATTCTCTGAATATTCCCTAAATGATCTAAATATATTAACAAATGAAAATGTGAGCATTAACCATGTTTGTGGCAGCAAATAATTTATTGATAGATCACCTCAAAACAACACCGGACATGGACCGCGGTCTTGGTCCGCAAACACGTGTCAACCCTCCATTGGACGGGGCCTGAAATTTTCGGGTGTGAGATCCATGTGGTGCAGGAGGCGAATGGGAGGGGGACACGTAGGCGCAGGCCAGATATGCGGTCACACCTCCCACGGTCACTTTAGCATTTTCCAAACACCACCTACACCACCTTACCCTTGTTACCAATTCGGCAAACAGAAAAAAATTCGAACGGGATAGCAAAAGTACGAGTATAAATTGACATGTTTTTGGTTAATTAGACAGGTACCCACCATGTTTTTAGTTCCAAAATTTTCAATTTGCATAATAATTCGAGTATGTCACAAGTACGCAAATATTATACGCTTCAGATAAGAAAAAATTCGCATATAATAGAAGTTTTATTTGGGTGATTGCTGGCTTAACATAATAATAGATAGTTTCTGAAAGATAAAGGAAAATTTGCATATAATAATATGAGTTTTATTCGGATGATTGCTAACAAGCCACCTTACAGCTTAGCTTAATAATAGATAAGACCCACAGCTATATGATGTTTAGCGCGCATAGTACTTGAAACCGAACTTGAAGCTTTCAAGGCTTCTGTGCCAGACCAAGCTTGATGGACTGAACCGTAGCTGCATTGGTCTTGAAAGACTTGGCCAGGACATCGTCGCCGATGCCGCTGTCGAAGACAGTTTTCGGGACGGACACGGTTCCGGCGCTCGCACTGCCGAAAGCGGAGACGGCGAAGGCGGTGTCGTTCCCTACGCAGGACTGGAAGTGGACGAGTCCCTTGGGGAACACGAACATGTCGCCCGCCTGCAACGTCTGGTTGTAGAGGTTGTTGGCAGTGTCGACGAAACCGACCTCGAGGGAGCCGCCGAGGAGGAAGAGGAGCTCGGCCGAGCGGGGGTGGGTGTGAGGGGGGTTGACGGCGCCGGGGGTGAACGCCAGTACGGCGTAGGACACGCTCTGTCCGGCGAGAGCCGGGAACTCGGATGCAGACGCTTTGAACACCGCCAAGGTGCTGTCCGGCAGCCCGTTAGACGTGGTCCACGTTCGCAAGCCGGTGTAGGTGAAGTAGGTTCCGTCGACGGAGGTTGCGTTGGCCGGGAGGAGGAAGTCGGAGAGGATGTCGGGATCGGAGGAGCGGGCCACGGGAGGGGAGATGAGAGCTACAGCTGCGAAGAAAATGAAGACACGGTGGACAAGATTCAAGGCCATGGCCATGGATAATGCTAGCTAACTTGGACGAGTTAGTTTTTGAATTTGTTGTGTGGTGGTGGAGTTGGCATAGCAAAATGTATTTATAGCTAGGAGAATAGGAGAAGCTCATGTACGTTGAAGCCTTGTTTTTTTGGTGCAGATATTTGGCAGAATGGAGGAGTTTACAAAGAAAGAAAAAAAAAAAAAACATTGATATTTGTGCTCTTCTTGAAGTAGGAGATGAAAACAAAGAGAGTTGTAAATAACAAAATAATAGTTTCCAATAACAGAGAAAAAGTAAATCATAAATCCAAGAAATAATGTTATGTTTTGGTTCCTACAACTCCTAATTAATTCGGCTGAACTCTACTCCATCTTACAAGTTTTTTGGAAAAAAGTATATATATTTTTTTGGCTCACGACTGGACCTGAGCTCACGGGAGTCTAAGACCAACTTTCAAAATGCACCCCCCTCCGGACCGGACCGGACTGGACGAACTGTTCAACTAGTTGACCGATGAACCAATAACTTTTTCAGACTACGTCACTACTGACCCACTATTAAAAAAAAATCAATTATAAATGAATACTTTTGAAAAAAAATTCAGTATCCACAAGAGATCATAAACTTGGGCCACTTAGACTAATCCGGTGGTTGAACCAACTAGTTGAACTGATTTGACCCAACCGATTGTCTTGTTCGGATCAATCTTCAGTCTGATTTTTAAAAAACTGAATTAGATAATTATCTAAATAATATTTTCTATTATAATTTAACTTATACTCACTTCGATATGTATGTTACATCATCGGCTGTTGTCGATTATGTTACATATTTTCCTCTCTTTCTGGAAAGAAATTGGCATGGAGTCGAAGCAGAAAAGAATAACTTCTCCTAGTTATTCCCTCCGGGCCCTAAGTATGTCCTTTAGCTATCTGCTCAGTAGCGAAGGTCCCAAGTATATTGTACTATGTATAAATATTACATGACTAGCTATGTGCAGCATAACTAATTGCATCTACACTAAAACTGTTGTAGTTGTAGTTGTTCAACAAGTTCTCAAGTCGATCTAATGAATACTCATTTCCAATATGCCACTGTTCTCCAAATAATATTGCTTGTAGTAGTTTGCACCTCTCCTGTAGCCTATTGTGGCGACCCCGACATTCTCACAGACTTCCTCATCCCACCGAACACCACCGTGGTCGACGGGAGCTTATTCACCTTCACCCGCATGCGCCCGCTCGCTGCCGGCGGCGACGAACCCCTACCGAAGGACTTCACCGTCGTGAAAGCATCGATGAAGGAGTTCCCGGCCCTCAACGGACAGAGCGTGTCCTACGCCGTGCTCGTCTACCCCGGCGGCACCGTCAACCCTCCCCACACGCACCCGCGTTCCGCCGAGCTCCTGTTCCTCCTCGCCGGCGTCCTCGAGGTCGGTTTTGTCGACACCGCCAACAAGCTGTACACTCGGACGCTCCAGGGAGGGGACATGTTTGTGTTCCCGAAAGGACTCGTTCACTTCCAGTTCAACAAGGCGGGCAGCTACGCCGTCGCCATATCTGCCTTTGGCAGCGCGAGTGCCGGGACCGTTTCCGTGCCCGGAGCTGTCTTTGCCGACGGTGTCGACGAAGACGTCCTCGCCAAGTCATTCAAGACGGACGTCGCCACCATTCAGAAGATCAAGGCGGGGCTTGCTGCAGCCAATTAAGCCTTGATGTTCAAGAAGCCTAATTTCTTTATATGTTATGTTGTCATAGTGCAGCTAGCTGCATAATTAATAAGTACTTTGACAGTACCATGCACGCTTCCATTCTACCCACAAATGTATGTTGTTGCAGTCGTGTTGTCTGTGCAATCTTTAGTTCTTTACTGATGAGTAAATTGTTACAGCATATATGTTATGGTTACTTGGTGTGTCTGAAATACTGAATTTCCTACGTACATATTATGTTTGCAGATTTTTTAAGTTTGAGGCAATTGCATAACTACGAATAGAATAGAATGTCATCTGAGTTGGCGTCTTCGCTAGAAAAAAACGTTAATTGAGTTGACGTTTCATCCTAGGTAGTACCTACCCAGTGACTAGTACTGTATATATGAAGACTCTCCTCCTCAGCTTTGGTTGGTTCACTTAAGTGGCACATTGCCATGAGTATTGGATAACTCGTTCTTCAGGACACTCAATTGACAAAGGTCGTTTTCTTAAACAAGGGGAGTTTCATTGCCATGAGTGGAAACGTCAACTGAATTGGCGTTGTATCAATAGCATGAAATGCCAACTCAGTTGACGTTTTTTGTCTTTTGGTCCAACACGTCAAATCAGTTGGTGTAATTTATTCCTTGTTTTACAATTATTCCAAAATTTTCCTCTTGTACGAATTTAGAAATAAATTCATCCTCCAGTCCTGGATGAAAAAATCTGTTATGTTTGAAATGTGACATTAAGAGTTGCATGGATTAAGAACTGGTGTGCGGAAACTTTAGACTGTTCCAAGAAGCAGATATGGTGCTTTTGATGTATATCAGAATTTCCCATGTTCAGCTATTCTGATCATTTTCGATGTTAGGAGTGAAAACTCTCTCCAATGCCAAGATCCACACTCGATCTGCTGAACAAGCTAGCCACTGTTTAGAGTAGCACTAACAACTTCTTGATATAAAGCTCAACGAGTTGCAGTAAATAACTTCTTCTTTAGATGCAATTGATCAGAAGCAAACTATGAATTACGATCGAAGAATTAAAAGGAACTTGGAAAGTTGGATGGTGTGGTAATTAGAAGAAATAAAACGTTACATCTAATGAAAATGCAGTTTCCTGAAAGAATAAGAGTGGTGCTGTATTGTTTTCTTAAGTCGGAGTTATAATTTGGGAAGAGCCGCAATGTACCAAACTTTGGTAATGCACGTGTTATCACCATGACAATATCAGTACAATAGCTGATCACCGGCCGGCCATCTGCGGCATTGGACTTCCCTAGAGAATATACTCTTCTCTCCTCTCTTGTTGCCATCTCCGCGTCCCTTTCCCTTATGGGGCACGAATTCACCGCCCAGGGCTGACTTCGTCACAGAGGATACATAAATAACATATATATAGCAAAAATACCAAATTTGGTGCAACTTATGGTCAGGATCCTTGTTAGCAATCACTAGAATAAAACTCGTCAATTTTTTCGTATCTTTCAGAAACGTATAGTACTTGCATAGTTTTGAAATATTCGAATCAGTATATGAATTTTAAGCATGTGAAGTTTTAAATATGTTCGGTAAGAATTATTGAAAAATTTGGCAAAAAAACGTGGTAGAAATCTGTTTAATTAACCAAATTTGACAACCTGTTTAAGTATGTCAAGTTTCTAATCTCAATATTTTCATTTGAGGAATATCTGAATGATTTTTCAACGTATTTTACTTGCACTGTACCAATTTATATTCATATTTTCGCCGTTCTTCAATCATTGTTGATGTTAAGAGTGAAAACTCTCTCCAATGCAAGGTCCACACTCTAGTCATATTGTTTAGAATAAGTATGCTAACAACTTATTGCAATGAATAATGCTATTTGTTCCTCCAAATTGTACCTTCAAACCGTTCCTCCTTACGTGACAGTTGACGTAACATGTTGATGTAGTAGTTGACATGACAAATTTTAAAATTAATATTAAAATTTAAAATTAATATTAAAATTTAAAATTAATGTTAACATTAACATTCAAATTAATATTAACGTTAACATTAATAATAGTATTAATATTAACACTAATATTAATATTAATATTAATATTAACATTAACATTAACACTAATATTAATATTAATGTTAATATTAATTATATTAACATTGATTAATATTAATATTAATTAATATTAATATTAACATTAAATTAACATGGACAAATTTTGGGTAATTAACTTTTTGGATTTAAATTTGACATCATCTGCCATTCATGATGACACATAATATTACTTAACATGTATGTCAGCTGCCACATAAGGAAGGATGGTTTGTAGGAACAATTTGGAGGTACGAATAGTATTACTCTATTGAAATATATAATGCTCAATGAGTTGCAGTAAATAACTTTTTCTGTAACATTAAGGGTTTGCTTGGATTGAGGAAAAAAAAAGTAGAGTTAAATGGGGTTAAATGAGGGAGAGTAGAGTGAGAGGGAGTATAGTCAATACATAGAACCTTGATTGAATTGGAGGAAGAGTTAAGTGGAGGGTGTTTAATAACTCTTGTTTACATTAAAGCTTCATGATAATATCAGTACAATAGCTGATCACCGGCCGGCCATCTGCGGCATTGGACTTCCCTAGAGAATATACTCTTCTCTCCTCTCTTGTTGCCATCTCCGCGTCCCTTTCCCTTATGGGGCACGAATTCACCGCCGAGGGCTGACTTCGTCACAGAGGATATATATATATATATATATAGCAGAAAGACCAAATTTGGTTTAGCTCCATGCAACTTACAGTCAGGAACCTCGTTAGCAATCACCCGATAAAATTCATATTAGCAATCACCCGAATAAAATTCATATTATAGTATATTTCAGAAACGTATAATATTTACATATTTTTGAAACATTCGGATTAATATGTAAATTTTAAGCATGTAAAGCTTTTAACGTGTTATGTGAGAATTAATGAAAATTTTAACAAAAAAACGTGATGGTAGAAATATGTTTAGTTAACCAAATTTGATAACCTATGTTAAGTTTCTTACCTCAATATTTTAATTTCAGGAATATTTGACCGAAACGTATTTTATTTGCATTGTGCTGATTTATACTCGTATTTTTGCCGTTCTGATTTTTTCCGATTTGCCGAATTGCTCAGGACCCCAAGACAGTACATGTATTTAAGCTATATTTGTTGATTTCAGATAAATTATGTTGTTTTGAGCTGTAAGTATACGTAAAATATCGAGACTGACACCGTAGCCAAACTATCAGCCTTTCCGAAACTACTTGTAAGGTGTAAGTTCAAAGCCAATTAATTAGGACAAGTTGTAGTAACGGTATTTATTAGATTTATGCTTTACTTTTTCTCTGTTATTGGAGTATTATTTTGTTAGTTGTAACTCCTTTGTTTTCATCTCCAAATCCGAAAAGAGCACAAATATCATGCTCTCTTTTTTTTCCTTTCTTTGTAAACTCCTTCATCCAGCCAAATATCTACACCACAAAAACAAGGCTTCAACGTACATGAGCATCTCCTATTCTCCAAGCTATAAATACATTTTGCTATGCCAACTCCACCACCACACATCAAATTCAAAAACTAATTCGTCGAAGCTAGTTAGCATCATAATATCCATGGCCATGGCCTTGAATCTTGTCCACCATGTCTTAATTTTCTTTGCAGCTGTCGCTCTCTTCTCCCCTCCCGTGGCGCGTTCCGCCGATCCCGACATCCTCTCCGACTTCCTCCTCCCTGCCAACGCAACCTCCGTCGACGGAACCTACTTCACCTACACCGGCTTTCGAACGTGGACCACTGACGGGCTGCCGGACAGCACCTTCGCGGTGTTCAAAGCATCCGCATCCGAGTTCCCGGCTCTCGCTGGACAGAGCGTGTCCTACGCTGTACTGGCGTTCTCCCCCGGCGCCGTCAACCCTCCTCACACTCACCCCCGCTCGGCCGAGCTCCTCTTCCTCCTCGGCGGCTCCCTTGAGGTCGGTTTCGTCGACACTGCCAACAAGCTCTACAACCAGACGTTGCAGGCGGGCGACATGTTCGTGTTCCCCAAGGGACTCGTCCACTTCCAGTCCTGCGTGGGAAACGACACTGCCTTCGCCGTCTCCGCTTTTGGCAGTGCGAGCGCCGGAACCGTGTCCGTCCCGAAAACTGTCTTCGGAAGCGGCATCGCCGACGATGTCCTGGCCAAGTCTTTCAAGACCAATGCAGCTACGGTCGAGTCGATCAAGGTTGGTCTGGCGCAGAAGCCTTGAAAGCTTGAAGTTCGTTTTCAAGTATGCGCGCTAAACATCCGATGGCTTGTTGTTATAATGTTATGGGGTCTGTAATCTTTTGTTTTGGGTGATCTATCAATAAATTATTCAGAAAATTTCATCTCGAGGCATGAAGTTCTCAGTATTAGCGTGAAAGAGGAGAAGTTTCTGGAAATAACACACAAAGAGAAGTGGCGTCAATTGTACTGGGGCCTAACAAAAAAATTTTAAAAAAAACGAGACTGGCACCAGTGCAACTGGCGCCGAGAATTTTTTTTTTAAGTCTGGCGCTAGTTTTACTGGAGCAAAAAAAAAAAAAAAAAATGGAGGTGGCGCCAGTGGAACTGGCGCCGAGCAAAAGGGGGTGGGCGGGGGGGGGGGGGGGGGGGGGTGGGTTGGGGGGGTGGGTGGGGGTTGGTTTTCGGCTGTGACATGAAAGAACTTTTCTTTCTTTCTTTGTCTGTCTTTCTCTTTTTCTTTTCTTTTACTTTTCTTTGTCTTTTTCTGTCTTTTTGTTTGGGTGTGACAATTCAAAGGGACAATTGAATTTTTTTTTTGTTTGTTTGTCATTTTCTTTTACTTCGTCTACTCTTACTTTCTCTGGCGCCAGTGACACTAGCAACAGTCTTTAAATACACTATTTAACGTTCGGATTGTAACGGTCGGATTGCATTATTTTTTTTCGACCGTTGGATAATTTTCTATAAATATAGGGTGGCTAGCTTTTATATACTCATCCCAAACCAGACGCTCTCACTCGTTTCTAACTATTAGTTCTCTCAACCAGAAGCTCCCACCCCAAAGTTTGAGCAAGTTTTTATTCTAAAGCTCCCACTCCAGAAGCTCCCACTCAAGCAGAAGCTCCCCACTCAAGCAGATGCTCCCACACAACCAGAAGCTCCCACTCTTTAGTTCTCTCAACTGGAAGCTGTATTCAAAACACTGCATTCTGCAATGGATCAAAGTTTAAGGCTGTGGTGCTCGCATGGAGGTGTAGTAAATGGTTTATCTTATGAATGAGGTTTTACCCAAATTCTTATAACTGATCGTAGTATCACATTAGATAGCTTACGTAATTTTATTACTGAAAGTTTTTATATTCAGTATGAATTTATATTAAGACACGTTTATAAGACACATTATTTTTTATTAGATTGTCAACAAGCTTGGAGTTTTGTTCTTGAAATTAATTTGCAAACGTCATTTATAAGTATTTTTGTAACTCAAGTACCACAAAGACTTGATATATAAGTACTCAACGCGTTTCTAATTACGAAGCGGGTCCGAGTTCTTCTAGACAAGTTCCTATTTCATCTCATGAAGAAGATGACACATTAGCTTTAGATAGTAACGATGATTTTGATGATTTCCAAAGTATTACGGATAGTGATGATTTAGTTGAAAATCCGGATGATTATATTGAAGATAATGACAATAATGGTACCACAAATGAATTATTCGTCGGACAATATTTCGATAGTCGTTCTGCATTTAGAACTTTTATCAGTGACCTAGCAATTGAACACAATTTTACGTGTTCAGCTAGTGTCATGAACAATGCGAAGAAAATTATATATACCTGTAATCAACCAACTTGCAATTGGAGAGTATATGCTAGACCTATTTGTAGAGGTAATATTTTTCCGATTGCTAGATTAGAAAATCGGCATTCTTGTTTAGCTGGGCTCACAACGGGTTCTCATCCATTGGCAATTAGTTCATGGATCAAAAATAAGATAATTAATATAATTAGGGACAATCAGTCGTATAGTCCATCACAAGTTGTTATGGATATACATAGAGAACATCAGATTAATATTTCCTACTCTAAAGCTTGGAGAGCCCGAGAGATGGCATTAGCTGAAATAAATGGTGGCTACTTTGATGCATATGCAAGTCTTGAAGAGTATGGTTTTAGAATTATCGAGTCAAATCCAGGTAGCAGTTGTTTTTTAAAGACTACTAAAAACAATAGCTTTCATAGAATTTTTATTTGTTTCAAAGCTTGTATTGACGATTTTTTGAGTGGTTGTTTACCAATTATTAGTACTGATGCTACCTTTTTGTCATCTAAATACCAAGGTATATTATTTATTGCTTGTGCTCATGATCCGAACTATAAACTTTATCCAATTGCTTATGCTGTTGCGGAAGGGGAGAACACAGAATCGTGGACTTGGTTTTCAACTAGTTTGAGAACATCTTTTGAAAGATTTTTTTAATGAATGGAATAAAATTTCTTTTATATCAGATAAACAAAAGGGTTTGCTTCATGCCATGCGTTTAACCTTTCCAGAATCACGTCATTTCTTTTGTATTCAGCATTTTAAACAAAATTTGAAATCGATTAAAAAGATTAAAAAGTTTCATCAAATGTTTGACTCTCTTGCAAGATCCTACAACAAACTAGACGTCGATTCATGGTTTGAATATTAAAGCCGAAAACATGGAGACGTTTAATTGGCTTGTTGGAGTAAATGATGAAACACGTAATTTTTTACATTGGATTACTGCATATTCTCCTGTTCCTAGATTAGATATTAACACTTCTAATCTTACAGAATGTTTCAATAACTGGGTTAAGAAATTACGTGATAAACCGATAACAATACTACTTGACGGCATTAGAGCTAAGATTATATCTCTACAAGAGAAGAACAGATAATTTGCTAAAAATCTTGAAACAGAATATTGTCCAAGAATATTAAAAACAATTGCTCGAATAAATAGAGAAAAATACCAACTGCATGTGTTGCATATTGAAGGTTATATGTTTGAAATATTAGATCGTGTAACAAATAGAACATATGTAGTACACTTAGATAAAGGTTATTGTTCATGCTTACGGTGGTATCATACGTACATTCCATGTGTGCATGCCTGTTATGCGTGTAAGTCTTCCAATAATAGTACACAAATTATTAATTGTAACATATTTTCTACTAACAAGTTGAAAAGTGTATACAAACCGCATCTGGAACCAATTCTACTGTCGTACGTTTTTGAAAGTGCTTTGGTTAGATGACAAATTGGAGTACCAGATGTAAGACGCAAAGCTGGACGGCCAAAGAAGAACCGCATGAAATCGAAGGATGAATCAACAAGAGATTTATGTTGCAGTAATTGCAATGAACTTGGTCACAACAGAAAGAAAAAAATACTAATCATTCATCAAGTCGGTCATGATAGATTTATATTGCAATTGTGTAATATTTTATCGTACCATTCAAATTGTAATCTTATACCGTACCAGTCAATATATTATTTTCAATATGTTACATTACAACACCAACAACATAATCATCTACAACCACTACCACGACCACTTCTAACCCACCCAGCGTACTCTCTTTGTCTATTTGGTCTAAAATTTGGAGGATCAAACCGATTTGGATTTGGACCCGAATCCGAATCAGTTTCCTCTTTGGTTGGCATTGTAGCTGTTGGAGCTGCTGGAGTTGAAAAAAAATGTCACATGCTCCGATAGGCTTCTGAACCAATCTGTAGTTTTTGGAGTTGATACTGGACCGGCCTTGGAGATACTCTCTCCACCAGCATGGTAGGAAGTCCCCTCTCCATACTTATAGGAAGTTCCTTCTCCAACATGGTATGAAGTTCCCTCTCCAGACTGGTAGGTAGTCCCGTCGCCATACTAGTAGGAAGGGACCTCCTCTCCAGACTGGTATGAAGTTCCCTCTCCAGCATGATATGAAGTCCCATCTCCAGCATGCAGGGACCTCCTATTCCCGCTCATATATAGTGGAATAACGACTTCGCATCTGGCTAACGTTGTCGGATGGATAATCCGGTAGAATATGTACCGGAGGCAAATGTGGCTCTGGGCCACGCAAGACATCATGATTTATCCAAGCCGTCATCCGTCGCATAAGATCGACCGTCGTAGTATGTGGCCGCCAAGTGGAACTTTAACTCCTCATAATTTCTCCTTCCATTTCTCTTCCCTGAAATATAATATGTTTGGATGATATATTTAATCAAATAAATTGAATTTAGCAAGATATTAAAATATACGATTGACCAAATAAAGCTTACGAATCTGTTTATTATTATGTGCATGCTTGTATCATCTATAGCTCTATTAGTGAACCGCGACTCCTCAAATTTATAATCTCTATTGCATACACGCGGTGCTCCCCACCAACTTCTGTAAGCAAAGTCACCGAACCCTACAACGTATTATAAAAAAATAAGCCAAATACAACAATTTTTTTAATAAAACATGATATTATAAAAAAAATTTACAATCATTGGGTGCTTGCACTTGGCGGGACAAATTACCTACACTATAATACTCGAATCTCGAATTCCAACCAGGAAGCAAATTATTAACTCTAGCTTGCGCTTGAGCGACGGCGTAGCTACTGGGCAGTGGATCATTAGGAATTATTTGAACCATCCCAAATTGCCGCATAACCCGATCCGCTGGATGGTACATGGTCCGATAGTTTATATGATATAATATCTGTGTATACTATACGAATATGACATTCTCTGTATATCGGGAGCATCGAGCCGTATAACATATGGCATCCATGTAACATATTTCCAATGTTACTATAAATAACAGTGGTACAACTACGTTTTAGAAAAATATAAATATAACATTTATTTACCTCCATATGTTCTAGCGAGTCAAATTGCGACCGATAAATGGGGGCAACTTGAGTTCTGCAGTGTGACTGATCCACTTCATCAACCGTCCAACGCTTGGCTACCGAAAATAGACCAGTTTTACGACTAATATGGGTAACTGGTCTACCAATAACAAAATGTTCATAGGACCATACCTAAGTTCATTATATCATGCATCTGATCACCTTCGTGTTACAGTATAAAATATTACAATAATATAACAACATTATAAAAATACCTGTAGTACAAGCATGCATCCAGTCAGATTTGTGTTGCATGTATCTGACGTCGTTTTAACAAACTCCGTCAAGCAAGTATACAAAAATGTCAATATTGCTGCTTCCCATGCATATCGAGTCTTTTGTTTCAAATTTTCAAAAAGAGGTAAAAGACGAACACTTACTTTGCAGTCAGTTCCGTTTAAAAAAAGAACTGAACCACACAAAGCAAGTACATAGGCTCTTGTGCAACAAACAATCTGAAATATTAATTAAATCTTTAAATAATAATTCTTAATATGAAATAAAATATTAATTTTTATACCCGATTTTCATCTACGACCACCAGACCGTCAGGTGTACGATCAAGAAACATAAAGTTGCTCCGTAGCCAACTAACGCTAACGTCCGATCTACCCTTCTGTCCCGGTCCGATCGGACCGGATACACCAAGATATCTACGTATTAAAATACTAACATCTGATCGTTCGGTAAAGTATATAGGATGACCTGCAATATTAATTTAAAATTTTATAAGATCGGAATAAATGTATCTTTTGTAAAATTATGTAATAAGTTAACAAACCTGTAATAGGTAATCCTAAAATGTTGGCTACGTCCCAGAGAGTAACAGTCATCTCTCCTACTGGCAACTGGAAAGTATTACGTTTAACGCTCTGCCAAACTGAATAGCAAGTCCCTGTCATGTTGCATGAACTCTATTTGGTCCACATAATTGAAACCGAAAGACTCAACCAAGTCTTTTTGTTCGGGGATTAGCTCTCATTTGCTGGCTTCGACGTTATTTTTTACATGACGCCATTGACCATGTTCCCGTAAACGTGCTTCCAGCGGATAATCATACAACTAAAAATGCAATTGTATTAAGTTAAACAAATTCATTTAATGAATCAATAAAAATTAATATAATCATAAATAAAGTTTTGCCAAAATTTTTACCTTTCCAGTAAATACTAGTTCAGAAACATGACTTTCACGTTCTTGAATGGCCATCATTCTGATATTCCATTTTCTCTTTAGTAAATAGAACTATTCCTTCACCTTGCTGATCTTCTACTTCTTCTGCTGTTTCTGAGCGTTGGTTGTGTGGTAGTTCGCTTCTTATAACCAAAAATTTTAACTACATCCAAATTAACTTCACGAGGGAATGAATCATCTGACCCAACATCTCTTTCAGTCTCCCTCAAATCCCCTCATGCTCTCTCAGTCAGAAAGTAAGTAAGAAAGTAAAAGAAAAAGACAAAGAAACAAAAGACAACAACAAAAACCAACAAACTTACAGCCCCCCTCCCCCCCCCCCCTTTGCTACAACCAGTCCACCAAAACAAAAAGACAAAAGAAAAAAAAACAAACGAACAGCCCCCCTCCCCCCTTTTGGTACTCGGCACCAGTTCCACTGGCGCCACCTCCATTTTTCTTTTGGCTCTAGTAGAACTGGCGCCAGACTTAAATAAGAAATAAAAAAAATTTCGGCGCCAGTTGCACTGGCGCCATTCTCGTTTTTTTTTGTTAGGCGCCAGTACAACTGGCGCCACTTCCCTTTATATGTTATTTCCAAAAAAAATTCCTCTTTCACGCTAATACTGAGAACTTCATCCCTCCAAATGAAATTTTCTGTAAATTATTTGCTGCCACAAACCTGTATGCATGATTAATGCTCATATATATATATATATATATATATATATATATATATATATATATATATATATATATATATATATAAATATATATATATATATATATATATATATATATATATATATATATATATATATATATATATATAGGGAGCGGATCAAAAGCCCCCCTTAGAAAACTCCCTAAAAACTCCCCTCACTCTAATTCGTAATATTAATGTTAATATTAATGTTAATATTAATGTTAATGTTAATATTAATGTTAATATTAATGTCAATGTTAATATTTTTTTTATATTAATGTTAATGTTAATATTAATGTTAATGTTAATGTTAATATTAATTTTAATGTTAATTTTAGTATTTAATGTTAATATTAATATTAAATTACAGATTAGAGTGAGGGGAGTTTTTAGGGGATTTTCTAAGGGGGGCTTTTGATCCGCTTCCATTTATATATATATATATATATATATATATATATATATATATATATATATATATGGAATATATATATATATATATATATATATATATATATATATATATATATATATATATATATATATATATATATATTTTCCATATATATATATATATATATATATATGTCCCCGTGGCCGTAGCCCGTTGGGAGCGGTGGAGCACCTCGGCGCAGTGGCGCGGGTTCGAGCCCCCTTGGAGGCATGCCTCCAAGCACCATTAAGAAGTGGACACCCTCAAAAAAAAAAAAAAAAAAAAAAAAAAAAAAAAAAAAAAAAAAAAAAAAATATATATATATATATATATATATATATATATATATATATATATATATATATATATATATATATATATATACAACCTCTCTCTAATGCTTACTGAGTTAGCAATAGCTGTACTACTGAATAATCAGGAAGTACTCCAAATACCAAAAATTGGCAAAACATATACAATAAGAAAGAAAAAAAAATAAAGAAATGGGCATAAAATACGAGAAGTCGTTAGTATTAATGTTGTCTCCGTGGCCGTAGCCCGTTGGGAACGGTGGAGGACCCCGACGCAGTAGTGCGGGTTCGAGACCCCTTGGAGGCATGCCTTCAAGCACCAGTAAGAAGTGGACACCCTAAAAAAAAGCAAAAATGCTATTTGGCTCCCAAAAAATTTGGGTGATAACATCTTCCATTATGTGGCATATGACATAGTTGCTGACGTGGCAAAATTTAATATTAAAATTAAAATTAATATTAAGATTAACCTTAACATTAACATTAAAATTAACATTAACATTAACATTAACATTAATATTAATATTAACATTAACATTAAAAAAAATTGGATAATTAATTTTTTGGGTTAAAATTTACCATGTCAGCTGTTATGTCAGCTGCCATGTCAGATGTCACATAATGGGAGATGGCATCACCCAAATATTTTGGGTGCCAAATAGCATAATTGAAAAAAAAATTATTGGAGAGTTTGAACACACAATTGGAATCTCTCACAAACATCTGCTCAAATTGTACTTATTTGAGATTGTAATTAACTACATATTTGATTTTTCTTTTTTGCTTTGTACAGTGATGTTAGTCTCATGATTTACCATTTCTCGTCACTGGTGATTATTTATTCAACCCTGCTATTTTGACCGCCGCGAGGGCTGGCCCGTGCCGGCCCGCGACCACGCGGCGCATCGGCATTGGCCCCCCGGCCCAGGGTGGACCTGCGTTAGCGGGAGGGGAATGGTCAGCTGCCACGTGGGAGCGGGCCAGAGCAGACTAGTCCCGCAGACGATCAAAATAGACTTTTCCTTATTTATTAACCAACTTTATTGCTAATTTTAGGTTCGACTCATTTTATCCCAAAATTTTCGGTTCGGCTCTTCAAATATTTTTCTTAATGTTACAAAAAACTGCAACTCATTGAGCTTTATATATTTCAATAAGTTGTTAGCGTACTTATTCGAAACAATGAAAGAAATGATTTGCTTAAGGATATTCATTAAGAATATTTACATTCTAACAACAAAAGATATTATTCATATAGTCTAATACACTCCCTCGGTCAAAGCGGGAGGTTCCCGTACGCTGAGACCGTCTCGAAAACTATCAAAGAGTATGCACGGAAGCCCTTTCGTGAAGATGTCCGCAATTTGATAGCGGGACGGAACATGAAGGATACGAACCTGTCACTACAAAAATTTGTCAGATTAGCGACGACGCAATACGTCGCTAACCTCGGTGAAAACGTCGCTAAATCAATTTAGCGACGTTTAAGGCGACGTTTCGGGAACGACGGAAAAAAACGTGTCGCTAAACGAGAAAACGTCGCAAAACGTCGCTAGGGCGACGTTATTTGGCGACGTTATTAACGTCGCTAATTAGCGACGTAATTTGCGACGTTTATTGGTTGACGCTAATTAGCGACGTAAACGGCGACGTTATTGTGTTGTCGCCGTTTGGCGACACTTTTACGACGTTTTGGCGACGACGAGCTGACATCATATTATGGTGCCACGTGTTGCCCCGTCAGCATTTCGCGACATTTATTAACGTCGCTAATGTTAACGTCGCTAAATACGTCGCTAAGTTAAAAAAAATATAAAAAAAAATAGGTTCCAGAATGCAAATGGTGCTGGAGCTGGAGCCTGAGCCAAAATACAGAATACGAAATACAAATTACAGAATCCAATCCCTGGGTTCGCCGACCCCCTCGGTGGAACACTCAACACCGGCACTCACAATACATTCCAGAATATGCAAAAATATAAAGAAAAAAATACTATCCGCAACGAACGATGTCAATATATAATATCCTCAACAAACCAAATCAATATCCGCAAATACGTACAAACTCAGTATCCTCAACGAAAAAATTGAATATCCCCAAATACGTACAAAGTCAAAATACAAAATACATAATCTAATCCCTGGGTTCGCCGAAAATACAAAGACACACAGTTCTAATTCATATGTGTTTTAAGTGTGAGAACGGATGGCTCAGAACACAACCCAAAATTTATTCTAGCATACATTAGTGTGAATCATCTATGTTCTGTACATATGGTGTAGTATACGTTCTTATCGAATCTAGTATCTAGTATCTAGTATCTGAAGAATGTAACAGAATCAAGATGAACTCACATAATGTAATACTAAAATATCATCTACTACTATATAAGATATAGTGATAGGTTGTCGTATCATCATTGCCGAGGGATGAGGGTCGGAGGACAGTCAACTTTATCTACGGCTACATAGTTTCTGCCTCGCTAGTCGAATGGCTGCAGGAACTATGTCCTGATCACCATGTCGTACCATAGTTTCTGCCTCGCCAGTCGAATGGCTGCAGGGACTATATGTCCTGATCACCATGTTACCAATTAACCAACCAACAAAACTACTTGTTACAAATATCGGCACTATATGTCGCGAAACGTCGCTATGACGTCGCTAATAGCGACTAATTTAGCGACGTTAGTATGAACGTCGCTAAATTCTAATTATATTCCCCCACCAATTTATTTCCCCCCATTTTACTCTCTCACTCTCTCTCCTCCCCCCCTCCGGCGCTCTCACTCTCTCCGGCGCTCTCACAGTACTTAAGTGTGAGAACGGATGGCTCATAACACAACCCAAAATTTATTCTAGCATACATTAATGTGGATCATTATGTTCTGTACATATGGTGTAGTATATGTTCTTATCGTATCTAGTATCTGAAGAATGTAACAGAATCAAGATGAACTCACACAATGTAATACTAAGACATCATCTATTACTATATAAGATATAGTGATAGGTTGTCGTATCATCATTGCCGAGGGATGAGGGTCGGAGGACAGTCAACTTTATCTACGGCTACATAGTTTCTGCTTCGCCAGTCGAATGGCTGCAGGGACTATGTCCTGATCACCATGTCGTACCGTAGATTAATGCAAATGGAGCTGGAGCCTGAGCCAAAATACAGAATACAAAATACAAAATACAAAATCCAATCCCTGGGTTCGTCGACCCCCTCGGTGGAACACTCACACCGGCACGCACAATACATTCCAGAATATACAAAAAATATAAAGAAAAAATACTATCCGCAACGAACAATGTCAATATATAATATCCGCAAATACGCACAAACTTAGTATCCTCAACGAAAAAACTGAATATTCCCAAATACATACAAAGTCAAAAATATAGTACAGTCCAAAAATGCAAAAACGAAACTACTGATCGCCTGGAGCTGGAGCTGGACACGGTGCTGGAGCCGGAGGAGCGCCACCAGATGACGCACAAATACCGCTCGAGTGAGCCAAAGGCATGCAGCCACTTCCCTCCCTCCATTCCCCCTCTCCCCCTCTCATGCTATCAACGTCATAACTTTTCCAGTGTTGCTCCCTCTAATGATGATGAACGCAAAAATCAAAGACCCCCCTCTCCTTTCTCACTCTTCACAGTTCTCACAACAGAAAGGATCAGTATTTTCTAGTTCTCTTCCATCCATCCATTCCTCCGTTCTGATCAAGCATCCACATATGATATCCAGCTCAAGTGTAGAGGCGAGGGAGAAGAAGTGGGCAGGAAGAGGAGGGGAAGCAGCACAGCCAGCGGTATGACCTGGAAGAAGTACAGAGGCTTTCTTCAACATCCGTAGGAGAACTATAAGGATATATTTTTTTACAACATGTCACCTTGTCAAAGACCCTTAATGTGACAACCATGTTACCACGGTGTCGGAAGACTAACATGTCATAATTTTCTAAACCGTGTGTTTTGACATAATCCTTCCAACACTTTCCTCCTATTTAGTAATCTTGCATTTCTTTATGAAGTACAAGATTACTACATAGGAGGAAAGAGTTGGGAGGATTATGTCAAAGCATACGACTTAGAAAATTATGACATGTTAGTCTTCCGACACCGCGGTAACATGATATTCACATTAAGGGTCTTTGACAAGGTGACATGTTGTGAAAAGATATATCCTTATAGTTCTCCTACGGATGTTGAAAAAAACCTACTGAAATTCTTCCAGGTCTTGCCGCCGGCTGTGCTGCTTCCCCCTCCTTTTTCTGCCCACTTCTTCTCCCCCGCCTCTACACTTGAGCTGGATATCATATGTGGAGGCTTGATCAGAACGGAGGAATGGATGGATGGAAGAGAACTAGAAAACAATGATCCTTCATGTTGTGATAACTGTGAAGAGTGAGAAAGGAGAGGGGGGTCTTTGATTTTTGCGTTCATCATCATTAGAGGGAGCAACACTGGAAAAGTTGTGACGTTGATAGCATGAGAGAGGGAGAGGGGGAATGGAGGGAGGGAAGTGGCTGCATGCCTTTGGACTCGAGCGATATTTGTGCGTCAGATAAAATACAGAAAATTTAATTTTTCTCCAAGTGTGAGAACGGATGGCTCAGAACACAACCCAAAATTCATTCTAGCATACATTAGTGTGAATCATCTATGTTCTGTACATATGGTGTAGTATATGTTCTTATCGTATCTAGTATCTGAAGAATGTAACAGAATCAAGATGAACTCACATAATGTAATACTAAAACATCATCTACTACTATATAAGATATAGTGATAGATTGTCGTATCATCATTGTCGAGGGATGAGGGTCGGAGGACAGTCAACTTTATCTACGGCTACATAGTTTCTGCCTCGCCGGTCGAATGGCTGCAAGGACTATGTCTTGATCACCATGTCGTACCGTAGATTTATGCAAATGGAGCTGGAGCTGGAGCCAAAATACAGAATCCAATCCCTGGGTTCGCCGAAAATACAAAACCAAAGATTGACACACAGTTCTAATTCATATGTGTTTTAAGTGTGAGAACGGATGGCTCAGAACACAACCCAAAATTTATTCTAGCATACATTAGTGTGAATCATCTATGTTCTGTACATATGGTGTAGTATACGTTCTTATCGAATATAGTATCTAGTATCTGAAGAATGTAACAGAATCAAGATGAACTCACATAATGTAATACTAAAACATCATCTACTACTATATAAGATATAGTAAAAGGTTGTCGTATCATCATTGTCGAGGGATGAGGGTCGAAGGACAGTCAACTTTATCTACGGCTACATAGTTTCTGCCTCGCCAGTCGAATGGCTGCAAGGACTATGTCCTGATCACCATGTCGTACCGTAGATTAATGCAAATAGAGCTGGAGCTGGAGCCAAAATACAGAATAAATAAAAGAACTATCAGAGAATCACATAAAACTAACTAGAACTGAAATACAGTAATTGACAAATAAATGAAAGAACTATCAGATGTGAGGGGGAACAACACAATAGCGTTGATAGCGAGATAGATAGAGAGAGAGACACAACTAAGTAGCACTTGAACTTTAACTAAGTAGCACTCGACAACCAACCGGAGAGGATACTCTGAGAGATCCTTCTGAGTATGACGTATACTCTGAGAGATCACCTTTACAAGAATGATATCATTAGTGGGATTGAGTGTTGGAGGAGATATTATCAGAGTATATGTCCTACTCAGATGGGTCTCTCATCTATACTATTTTTTCTGACAGCATGGTGGATGTGCTCCGTCAACAGATTCTTGCTCTGAGCCAAAACTTTGTCCCGGAGCTCAAGTGGACATCCTTCGTGTAGAGCTCGAGCGAGAGATTTCTGACAGCATGGTGGTCTCCTTTGTCAAAGGATTCTTGCTCGTCCCACAACCAATTGTGGGACGAGCAAGAATCCTTTGACAAAGGATACCACCATACTGTCAGGAACCTCTCGCTCGAGCTCCATACGAAGAATGTCCACTTGAGCTTTGGGTCAAAGTTTTGGCTCAGAGCAAGAATCTGTTGACGGAGCACATCCACCATGCTGTCAGAAAAAAATAGTAACGGTGAGAGACCCATCTGAGTAGGACGTATACTCTGATAATATCTCCTCCAACACTCAATCCCACTATTGATATCATTCTTGTAAAGGTGATCTCTCAGAGTATACGTCCTACTCAGATGGATCTCTCAAAGTATCCTCTCCGGTTGGTTGTCCAGTGGCTGCAGGGACTATGTCCTGATCACCATGTCGTACCATAGTTTCTGCCTCGCCAGTCGAATGGCTGCAGGGACTATGTCCTGATCACCATGTCGTAGTCCAATACAATCCAGAGATTGACACAGTACTAATTCATATATGTAGTCCAATACAAATAGTCTAATACAAAAACAATCCAATACAAATAGTCCAATACAAATAAGTACTAATAGCTAATGAGAACCACGCAGCTCACGCAAACGCTCAGTGATACAATCACGCAACCACCTCGAATAAGTGGGATCGATGGCGGCAGGAGAGACGTAGTCCCTTACAAGTGCTGCATGAATAGAACTTTCGGTCTCACTAGCTACCGGTGCTGGATGAATAGAACTCCCGGTCTCACTAGCTACTGGTGCCACTTCCTCCTTAACAGTAGGAGGAGCCACCTCAGCATTCACTGTTTCCCTCAAACGACGTGCCGCTCCTCGGGTCATGGATGCCATCTGGTAAGATCGATATTCACAAATAATATAACTGTAACATAAGCAAGCTAACTAAAGGAACCATCAAGTAATTTGAGTACATTTTCGAAAGCAGATAAAGTACAAAAAATTTAATTTTTTGCCAAGTGTGACAACGAATGGCTCATAACACAACCCAAAATTTATTCTAGCATACATTAGTGTGAATCATCTATGTTCTGTACATATGGTGTAGTATATGTTCTTATCGTATCTAGTATCTGAAGAATGTAACAGAATCAAGATGAACTCACATAATGTAATACTAAGACATCATCTACTACTATATAAGATATAGTGATAGGTTGTCATATCATCATTGCCGAGGGATGAGGGTCGGAGGGCAGTCAACTTTATCTACGGCTACATAGTTTCTGCCTCGCCAGTCGAATGGCTGCAGGGACTATGTCCAGATCACCATGCCATAATTTTTGTCTCGCCAGTCGAATGACTGCAGGGACTATATGTCCCGATCACCAAGTGTAAGAACGGATGGCTCAGAACACAACCCAAAATTCATTCTAGCATACATTAGTGTGAATCATCTATGTTCTGTACAAATGGTGTAGTATACGTTCTTATCGAATCTAGTATCTAGTATCTGAAGAATGTAACATAATCAAGATGAACTCACATAATGTAATACTAAGACATCATCTATCACTATATAAGATATAGTGATAGGTTGTCATATCATCATTGTCGAGGGATGAGGGTCGGAGGACAGTCAACTTTATCTACGGCTACATAGTTTCTGCCTCGCCAGTCGAATGGCTGCAGGGACTATGTCCTGATCACCATGCCATAGTTTCTGTCTCGCCAGTCGAATGGCTGCAGGGACTATATGTCCCGATCACCATGATACCAATTAACCAACCAACAAAACTACTTGTTACAAATATCGGCACTATCGGTGCGTTCGAATCGGAGTATCACATTTTTTGGTGTCGAAAAACAAATAATTATTACTAAATTATAAGATTTTTCGGCACTATCGGTGCCCCTGACCAAGCCCCCCCTACACCACCCCTAACCCGAACCCTAACCCTCCACTCCCCCCTGCTCCCCTTCCCCAGCCGTCCCCACCCCCCTGCTTCCCTCCTCCAGCCGCCCACACATACCCACCCCTAACCCGAACCCTACCCCTAGCTCCCCTCCCTCAGCCGCCCTCGTCCCCCCTGTCCTACCCCCCAGCCACCCCCGAACCACCCGCATCCCCCCGAGCCACACGCACCCCCCAACCACCAACAACCAAAACAGCCAGAGAGAGTATCACACCCCAGAACCAGAATACTGGAGAGCGGGGGCAGACATAGCCAGCTACGTATAACGGAATGGAATCCACACCGCTATACGGTCACGGCTGTCTAGATATGTGAGGGTTTCACTACAATCTATCAGTCTCTTAAGGTCATAAAATAGCCTATTGTCTCAATCTCAACCTACTAATAATAGTTACAAGATGTCAGACCACCAAATACACAATAGTAAGGCATCCCATACATTACATATTCGGAATGATCATGAAGCTAGTCGTTACAAAATGTGAGGACTAGCAAGAGTTCAGTCATACATGATCAACCCCCGGGGCTTGTCAATCATGTTACAGCCCGTAGGCAGACAATAAGTAAAAGCTGCAATCGAGCTAACACTTGCTCGTCGGCTAAACGCCTCAAAAGAATAATTTACAATATTACAGTGGGAGAATAAAATAAACCCACTCGATGCCCTGGTTACGCCTGGTGACCACCATCGGGCTGGAAAGCAGGGAGATCCTTTGATGCTGTTCCGGTAACTGGCCATACAAAACCAGCTGGGTCAGACCCCAGAAAGAGCAAGTGCCACAAAGGAGACTTGTAAGCCCCTATTTTTCAAAATTTTATTTAATTATTATTTATTAATTTTTAATGTTATTTTTAGCCTTAAAATAATTAATTAGATTTTTAGGAATTTTTCTAGAATTTTTAAATGAATTTTAAATGAGTTTTAAATGTTAAAATATCAATTTGCAATTTCCTAAAATGTTTTAATTAAGTTTTGCAATTAATTAGATTGTTTTAATATTATTCTGTAATTTTTAGAATTGTTTTTATGGTAGTATGCAATTTATTAAATTATTGAAATAGTATTTTGTAATTAATGAATTGTTTTTAAGGGTGGAATGCAAATTTATATTTGCATTTAGTGACTTAGGGACCAATTCGTAAATTTCAAAAATCCTGAGGACCTAAGTGTAAAACCCTCACCCACCCCCCTGCCCGACGACCGACGACTGCCCGACCGCCGACCTACTTTCCCCCGCCATTTCCGGCCAGCTCACTGCCCCCCGACCGACCTAGCTAGCCTATAAATGACCCCCTCTCTCCCCTCAGCTCGACCATCACCACAACCACCGCCCACAGCCCCTTTTCCTTCCCCGACGAACTAAACCCTAACCCTACTCCGGCGACCCCCAGCGCCGCCCCCACAGCGACCTTCACTGCCAACCACCGCCGTCGACAGCTTCGCCACAGCACGGCGAGTCGATCGCCACCGCTCCGCCACGACCACGACGCCCCCAGCCGACGATCGCCCGTTCGAAACTCCGTTCAAACGCCGGACATGTACGTGTCACTCCTTCCCTGTGTCGTATCGTGTCTCGTTCACTACGTTTTTCGTTCGCCCGGACACGACGACCCCAGCCCCGTGCTCGGACACGCGAGTTAGGACTCGTGCGTGTCGTGCATAGCCCCGACACAAGACTCGGCTGTCCTTCGTGTCCTTGACTGTATGGACACAGGACTCATAAACATGAACTAACGGGTTTGGGCTTTGCTTAACGGGTAAAAACCCATTTAATTTCTGTGCTAAATAAATGTAAACCTAGCCCTAACTCTAACAAACCCACCGAGCTGGCCCACTGGCCAGCCCGAACGAATTAAACCCCCCCCCCCCCCCCCCCCCGCTGGCTCAGGATCGAGCCCCCCTTTCCTTTCTGTTTTCTTTTCTGTTTTCTTTTTGTTTTATATATATATTTATATATATATGTATATATATATATATATTAGTATATATATATATATATATATATATATATATATATATATATATATATATATATATATATATATATATATATATATATATATATATGTATATACTGTATTTTACAGTATTTAATATATATGTATATATTTTATAAGTTAGTAAATTTTATATATATATGTTTATATATACATTTTCCTATGTATATATATATTATATATATATACACTATATTATTAAGTTTGTTCTTATATATATATATATATTTGTATATATATATATATACTTTATAAATTAAGTATTTTTCTCTTACATATATATATGTACTTTTAAAACATATGTATGGATATTTTTACTATACATAATTTTGCCTTATTAAAATATTAATATTTGTTTTGTACTTTTTACCAAATTATATTTTAGTGTATTTAAATTACTGCAACCATTTGGTGTCCAAGCCTAGCATGGGTATTTAGGCTCAAATGTGTTTTCACACATTCAAGACCTGTACAAGTCATATTGGACTTGATTCATGGCCTTGGGTCCTGTATTTGAGCTTTGGTTCAAATTATATACATGGACAAAATACGCAGATAATTAATTATTGTGTGCATTGTTGTTTTTGATTTTCTAAAATTACTTAAAGTATTGCTAAAATTATGGAAAAATAGTTTTTAGATACTTTGTTAAGTTAGCTAATTTAGTATAATTTTTGTAGTATTTAATTTACTGTTTTGCCACTAGGTTGGCATATGAAACCAAAACTCATTTTCTGTATACTTAGGAAAACTGATTTTTATAAAATATTTGTACTGGATAATAAATTCCAGAAAAATTATAATAAATTTCTATAGTTAGCAAGGATCGTTTTGGTACTTTGTTTTATGCAAAACTAGGCTTATTGTCTACTTTAAAAATTGTTAGAACACAATGATCTTTTGATTTATTTATTGATTAATTACGACTTGTAGCTTTTTGTGTTATTTGGAGTTTTAGTCGTGTTGAACCCCATCCCTCACTAGTGTAAAGACCCTAGAAAGTTAGTTAACATAGTGTGTCACCCCACATTGGTCTCCTATGCCAAGTCATCATTATTGGCTAGGTGCCCAGTCACAAGTCGTGTCGCACCAATTAGTGTCCTAGTGTTTTAGCTTAGTGTAAAAGCTAAGTTATTGTATGTATTTCTACAGTGACGAGTTACCAGACATCCATAGCACTTTTATCGCAGCTTGTTTTGCTAGAGGCAAGTACATCTACATACTCATTTACTGTCTTTTAATGCTAGAACATGTATTAACCCTGTTAAAAGACTGATCCTTGAGGTAGCAAGTTATGTCTTCACATGCTTCTTACGGGTTCTCAGTACAAGTTTCACTATGCTTTAGACTGCTCTGAGTATCCACATGTTTTTACTGCTCTCGTATCTCCCACATGTTAAATAACGGGTTAAGGGGAAACTGCTAGTAGTGTACGTGAACATGACCCCCTTCTCCGTATGTACTTACCGCAGTCGGGGACATTCTATATGCGACCTTGCCGTATGTTTCTGAATCTCGCATTTGTGTATAGATATACACCGATGCCGTTCGTGCACGTGTGGGCACACCAGAAAAACTTGACATGTACCACAGTACATCCTACTACCTATTGACCGATTCACGTACATGCTACGATTTTAAACTTTTAAACTATATATGGTCATTTGTAGAAATGACCA
Source organism: Iris pallida (assembly GCA_029216955.1). NCBI lineage: Eukaryota > Viridiplantae > Streptophyta > Magnoliopsida > Asparagales > Iridaceae > Iris > Iris pallida. The sequence goes on along the minus strand of JANAVB010038615.1, from coordinate 2,908,790 downwards.
ATTAAACCATGATATGCCATGTTCCCTATGTTACTATGATACTATGATCCCAGTTGTACCATGAGGCCATGTTTCCAGTATTTCCTGTTTATAGACTTATCACACCATGTTTCTTGTTGTACATCTCTTTCATTATATGTTCAGTACTTTAGTTGTAGAGGTTGTACTTGCTCCCGTCCTGACAGGATAACGTTGTAGATATACTTACTGAGGAGGAGTTGCTCTGTGATTCGTATTATGGAGTCACTGCCGAGGACCCGGTTTTGCCATACGAGGATGTTCCTGCGGGAAGACTCGTCTAGTTTGCTTAGCTGCTTGGGATACTTAGTGTAGTCATGTATTAGACTATACCATTTTGTAACTGGACATGTATCCAGTTTTACATTTCAGTTTACTTGTACTTGGATATTTCACTATATACGACGACTTTTGTGTTTGGAGCATTTATGATTCTTCTACACTTATAGAACTGTTAGCACATTTAGTCTTGTCTTGTTATCTCTAGAACAGCTTACTGCGCTTTATCTTAAGCGTAGGCTGGACATGGCTCGGCCTGGCCCAACAATTTGGGTAACGGATCGTGACATGTTTTTAGTGGTGGCCCATGCAGGTCCCGACTAAACTGTTTGGTTACGTTATTGTACCAAGCATGCCTGCAATTAGGAACTTAAGGTAATTAGACAACATTAGGAAAGACGCTTAGAACACCTAGAGGAATGCTAGGATTGCAACATAGGAAATACATCACATGTTTGCTATTATAATTAGATTTTCTTGCATATGATTGCTTACTTTAAACAAGTCCTTATAAGTCTTTTATGTGTAATTTAGATGGTGCTTACTCGTTCGTCCCAGTATGTTACCCCCGAGAATGGGGCCCTCCATATCCAGTCAGCTGACCGGTTGACTGATACACCTCCACCTACCACATTCCCCCACTCCACAGATCCACAGACCCAGATACCACCTTCCACCTTCCAGTCCCAGCAGGACCCAATACCTCCACCACCCCCTATCACCATACCCACCCAGGCTTCCGTCACACTCGACGGGAACCAGCTGCTCACACTGATCCAGGGGTTCCTAACAACCCATCAGGAGCAGACTACCCTACTCCGCCAGAGCATGGAGCGTTCTGAGGGACGTCCCGTGGTCCCACCATATGTAGAGCCGCGGTAGAGAGCGGGGACGGTCAAGGACTTCATGGGTCTGAATCCCAAGGAGTTCTCAGGGACTGAGGGCATAGTAGTAGCTGATGACTGGCTAGATTCTGTAGAGAGGAAGCTTCTGGGAGTTAGGATGCCGGATGACCTTCAGGTCGAGGCAGCAGGATTTCTGCTGATAGACTTAGCCGGAGTCTGGTTCAGGAATGAGCCATTGTTCGCGAGAGGTAGAGCCACCTGGGACCAGTTCAAGACCCAGTTCAAGAAGAAATTCTTCTCGACCACTGCTAGAGTAGCCATGGGGCTACGATTCCAGAACATCCAGCAGGGGAACCGTTCTGTTGATGACTATGCGGGAGAGTTCAGTCGCTTGAGCCGTTTTGCTCCAAGTCTGGTTGCTGATCCAGAGGAGATGACCCGTAGGTTTTGCCATGGTCTAGTTCTAGACATTGGCATCCTTATAGTGGCGAACGGTACGACTGACTACTACCAGAGCCTAGAGTTGGCCCGGAGTATTGAGGAGCGTCTTCTGTCTAGCAAGAGGCCGGCTTCTGTACACCATGAGGGAGCGTCCAAGCGTCAGGCTTTCCAGCAGAGAGCGCCGACGCCACCCCCGCAGACTTACCATCCCCCTACATCACATCACCCGACCCAGCCAGTTAGAGCCCCGGGACCCCGACAGCAGCAGCAGAAGGGAGCTTTTTGTGTATACTGCAAGAGGCAAGGCCATGACTCTCTCGTCTGCAGGAAGAGGTTGGGTCAGTGTTTAGCTTGTGGGTCTGCCATCCATCAGATTCGGGACTGCCCAGTAGCCAAGGGACCTCAGGGGAGAGTTTATAGTCTAGCCGTTGAGCCGGAGCCGGAATAGGTTTCGGGAGGTTAGTTTTGATCGTAGCCTTAGTCATTTTGTTGTGTTGCTTGCTATGCTAGAATATTGTAGGGTCTTCAATCCTTGTGAATTTCGAGGACGAAATTTTTCAAGGAGGGAAGACTTGTAAGCCCCTGTTTTTCAAAATTTTATTTAATTATTGTTTATTAATTTTTAATGTTATTTTTAGCCTTAAAATAATTAATTAGATTTTTAGGAATTTTTCTAGAATTTTTAAATGAATTTTAAATGAGTTTTAAATGTTAAAATATCAATTTGCAATTTCCTAAAATGTTTTAATTAAGTTTTGCAATTAATTAGATTGTTTTAATATTATTCTGTAATTTTTAGAATTGTTTTTATGGTAGTATGCAATTTATTAAATTATTGAAATAGTATTTTGTAATTAATGAATTGTTTTTAAGGGTGGAATGCAAATTTATATTTGCATTTAGTGACTTAGGGACCTATTCGTAAATTCCAAAAATCCTGAGGACCTAAGTGTAAAACCCTCACCCACCCCCCTGCCCGACGACCGACGACGGCCCGACCGTCGACCTACTTTCCCCCGCCATTTCCGGCCAGCTCACTGTCCCCCGACCGACCTAGCTAGCCTATAAATGACCCCCTCTCTCCCCTCAGCTCGACCATCACCACAACCACCGCCCACAGCCCCTTTTCCTTCCCCGACGAACTAAACCCTAACCCTACTCCGGCGACCCCCAGCGCCGCCCCCACAGCGACCTTCACTGCCAACCACCGCCGTCGACAGCTTCGCCACAGCACGGCGAGTCGATCGCCACCGCTCCGCCACGACCACGACGCCTCCAGCCGACGATCGCCCGTTCGAAACTCCGTTCAAACGCCGGACACGTACGTGTCACTCCTTCCCTGTGTCGTATCGTGTCTCGTTCACACGTTTTTCGTTCGCCCGGACACGACGACCCTAGCCCCGTGCTCGGACACGCGAGTTAGGACTCGTGCATGTCGTGCATAGCCCCGACACAAGACTCGACTGTCCTTCGTGTCCTTGACTGTATGGACACAGGACTCATAAACATGAACTAACGGGTTTGGGCTTTGCTTAACGGGTAAAAACCCATTTAATTTCTGTGCTAAATAAATGTAAACCTAGCCCTAACTCTAACAAACCCACCGAGCTGGCCCACTGGCCAGCCCGAACGAATTAAACCCCCCCCCCCCCCCCCCCCCCCCCCGCTGGCTCAGGATCGAGCCCCCCTTTCCTTTCTGTTTTCTTTTATGTTTTCTTTTTGTTTTATATATATATTTATATATATATGTATATATATATATATATTAGTATATATATATATATATATATATATATATATATATATATATATATATATATATATATATATATATATATATATATATACTGTATTTTACAGTATTTAATATATATGTATATATTTTATAAGTTAGTAAATTTTATATATATATGTTTATATATACATTTTCCTATGTATATATATATATTATATATATATACACTATATTATTAAGTTTGTTCTTATATATATATATATATATATATATATATATATATATATATATATATATATATATTTTTGTATATATATATATATACTTTATAAATTAAGTATTTTTCTCTTACATATATATATGTACTTTTAAAACATATGTATGGATATTTTTACTATACATAATTTTGCCTTATTAAAATATTAATATTTGTTTTGTACTTTTTACCAAATTATATTTTAGTGTATTTAAATTACTGCAACCATTTGGTGTCCAAGTCTAGCATGGGTATTTGGGCTCAAATGTGTTTTCACACATTCAAGACCTGTACAAGTCATATTGGACTTGATTCATGGCCTTGGGTCCTGTATTTGAACTTTGGTTCAAATTATATACATGGACAAAATACGCAGATAATTAATTATTGTGTGCATTGTTGTTTTTGATTTTCTAAAAATACTTAAAGTATTGCTAAAATTATGGAAAAATAGTTTTTAGATACTTTGTTAAGTTAGCTAATTTAGTATAATTTTTGTAGTATTTAATTTACTGTTTTGCCACTAGGTTGGCATATGAAACCAAAACTCATTTTCTGTATACTTAGGAAAACTGATTTTTATAAAATATTTGTACTGGATAATAAATTCCAGAAAAATTATAATAAATTTCTATAGTTAGCAAGGATCGTTTTGGTACTTTGTTTTATGCAAAACTAGACTTATTGTCTACTTTAAAAATTGTTAGAACACAATGATCTTTTGATTTATTTATTGATTAATTACGACTTGTAGCTTTTTGTGTTATTTGGAGTTTTAGTCGTGTTGAACCCCATCCCTCACTAGTGTAAAGACCCTAGAAAGTTAGTTAACATAGTGTGTCATCCCACATTGGTCTCCTATGCCAAGTCATCATTATTGGCTAGGTGCCCAGTCACAAGTCGTGTCGCACCAATTAGTGTCCTAGTGTTTTAACTTAGTGTAAAAGCTAAGTTATTGTATGTATTTTTACAGTGACGAGTTACCAGACATCCATAGCACTTTTATCGCAGCTTATTTTGCTAGAGGCAAGTACATCTACATACTCATTTATTGTCTTTTAATGCTAGAACATGTATTAACCCTGTTAAAAGACTGATCCTTGAGGTAGCAAGTTATGTCTTCACATGCTTCTTACGGGTTCTCAGTACAAGTTTCACTATGCTTTAGACTGCTCTGAGTATCCACATATTTTTACTGCTCTCGTATCTCCCACATGTTAAATAACGGGTTAAGGGGAAACTGCTAGTAGTGTACGTGAACATGACCCCCTTCTCCGTATGTACTTACCGCGCTCGGGGACATTCTATATGCGACCTTGCCGTATGTTTCTGAATCTCGCGTTTGTGTATGGATATACACCGATGCCGTTCGTGCACGTGTGGGCACACCAGAAAAACTTGACATGTACCACAGTACATCCTACTACCTATTGACCGATTCACGTACATGCTACGGTTTTAAACTTTTAAACTATATGTGGTCATTTGTAGAAATGACCAATTAAACCATGATATGCCATGTTCCCTATGTTACTATGATACTATGATCCCAGTTGTACCATGAGGCCATGTTTCCAGTATTTCCTGTTTATAGACTTATCACACCATGTTTCTTGTTGTACATCTCTTTCATTATATGTTCAGTACTTTAGTTGTAGAGGTTGTACTTGCTCCTGTCCTGACAGGATAACGTTATAGGTATACTTACTGAGGAGGAGTTGCTCTGTGATTCGTATTATGGAGTCACTGCCGAGGACCCGGTTTTGCCATACGAGGATGTTCCTGCGGGGAGACTCGTCTAGTTTGCTTAGCTGCTTGGGATCCATAGTGTAGTCATGTATTAGACTATACCATTTTGTAACTGGACATGTATCCAGTTTTACATTTCAGTTTACTTGTACTTGGATATTTCACTATATACGACGACTTTTGTGTTTGGAGCATTTATGATTCTTCTTCACTTATAGAACTGTTAGCACATTTAGTCTTGTCTTGTTATCTCTAGAACAGCTTACTGCGCTTTATCTTAAGCGTAGGCTGGACATGGCTCGGCCCGGCCCAACAATTTGGGTAACGGGTCGTGACAAGACTTTACTTAAGAACTAAAACCAACAAATCATTAGCATTCAATATGTAAGAAAACAGCAATAAGTAACACAGATTGAGGTTTGTGCACTACCAATGCACTTATCCTAATCAGAGAAAATAATTAAGTGAAGCATCATTGACATAAGACAACTGGAGAATCATGCTAAATAAATTATAGCTGGGCAGTATATGAAGAGAAGATGAAGGTACTATTCCGGAAGCCAGGTTACAATCCTTAAACCAAACAAGGACCGAGATTGTAACCCTTCGCCTGAACAGAACTTAGCCTCTGATCATTTATTGCTAAAAGTGACAATCATTAAGGTAAAAATGAGAGAGTACAACGCTAGAGTGACAATAGAGTACAATCATTATAGTAACAATCTAGAGTGACAATCATTTAATCATTCTGGTACAATCTTTCAATCAATCACTTCTAGACAATACTATACTGGACTAGACTCCATCCAATCAACCACGGCCAATCATTGCCTACGGCTTTCTATATTAACTAACTAGGGTTATCATAATCCTAGTTACTAGCAAGATGCAATGAGATGCTCCAAGTAGTCCCAGGCCCTGCAGCTATCCAGGTTATCCAGGCAAACTTTATAGTGACAATTCAGAGAGTTCAATCATTAAAGTGACAATCAGAGAGAGAACAATACACTAGGGTGACAATAGAGTACAATTATTAAAGTGACAATGGAGGGTGCCCCACATAACAGTGGGCTGGAAATGTGCCCTACTCGTCGGCAGGCTACAAGTCCAAACATTTGCGGCCGAAATAACGGGATCGTCTGTAACTGGGGGAACATCTCTTCATGACTAGTAAATTATTCTAGTCATTAACCTTAGTTTATTTTTAATATGTACCCCTGACCGCGGTACTCAGGGATCCATGTCCTAGACATGATGCAAGACACACTGGTTCATTTATCAATACATTCACAAGTCACCCACGGTGTCCAAGTCAATATTACATTATCATGTCAATAGAGCCGTCGTAACGGCGCTCGATAAACTATGCCATTCACTTATCTGGAGTGCACCACCACGGGTCACTATCAAGTTGTGCACAGAATTCAATACATCAACCATGCTATGCTCACATTGTGCTCATATCAATGTCGTGTCAAAAGGTGTAAGGATATAAACAGAAAATACCATACACTAAAAGAAGATGAAATAAAACATAATGCAAATAGGTGCCAAGACTAGACTGCTCTGGGCAGCCAGGGTCAGGTTGCACCAGGAAGAATCAGGCCAAGTCATGTTGCGCTAGGCACTAGACTGCGCAAGGCTAGGTTGCGCATGTCTCAGGTTGCGCCTGAGTCAAACTGTGCTGGAATGGGGCAAGCTGGACCGCGCTAGGCTGGGTTGCGCCAGGCTGGATTGCGCCAGCACTGGATTGTGCCAGCCCTGGATTGCGCCAGCACTGGATTGCGCCAGTACTGGATTGCGCCAGCACTGGATTGTGTTGGAGAAATAGAGAGCGCCAGCACTGGATTGCGCTGGGCTGGTCAGCGCCAGCGCTAAAGAGCGCTGAGCTAGACCGGGTGAGTGGCGCCAGCGCTAAAGAGCGCTGGGCTAGCTGGATTGCGCTCGGGACAGGGGGTCTTCTTCCCCAAGGCTGAGAACAAATGGCCATGGAACTCAAATTTTCAAAAGACCATAACTAGGTCAAATCTCAATGAAAATCTACTTTGCAAAGGTCTAAGTTGTATAAAATTAAATTCTCTACAACATGAAACAATCAAAACATGAAAATAAACAAGTTTTATAGATCGAAACCACCAAAATCTAAAAATACTTCAATCCTAGATCTACAAAATTCCAAGCTACAAATGGAGAAAACCCAAGTTCTAATGTTGCTTAAAATGAGCTAATAAAGCTATTAGACAAATAAAATGTAGCCCTCAAGTGATAGCAAGATGCAACTTGCCTAGGTTGGTGGTATGTAAATGGTGGAGAGGAAAGAGTAATGAGGAAGAAGATGAAGAAAATAAATAAGGAGAGAGAGAGGGAAATTGATATTTATGGTAGGGTGGTGGTTCTCCATGTCAAGCCCAAAATAAACCAAGCCAAGATAAACCAAGGTGAACCAAGTCAAGGCCAATAAACTCTCTCTCTAGCAATTTAAACCAAATGAATCATGAAATAAACCAAGCCTCACTAATCCAAAAACAAACCAATGAACCATTAAAACCAATTGAACTATCAATGCCAATAAAACTAAGCCAATGCAAAATAAACCAAGATAACTAATCATGACTAAATAAAATATGGGTCCAAAATACGTATACGTACACTAAATACGTATCACGAATTTGGGACATTACATCCTACCCACCTTAAAAGAATTTCGTCATCGGAATTTAATCAAGAGGCTAGAGATGTAAGGGAAAGCTATTCTATCATAGGCAATCTACCACTACCAATCAATCATACGATCATTCATACAAGCAAGGATTCGAAGCGTAAGGCATAAGAAAGATATTACACCTTACGAGCCAAACCAGCCGGGATGACCTGATCAGATATCATCCTCATGCTCCTAAGTTTGACTCTCCCAAAGTGGGATGACTCTAAGCAACACGGACTGAACTGATAGTCTTGTGCTTGAGGTCTCTCTCTTTGGTCAAACATGGACACGTGCCTCTCCTCATACGAAAAGGTTGGTACCAATAACCAGTTTCGAATGACCTAGGATATGGCTCGGGTTCGGGATGTTCCGTCGCAATTAGGATACATGAAATACGTCATGCACCCCGTATAATGACGGTAGAAAAGCAAGATGAGAGGACACATATACCTCTCGGCCAATTCTGAACCTGAGCCTGGGCTAGGGCAAACTGCCGCGGGTTCTGTTGCTAGAAAGTCTGGGCCTGAGTCGGCAATGGCCTCGGGAACGAGAACTGCTGTGGTTGGTGAACTGGAGCTGGTGCTGGTGCTGGTCCTCTAACCGAGGCACTAGATACAATCGATGCTGAATCAACTCTGAATGGGCAGGACCCCACCCTATGGTCCGGTGCTCCACATAATAAACACAATCCCAACGCCTTGCGACACTCCGCTACCACGTGTCCAGGCTTTCCACAATAAGAACAGCCCACGATGGAAGACTGCGCTTGCTTCTGTTCCTGCTGAGAGTACGTCAGGGTTGAGTGCTGGTCCGACGTAACTAAAGCTGCTCGCCTCGGAGCTCCAATAGTTAAAGTTCTAGCTGCTGGGGGTGGTGCCGAAGACTGGTTCATTTGACTATGGGACTGCTTCCGACCTCCGGTCCTCTCTACTATTCTCTGGGAGGTATACTCGTGCCTCCTTGCTGCTCGCAACACCGCATCATAGGTCTGATGCTCGAACTGTTCTGCTGCCAATATAATCTCCAGGTGAAGTCCCTGCTGGAACCTCTGCGCTCTGTCAAACTCGGTTGCCACCAAGGTGGGAGCAAACCGACTGAGTCTGGAAAACTCGGCCGCATAACCGTCGACCGTCCTTTCCATCTGCTTAAGATTACTGAACCTGGTCTGCAAGTCATATCGAGCCACTGCATCATAATACTTTGGTCTGGAACTTCTCGCTGAACACTGCCCAGAAGACAGGTGTTGCCAATCCCACTGCTTGTGTGGCCCACCAACTGCGGGCTAGATCCAATAATTGTAGGCACACCACAGCCACCTTCTCATCTTCTGGAGTCTTCGCGGCTTCGAGAATCACCTCTATATCCTGTAGCCAAGCATCGGCAGCAATGGCATCCTCGCTGCCATCGAAGAATGGAGGGTTCAGGCGCTTGAAACTGTTGACTGTACTGTTCCCTCGAGGACCACTTCCACTCATAGCATCTTGTACTACTTGGTGCAGGGTGTCACGCCCCGCTCCCGTAGGAGCGATCGTCCTCGCTAAGGCGTGATGTCGCACGAGCCATCCATTGCGCTCGTGCAAGGCAGTTCCATAACGGCCGATTACATCGGCAGCGACGAGGTCGTCGCACAGAAGTCCCAAGCAGATATATTGAATATGCAGCGAAAATTTAGAACAAGAACACATGAACACAAGTCATTCAAAAGAAACTCTTTTATTGATATTGAATACAAGATTACATTTGTGGGCGCAAGGCCAAATTACAAGTCTCTCGTGCTCACTTTTCTCTCATTTACAAGTCACTCTGCTCTCTCTCTCATCTCTCGATACAATTGCTTGAGCCAGCAGAATCTTCGAAAGGCGATGTCCATACATTATGTCCTGTATAAGTCTTCAATCAACATGGCTGCACGCTTCGAATTGCTAAGGAACTCCGTGCCTCGACGCATCCAAGCGAGCTCCGCGCCACGAGCTTCTATCTGTGCCTGCACATGAATACTGTGTGGGTGTCAGTACTCAACTGTACTGGTGGAGTGAGCTCCTCGCCCACCCATACAAAACCGACACGTTCATTTACTTTGTGCAGCTTAAACCCTTTTACGATTGTCTTTCTAATCTTCCCTTAGGATCAGTTTTAGGACCGACGCCTTTGCATACTTGTGTCTACGGACCATCCCGTGCTTGCACAACGACGTTAACTCATACTTTTGCCTTAGACCCTTCTCGTGCCAATAACGTTAACCTATCAAGTCGTGCTTGCCTTACGGCCATAATCAGAGACGCAACTACACGAAAGACTCAATTTCCTTGCCTCTAGACCTTTCTCGTGCTTGCATTGTCGACGCACCGACTTATACTTGTCTTTTGTGCCAAACTCTGGGACATAGCGACTCGATCGTGCCATAACTCGATTCGTGCTTCAATATTTCTGAGGTAGCGCCTCCTTGCTTAGTCTCGCCTACACTTGGGTTGTGACAACGCGGCCGTTCCTCATATTTTGAGGTCGTGCCCAGCAACTCAACGTAACTTCACACAACTTGCCCTACGGCCCTTCTCGACTTAACTCGCAACAGCTCAAGCCTAACTCATGCAACTCTATGCCAACAACTTAACACTCGATGCCACATCTCGTGCCAAAGCACGCCGCCTTCGTTATAGCCAAATCTTAGGCCCAGACCTTGTGTTCTCTAACTTCATACATATCCAACTCAATCCAAAGGAACACACGCGGATTGCCGCCCGTGCCGACACATCTATATGAAAGGTCACTGGCATTAACTAGCCATCGTGGACATAGCCTGGCAAATGGGATCCTTGCACCGCAAGTAGCGATCTCCGATGCAAGTCCCCGTACTACCAATTGCCTATTACCCAGCTCGGCTATAATCTGTTCTTCCTAGGCCGAGTCGGTGCCCATGGCCCAGGGCTGTCGCTCGAAGAACCATCGCCCTTGTCGACAAGTTGTCCATGACCACGCGTCTACGCTAAATTCTAGACTTAACGTAATACATGGTCACATCATCATCATTTAGCTACTTTGTTTTACTCTTTTCATACTTTCTTTGCAGAGCCCAAACCAGGGTTGCCTCGGTGACTGAACCACAGTCCCGACATATTTCCTCACGGCGACTAACCATCGCTTAGACTTAACGTTCTTTGAACTCAGGGAACAGCTACTGCCTAGCCATCCAACTTAACGTGATCATAACGTATTCCTTAGTACCAACAGACCGTGGCTAACTTTCCACTGGACCAACCGTGGCTCGTGCCTTAAACCGACTCGTGTTCTACGCAACGCTATCGCCCAAGTAATACTTCATATGACGGGCCTTGGGATCGTGGGACTATTTAACTTGACAACCGCAGAATGAGCGGGACAGCACTTGGAAAGACTTAGGTCGACCGGCATAACTTTGCCTAACTTATTCAAGCCTACAACTTAACCTGAGGGACGAGCAAAGGCTATGCCAAGCCTTGCATTTCGAAAACGTGCATGCTTTATCGAGCATTTACGCGGGCGACGCCTATGACTTAGGCAAGTTTATAGTCTTGTGTCGAAGACCAACTTTCTTTCTCCCAAGCCACGGGACAAAAGACCGAGTGTCATTTTCAAAGCACGCCGTGCACCAACTCTAGGCCGACCGTGGGACGTTTTCCATGTTCTAACTCATTTCGACCCGTCAGAATTATTCCCTTAGCTATGTGGATTCGTTAAGTTGAAAACACGATTTATTATGTGAAGGCAAAGATGAGGCAAGTTCACCGAAACTACCCCACCTGTGCGAGGAGTCGCCTCGGAAAACACGATTTATTATGTGAAGGCAAAGATGAGGCAAGTTCACCGAAACTACCCCACCTGTGCGAGGAGTCGCCTCGGACGAGCGAGCCTCCGAGCAGCCGTTGCAAGGCTAATTTCCAACGCCATCGGCGTTTCGATTCCTCCGACTGACTTTGCGGGACGGGGCACTACATCATACACCACTCAGAACAAGTCTCGTCCTCGAGACTTTCCTGAAGGCAAGCCATCCTACCATTTTTATGGCCAAGACTTAATCGAGCCTAGACACGGGACTATAACAGTCGAGCGAGATACACCTACGCGTTTCCTTCGATTCCGAGCCACGCTCGTACTATATCATTCTTTTCGTTAACATGATTTCAAGATCTCGACACACTCCCATCTTTTAAGCCTTGCTTGAACTCATTGTATCACTTGGTTGGATCGTGCACGCATTCCAAGCGTCCCTAAAATACATGCATTCAGCCAAGCCGCATGATAGAGAATTTGTCATTCTCACTCGAGTCGCATCGTACACATACTCAGGCGTCCCTGAAATATATGCATGTCAGCCGAATCTCGTGAGAGGTTTTCCTATATTCGTGAGTCACACTATCCATCCATGCCAATCCTCAAGATCAATCCTCGATTGATAACTCATGAAACAGGGCGTCTCGCCTAACCTCTAGGCCAATCTTTACGAGGCTAAGTCAATGTCAGGATTAGAATCATAGTTCCCCAACAATAATGCCAACACTGACCCCAATCCTAGGGTCAAACCAGGTTCGATAATACGGGATTTTCTACCCAAGCTCGCGTCACTCAGATTTCTAAACATCGAGCACGATCACCTATTTGCATCAATGCATGCGTTGCACATATTCGATTTTATCCAAATCACCAACTTTAACCAATTCGTGCATTCGATCACGAGGTCATCTAGCTCGATAATATGTTGTGCTCCAATCTCACGTGAGTCCGATTATCCACGGTGGTTCATGAATCACCATGCAACGCACCCGCGGAATAATCATCCTCATCGGGGCGTAACTCTTGTTTGAGTTTAGACTAACTCATTTTCGATACGCGGATTGGACCTACTCAATCCTCAAGTTCAATTCTTCAAGCACACAAATCCATTCTCGAGTCACCTTCGCGTCAAACCACAAATCGAAGCACACAAATTGTCACGCCAAGCTAGGTCAATCACCCCCGCTGTATGAATCACCATACCAGCGCTCGCGCGGAGTGATCGTCTCAAATCGGTACGATGCATGTGCGAGGCTGGAGTTGCGCTCGTATAAGACAAGAATGTCGAAGTTGTGGTTATCGACGAAGCAATCCAAACGTTTCATTTTCATCCAAGCCAAGATTTCAATTTGATAGTCCGACCGTCATTCATTCAACAAGAAAATCCTCGAGCCAAGTTTTATCCTTTCTTCGACACGTTTCGATATCCCGAGTATAGCATCCATCGGAGCAATAACATTTGCACGATCGTTATTAGCCGAGTCAGAGTACCCCCGAGTTATCGTATATCGATCTTTGATACGCCTCAATACCATCGACGATATGCGTAACCTGACGATCTTCCTTTGCAACCAATTTCGAATCGTGCGTTGATGCTGTTGTCCGAGTTGGATATTCCACAATTTTCTCGATATTCAAGATCAAGTTCGATCGCTATTCCTCAAGCTCGTTTCAAGATCGTCGTTCAAAACTCAAGTCACCTTTCATTGAATCAATCCGAAATCGTACGCGCGATCCTCTAAGTTTCCTCGATCACGACCATTCGTTTTCATTTATCGTTCCGAATCATTTTCTAACACGCGTTGCCTATTCTCAAGTTGTCCGAACGAGATGCTCGTTTGGGACATTCGAAGTCACGACCAACTAAGCGTGACGCATTCTATGGTTTTGCGCGATCGCATCGCCTCGTCGAATACTCGAAATCCTCAATATTTGCTCGAATGATTTCCAAGAAAATCCATACACCACTCGGATTCGAGCCATCTGCTCTAGCCTACAATCACGTTCGCGTCATTCGCTAAAACATCCTTCGGATTCGTTTGACGAATCTCTAGCGTAATCGCTTATGTCGTATCGACGTACTAAGTTGTTCGCACTATTTCCTCGAAATCCAAGTCAATCCTCCGTGTACGCCTAAGCGTTAACTTTATAGTGTTTCTATCGATAGACACTCTAAGTGTAGCTCGTTCCCGACCGAGCGGTACTTGATATCGCTCGCAATTCGTTTGTACCAAAAGGTCGAGGTGCGCGACACGCGACGCAACTTAGCCAAAAGGCCGTGCACATGGCTATCCCGTGCAGACTATATTCGAGTTTGCATGCTCAATTGCTAGGGTCAACGCGGGACTAGTTAGGCACGTACGCAACTTTGCTAACATTAGCATGTGTTTTCATTCAAGACAAGTTGACACCGTTCGGCACAAGGCCGTCGCCTATCGATGCATTCGATTGAACGCTTGTACGAGCTTTTGAAAATATTTAGACTTATTGTATGGACATGCCGAGGGACATTCGAGAGAGAGCGCACACTTCTTTAACAACGACGAGCTTTCAAAACTGAGACATTCGATGTGAAGTCCAAGGACGTAAAGCCGTGCTCTGATACCATTATGTCACGTCCCGCTCCCGTAGGAGCGATCGTCCTCACTAAGGCGTGATGCCGCACGAGCCATCCATTGCGCTCGTGCAAGGCAGTTTCATAACGGCCGATTACATCGGCAGCGACGGGGTCGTCACACAGAAGTCCCAAGCAGATACATTGAATATGTAGCGGAAATTTAGAACAAGAACACATGAACACAAGTCATTCAAAAGAAACTCTTTTATTGATATTGAATACAAGATTACATTTGTGGGCACAAGGCCAAATTATAAGTCTCTCGTGCACACTTTTCTCTCATTTACAAGTCACTCTGCTCTCTCTCATCTCTCGATACAATTGCTTGAGCCAGCAGAATCTTCGGAAGGCGATGTCCATACATTATGTCCTGTATAAGTCTTTAATCAACACGACCGCACGCTTCGAATTGCCAAGGAACTCCGTGCCTCGACGCATCCAAGCGAGCTCCGCGCCACGAGCTTCTACCTGTGCCTGCACATGAACACTGTGTGGGTGTCAGTACTCAACTGTACTGGTGGAGTGAGCTCCTCGCCCACCCATACAAAACCGACACGTTCATTTACTTTGTGCAGCTTAAACCCTTTTACGATTATCTTTCTAATCTTCCCTTAGGATCAGTTTTAGGACCGACGCCTTTGCATACTTGTGTCTACGGACCATCCCGTGCTTGCACAACGACGTTAACTCATACTTTTGCCTTAGACCCTTCTCGTGCCAATAACGTTAACCTATCAAGTCGTGCTTGCCTTACGGCCATAATCAGAGACGCAACTACATGAAAGACTCCATTTCCTTGCCTCTAGACCTTTCTCGTGCTTGCATTGTCGACGCACCGACTTATACTTGTCTTTTGTGCCAAACTCTGGGACGTAGCGACTTGATCGTGCCATAACTCGATTCGTGCTTCAATATTTCCGAGGTAGCGCCTCCTTGCTTAGTCTCGCCTACACTTGGGTTGTGACAACGCGGCCGTTCCTCATATTTTGAGGTCGTGCCCAACAACTCAACGTAACTTCACACAACTTGTCCTACGGCCCTTCTCGACTTAACTCGCAACAGCTCAAGCCTAACTCATGCAACTCTATGCCAACAACTTAACACTCGACGCTACATCTCGTGCCAAAGCACGTCGCCTTCGTTATAGCCAAATCTTAGGCCCAGACCTTGTGTTCTCTAACTTCATACATATCCAACTCAATCCAAAGGCACACACGCGGATTGCCGCCCGTGCCGACACATCTATATGAAAGGTCACTGGCATTAACTAGCCATCGTGGACATAGCCTGGAAAATGGGATCCTTGTACCGCAAGTAGCGATCTCCGATGCAAGTCCCCGTACTACCAATTGCCTATTACCCAGCTCGGCTATAATCTGTTCTTCCTAGGCCGAGTCGATGCCCATGGCCCAGGGCTGCCGCTCGAAGAACCATCGCCCTTGTCGACAAGTTGTCCATGACCACGCGCCTACGCTAACTTCTAGACTTAACGTAATGCATGGTCACATCATCATCATTTAGCTACTTTGTTTTACTCTTTTCATACTTTCTTTGCAGAGCCCAAACCAGGGTTGCCTCGGCGACTGAACCACAGTCCCGACATATTTCTTCACGGCGACTAACCATCGCTTAGACTTAACGTTCTTTGAACTCAGGGAACAGCTACTGCCTAGCCTTCCAACTTAACGTGATCATAACGTATTCCTTAGTACCAACAGACCGTGGCTAACTTTCCACTGGACCAACCGTGGCTCGTGCCTTAAACCGACTCGTGTTCTATGCAACGCTATCGCCCAAGTCATACTTCATATGACGGGCCTTGGGATCGTGGGACTATTTAACTTGACAACCGCAGAATGAGCGGGACAGCACTTGGAAAGACTTAGGTCGACCGGCATAACTTTGTCTAACTTATTCAAGCCTACAACTTAACCCGAGGGACGAGCAAAGGCTATGCCAAGCCTTGCATTTCGGAAACATGCATGCTTTATCGAGCATTTACGCGGGCGACGCCTATGACTTAGGCAAGTTTATAGTCTTGTGTCGAAGACCAACTTTCCTTCTCCTAAGCCACGGGACAAAGGACCGAGTGTCATTTTCAAAGCACGCCGTGCACCAACTCTAGGCCGACCGTGGGACGTTTTCTATGTTCTAACTCATTTCGACCCGTCGGGATTATTCCTTTAGCTATGTGGATTCGTCACTTTTATTATTAAGCCTACTTGTGCAAGTTGAAAACACGATTTATTATGTGAAGGCAAAGATGAGACAAGTTCACCGAAACTACCCCACCTGTGCGAGGAGTCGCCTCGGACGAGCGAGCCTCCGAGCAGCCGTTGCAAGGCTAAGTTCCAACGCCATCGGCGTTTCGATTCCTCCGATTGACTTTGCGGGACGGGGCACTACACAGGGCATCTCCCCGACGATCTTGGGACGCAAGCAACTCACGGATGAATCCTACCAAGCCTCCATCCTCTGACCCTGCTGGCTGGATGGGCTGAACTGGCGGTACTGGTTCTCCAGGAGGCACGGCTCGGGAGGCTGCTGCTGAGGACTGAGCTCCTTCTGGCTGATCAACAGGAATGATGTCACTGAAGCAATGACATCAGGGATATTAAAGAAGGACCAGGATAGATCAATGATACAAGCATGTTATCAAGTCAGGAATTCAAGGAGATATGAAGATACGAGTGGAGATCAAAGGAGAGTACAGATTGAGATATCTATTCGGTAAACCCTCACACATCTTGTTTAACAAGACCTGCATGGGCTACCACTTAAACCATGTCACGCCCCAGAACCAGAACACTGGAGAGCGGGGGCAGACATAGCCAGCTACGTATAACGGAATAGAATCCACACCGCTATACGGTCACGGCTGTCTAGATATGTGAGGGTTTTACTACAATCCATCAGTCTCTTAAGGTCATAAAATAGCCTATTGTCTCAATCTCAACCTACTAATAATAGTTACAAGATGTCAGACCACCAAATACACAATAGTAAGGCATCCCATACATTACATATTCGGAATGATCATGAAGCTAGTCGTTACAAAATGTGAGGACTAGCAAGAGTTCAGTCATACATGATCAACCCCCGGGGCTTGTCAATCATGTTACAGCCCGTAGGCAGACAATAAGTAAAAGCTGCAATCGAGCTAACACTTGCTCGTCGGCTAAACGCCTCAATAGAATAATTTATAATATTACAGTGGGAGAACAAAAGAAACCCACTCGATGCCCTGGTTACGCCTGGTGACAACCATCGGGATGGAAAACAGGGAGATCCTTTGATGCTGCTCCGGTATCTGGCCATACAAAACCAGCTGGGTCAGACCCCAGAAAGAGCAAGTGCCACAAAGGAGGCTTCACTTAAGAACTTAAACCAACAAATCATTAGCATTCAATATGTAAGAAAACAGCAATAAGTAACACAGATTGAGGTTTGTGCACTACCAATACACTTATCCCAATCAGAGAAAATAATTAAGTGAAGCATCATTGACATAAGACAACTGGAGAATCATGCTAAATAAATTATAGCTGGGCAGTATATGAAGAGAAGATGAAGGTACTATTCCGGAAGCTATGTTACCATCCTTAAACCAAACAAGGACCGAGATTGTAACCCTTCGCCTGAACAGAACTTAGTCTCTGATCATTTATTGCTAAAGGTGACAATCATTAAGGTGAAAATGAGAGAGTACAATGATAAAAGTGACAATGAAGAGTACAATACGCCAGAGTGACAATAGAGTACAATCATTATAGTAACAATTTGGAGTGACAATCATTCAATTATTCTGGTACAATCTTTCAATCAATCACTTCTAGACAATACTATACTGGACTAGACTCCATCCAATCAACCACGGCCAATCATTGCCTACGGCTTTCTACATTAACTAACTAGGGTTATCACAATCCTAGTTACTAGCAAGATGCAATAAGATGCTCCAAGTAGTCCCAGGCCCTGCAGCTATCCAGGTTATCCAAACGAACTTTATAGTGACAATTCAGAGAGTTCAATCATTAAAGTGACAATCAGAGAGAGAACAATACACTAGGGTGACAATAGAGTACAATCATTAAAGTGACAATGGAGGGTGCCCCACATAACAGTGGACTGGAAATGTGCCCTACTCGTCGGCAGGCTACAAGTCCAAACATTTACGACCGAAATAACGGGATCGCCTGTAACTGGGGGAACATCTCTTCATGACTAGTAAATTATTCTAGTCATTAACCTTAGTTTATTTTTAATATGTACCCCTGACCGTGGTACTCAGGGATCCATGCCCTAGACATGATGCAAGACACACTGGTTCATTTATCAATACATTCACAAGTCACCCACGGTGTCCAGGTCAATATTACATTATCATGTCAATAGAGCCGTCGCAACGGCGCTCGATAAACTATGCCATTCACTTATCTGGAGTACACCACCACGGGTCACTATCAAGTTGCGTACATAATTCAATACATCAACCATGCTATGCTCACATTGTGCTCATATCAATGTCGTGTCAAAAGGTGTAAGGATATAAACAGGAAATACCATGCACTAAAAGAAGATGAAATAAAATATAATGCAAATAGGTGCCAAGACTAGACTGCGCTGGGCAGCTAGGGTCAGGTTGCGCCAGGAAGAGTCAGGCCAAGTCATGTTGCGCTAGGCACTAGACTGCGCAAGGCCAGGTTGCGCATGCCTCAGGTTGCGCCTGAGTCAGACTGCGCTGGGAAGGGGCAAGCTGGACCGCGCTAGGCTGGGTTGTGTCAGGCTGGATTACGCCAGCACTGGATTGCGCCAGCCCTGGATTGCGCCAGCACTGGATTGCGCCAGCACTGGATTGTGCTGGAGAAATAGAGAGCGCCAGCACTGGATTGTGCTGGGCTGGGCAGCGCCAGCGCTAAAGAGCGCTGGGCTAGACCGGGTGAGTGGCGCCAGCGCTAAAGAGCGCTGGGCTAGCTGGATTGCGCTCGGGACAGGGGGTCTTCTTCCCCAAGGCTGAGAACAAATGGCCATGGAACTCAAATTTTTAAAAGACCATAACTAGGTCAAATCTCAATGAAAATCTACTTTGCAAAGGTCTAAGTTGTATAAAATTAAATTCTCTACAACATAAAACAATCAAAACATGAAAATGAACAAGTTTTATAGATCGAAACCACCAAAATCCGAAAATACTTCAATCCTAGATCTACAAAATTCTAAGCTCCAAATGGAGAAAACCCAAGTTCTAATGTTGCTTAAAATGAGCTAATAAAGCTATTAGATAAATAAAATATAGCCCTCAAGTGATAGCAAGATGCAACTTGCCTAGGTTGGTGGTATGTAAATGGTGGAGAGGAAAGAGTAATGAGGAAGAAGATGAAGAAAATAAATGAGGAGAGAGAGAGGGAAATTGATATTTATGGTAGGGTGGTGGTTCTCCATGTCAAACCCAAAATAAACCAAGCCAAGATAAACCAAGGTGAACCAAGTCAAGGCCAATAAACTCTCTCTCTAGCAATTTAAACCAAATGAATCATGAAATAAACCAAGCCTCACTAATCCAAAAATAAACCAATGAACCATTAAAACCAATTGAACTATCAATGCCAATAAAACCAAGCCAATGCAAAATAAACCAAGATAACTAATCATGACTAAATAAAATATGGGTCCAAAACACGTATACGTACACTAAATACGTATCACGAATTTGGGACATTACAGAGAGAGAGAGAGTCGCCGGAGAGAGTGAGAGTCGCCGGAGAGAGTGAGAGCGCCGGAGTGGGAAAGAAAGAGAGTGAGAGAGTAAAATGGGAGGAAATGGACCCTAACCCTAACCCGAACCCTAACCCTAGCTCTCCTCCTCCAGCCGCCCTCGTCCCCCCTGCCCCACCCCCCCCAGCCACCCCCAACCACCCGCATCCCCCCCTGCACCTCCCCCCGAGCCACCCGTACCCTCCCTAAACCACCAACAACCAAAACAGACGGAGAGAGAGAGAGAGGGAGGGGGAGAGTCACGTACCGGAGAGGGAGGAGAGTCGCCGGAGAGAGTGAGAGTCACCGCTGGAGAGAGTGAGAGCGCCGGAAGGGGGAGAAGAGAGAGTGAGAGAGGAAAATAGGGGAAATGAATCGGCGGGGGGGGATATAATTAGAATTTAGCGACGTTCAACCGACAGTCGCTAAATTAGTCGCTATTAGCGACGTTATAGCAACATTTCGCGACGACTAGCTCATGAAATTAATATACGTCGTTATTTCGTCGCTTACTTCGTCGCTAGTAGCGACGATTAGCGACGCCTCACTAAAACGTCGCTAATGTACACAATTTAGCGACGCTAATCGAACGTCGCTAAATTTATGTCGCCAAATGAGCAGATTTTAGTAGTGTGTCCACGGGCAACTTTCTCACGTACGAAGTGTATATCCATTTCAATTTGTTTAGTGCGCTGATGTTGAACTGGATTACCAGAGAAATATATCGCACTAACATTGTCACAGTAGACCAATAATGCAGCCTTGCGAATCGGACAATGAAGCTCCAAAAGCATATTCTGGATCCAACATGATTCAGAAACAACATTTGCTACCCCTCTGTATTCGGATTCAGCACTGGACCGAGACATTGTAGGTTGCCTCTTAGAAGACCAAGAAATCAAGTTGTCCCTGAGAAAAATACAACATCCAGAGGTGGATCGTCTAGTATCAAGGCATCCACCCCAATCAGCATCAGTGTAAGAGATGAGACCAGAAACTAAAGACTTGTAAAGATGCAAGCCAAAAGCAAGAGTCCCTTGAACATATCGCAGAATTCTTTTGAGAGCATTCATATGGTCATCCTTCTGATCATGCATATGTAAGCATACGTACGCATGCATATGTAAGCATACATGTTGCACTGCATATGATATATCTGGTCTCGTGAAAGTAAGATATTGTAATGCTCCAGCTAAACTGCGATAATATGTGGGATCTGCATAAGGAGAACCCGAAGAGACACTAAGTTTAGACTTAGTATCCACTGGTGTGGGTGCAGGCTTACAAGAGGTCATGCCATAACTCGTTCAATGATCTCCTCTGCATACTTACATTGACAAAGAAATAACCCAACTGCATGTTTTGTAACTGCAATGCCCAAAAACTAGCTCAGAGGACCCAAATGCTTCATAGCAAATTCAGAAGCAAGGAGTGACAAAATAGATTGATGAAAGGACATCAGATGAGGCAGTGAGAATGATGTTGTCAACATAAAGAAGAATATATGCCATATCATTTTCCTTGTGATAAATAAATAGTGAATGATCGGATTTACTATATGAGAAACCAATGGTGGAAACGAAATCAACAAATCGTTGATACCAGGCACGAGGGGTCTGTTTCAAACCATAAAGAGATTTCTTCAAAAAGCACACATAATCTGGATGGACTGGATCCCTGAATCCCATGGGCTGATGCATATAAACGATTTCATGAAGCTGACCATGCAAGAATGCATTTTTGACATCCAGCTGATGAATGGACCATGATTTAGACAGAGCTATATTGAGGACAGTCTAAATGGTAGCTGGCTTCACCACTGGACTAAAAGTTTCATCACAATCCACACCAACCTGTTGAGACCTGCCATCACCAATAAGACGGACTTTCCCTTCTGGGGCACGAATTCACCGCCAAGGGCTGACTTCGTCACAGAGGATACACAGATAACATATATAGCAGAAAGACCAAATTTGGTTTAGGTCCCTGCAACTTATGGTCAGGCCCTTGCTAGCAATCACCCGAATAAAACGCATATTATACGCGAATTTTTTTCGTATCTTTCAGAAACGTATAATATTAAGTATTTTTGAAAGATTCAAATTAGTATGTGAATTTTAATTAAAATGTGAAGTTTTAAACGTGTTCTGTAAGAATTATTGAAAATTTTGGCTCAAAAGATATGGTGGAAATCTGTTTAGTTAACCAATTTTTACAACATGTTTAAGTATGTGAAGTTTTTAACCTCAATATTTTTATTTGGAAAATATTTGACATATTTTTAACCTCAATATACTAGTATTTTTGTCGTTCCGAATTTTTCCTGTTTGCCGAATTGCTCAGGACCCCTAAGACAGTACATGTGTTTAAGCTATACTATTTGTTTGTTGATTTCAGATACATTATGTTGTTTTGATCTGTAAATATACGTATAATACCGCGACCGACACCGTAGCCAAACTATCAGCTTTTTCGAAATAACTTGTAAGATGTAGTAGAGTTCAAAGCCAATTAATTAGGACAAATTGTAGGAACCAAAACATAACAGTATCTATTGGATTTATGCTTTAATTTTTTCTCTGTTATTGGAGACTATTATTTTGTTGCTTGTAACTCTCTTTGTTTTCATCTCCTAATCCGAAAAGAGCACAAATATCATGCTCTCTCTTTTTTTTTTTTTTCCTTTCTTTGTAAACTCCTCCGTCCTGCCAAATATCTGCACCACAAAAACAAGGCTTCAACGTACGTGAGCTTCTCCTCCCCCAGCTATAAATACATTTTGCTATGCCAACTCCACCACCACAGCAAATTCAAAACCTAATTCGTCCAAGCTAGCTAGCATTATCCATGGCCATGGCCTTGACCTTGAATCTTGTCCACCGTGTCTTAATGTTCGTTGCAGTTGTAGCTCTCATCTCCCCTCCCGTGGCCCGCTCCGCCGATCCCGACATCCTCTCCGACTTCCTCCTCCCGGCAGACGCAACCTCCGTCGACGGAACCTACTTCACCTACACCGGCTTTCGAACATGGATCACTGCCGAGCTGCCGGACACCTTCACGGTGTTCAAAGCATCTGCATCCGAGTTCCCGGCCCTCATTGGACAGAGCGTGTCCTACTCCGTACTGGCGTTCCCTCCCGGCTCCATCAACCCCCCTCACACTCACCCCCGCTCGGCCGAGCTCCTCTACCTCCTCGGTGGCTCACTCGACGTCGGTTTCGTCGACACTGCCAACAACCTCTACAACCAGACGTTGCAGGCGGGAGACATGTTCGTGTTCCCCAAGGGACTCGTCCACTTCCAGTCCTGCGTGGGGAACGATACTGCCTTGGCCGTCTCCGCTTTCGGCAGTGCGAGTGCCGGAACCGTGTCCGTCCCGAAAACTGTCTTCGGCAGCGGCATCGGCGACGATGTCCTGGCCAAGTCTTTCAAGACCAATGCAGCTACGGTTGAGTCCATCAAGCTTGGTCTGTCACAGAAGCCTTGAAAGCTTCAAGTTAGTTTTCAAGTACTATGCGCGCTAAACATCATATAGCATGTGGTTATGTGGCCTGTTATATCTTTTGTTTTGGATGATCTATCAATAAATTATTTGCTGTCACAAACATGCACGATTAATGCTCCTATTTTCATTTGTTAATATATTCGGAAAAGATATTTTGTCCGCAGACGGATTGTCGATTGACCTACCAATGATGTGGTACTGCGGACAAGCCCGCACGCGGACAAGAAATACGTGGAAAAAAATTTAATTAAATGGAATTATTTGTCTAGGAAATTTTCTTTATGGAATTTAAAAAAAAATCAAAAATTTAATTTGGGTATTTGATTGTCATTATTTTTCGCGGAAAAATAGTTATTTTTTCATAGAAAATAATATTTTTCTATGAATTGGACAAGTTTCATTTTCCGTTGTTTTAGAATAAAATATGGAAAATGATAATTTTTTAGAGAAGTTATCAATGAAAAATATAAGCCATCAAACACTACAAATGGTGAAAATTTTGTGATGAAAATATTTTTTATAGAAGAAAAGCCCAATCAAACACAACCTAATGGTTACTACTCAATCTATCCGGAGTAGATGATCTTTGTCTTTTGTTTTGTACAGTCATGTTAGTCTTAAAATTTCCCATTTCTCATCACTGGTGATTATTTATTAACCAAATTTGTCGCTAATTTTAGGTTCGACTCACCAATTTTGTCCCAAAATTTTGGGTTCGGCTCTTCAAATATTTTTCTTAGGGTCTGCTTGGATTGAGGGTTAGAAGGGTTAAGTAAGAAAAAGTTAAGTGAGGGAAAAATAAAATCAAGTTTGGTTTGAGAGTAGGATTTAGGAGGGAGGGTTAAGTATGGATTTATTTCATCATCTTTTGTTCACTTTTTTAATCTCCGAGGGTTAACGAGGGAGATTGAGAGGTTTTATTTAAAAAGTCATAAATATCCCTTATTTGTACTATAAATTATCATAATTTTTTTCTCCATTTTTTTGTTTTCAACATGCCGTGCCTTCCTAATTTGTGAAGATATTTTGACAAATTCTAATCAAAGTTTCAATCAAATTTAATTTTATGACATATGTAATAAGGCTATTTTGGTAACTATCATATTATTATTAATCCTCCACTCACTCAAAACCTCTTATACAAACAAGAGTTATTAAACAACCCTCACTTAACTCTCCCTCCAATCCAAATAAGGTTCTATGTATTGACTCTACTCCCTCTCACTCTACTCTCCCTCATTTAACCCCATTTAACTCTACTTATTCTTTTTCCCTCAATCCAAGCAAACCCTTAATGTTACAGAAAAAGCTATTTACTGCCAACTCATTGAGCATTATATATTTCAATAGAGTAATGCTATTCGTACCTCCAAATTGTCCCTACAAACCATTCTTCCTTATGTGGCAGCTGACATGCATGTTAAGTAATATTATGTGTCATCATGAATGGCAGATGATATGTCAAATTTTAACCCAAAAAGTTAATTACCCAAAATTTGTCCATGTTAATTTAATATTAATATGAATATTAATTAATATTAATATTAATCAATGTTAATATAATTAATATTAACATTAATATTAATATTAGTGTTAATGTTAATATTAATATTAATATTAGTGTTAACGTTAATATTAATTTGAATGTTAATGTTAATGTTAACATTAATTTTAAATTTTAATATTAATTTTAAAATTTGTCATGTCAACTACTATATCAACATGTTACGTCAACTGCCACGTAAGGAGGAACGGTTTGAAGGTACAATTTGAAAGAACAAATAGCATTATTCATTGCAATAAGTTGTTAGCGTACTTATTCTAAACAATATGGCTAGAGTGTGGACCTTGCATTGGAGAGAGTTTTCACTCTTAACATCAACAATGATTGAAGAACGGCGAAAATATGAATATAAATTGGTACAGTGCAAGTAAAATACCTTGAAAAATTATTCAAATATTCCTCAAATGAAAATATTGAGATTAGAAACTTGACATACTTAAACAGGTTGTCAAATTTGGTTAATTAAACATATTCTTTTTTTGCCAAATTATTCAAATATTTTTTTTTGCCAAATTTTTCAATAATTCTTACCGAACATATTTAAAACTTCATATGCTTAAAATTCATATACTGATTCGAATATTTCAAAACTATGCAAGTACTATACGTTTCTGAAAGATACGAAAAAATTGACGAGTTTTATTCTACTGATTGCTAACAAGGATCCTGACCATAAGTTGCACCAAATTTGGTCTATCTGCTATATATATGTTATTTATGTATCCTCTGTGACGAAGTCAGCCCTCGGCGGTGAATTCGTGCCCCATAAGGGAAAGGGACGCGGAGATGGCAACAAGAGAGGAGAGACGAGTATATTCTCTAGAAAAATGCTTCATGTAATATTGAATTGCGTGTCCTGAAGAACGTGTTATCCACTCATGCCAATGTGCCAGTTAAGTTAACCAACCGAAGCTACGGAGGACACTCTCTCTCTCTCTCTATCTATCTATATATATATATATATATATATACTGAAAATTGTTGAGAAACCCAATTTCGGGGTGAACTTTTATGAAATGTCCACCCGCTGCATAAGTTTTATGAAATATCCAAAATTAAATATTTTCACGTTAAATACTCCAAGATTTCCTTTTAGATGCCACCCGCTGGAAAATGCTATTTTTATAATACCGAAACTACCCCTCCGCAAGAATTGGTCATCTATATGTATTTGAATTCAAAAAACTCAGATCTGGATTGCGATTTTCGTCTTCTTCTTCTTCACGAAAAATCTGAATTCCATTGCTCTCATATTCAGCAGAGATCGCAAAAATCGTTCGTAGTTCGGTGTGTTTTTCTTCAGTCGAACTCAAATCATCGCTCGTCATCATCATCACCATCATCATCATCTTCATCGTGGAGACATTTGAAGTTTTTCGACGATTAGGTCAATTGTGGAGAGAAGATCTTTCTTCTTCTTTTCCATAAGAATTATCATCGTTTTGAAAGAAGAACGAAACTCTTTATTCATGAAAAAACTAAATTAACGTTTTAACACTGTAAATGACCATTCTCCGTGTAAATTAACACGGAGAATGCCATTCTCCGTTTTATTTAAAACGGAGAATGCCGTTCTCCGTGTTTCTAACACGGAGAATGACCATTCTCCTACGTTTTAACACTGGAATGACCATTCTCCGTCTTAATTAGGACGGAGAATGACCATTCTCCGTCTTAATTAAGACGGAGAATGCCATTCTCCGTTTTATTTAACACGGAGAATGACATTCTCCGTTTTATTTAACACGGAGAATGGCACACGGAGAATGGGCATTCTCCTGCGTTTTAACACTGGTATGACCATTCTCCGTGATAAATTACACGGAGAATGGCATTCTCCGTGTAAATTAAGACGGAGAATGGTCATTCTCCGTTTAATTTAGCACGGAGAATGGCCATTCTCCGTCTTAATTAGGACGGAGAATGCCATTCTCCGTTTTATTTAACACGGAGAATGGCATTCTCCGTTTTATTTAACACGGAGAATGGCATTCTCCGTGTTTCTAACACGGAGAATGGTCATTCTCCTGCGTTTTAACACTGGAATGACCATTCTCCGTGTAAATTAAGACGGAGAATGTCATTCTCCGTGTTACTAACACGGAGAATGGTCATTCTCCGTGTAAATTAAGACGGAGAATGCCATTCTCCGTGTTACTAATACGGAGAATGACCACCCTCATGCGAAAATTAACATTTTTCGTGTTCTAAACGGAGAATGGCCATTCTCCTGCATTTTATGGTCAGCTGAAACTTTGGAGGGCCATAACTTTTGACTGGGAGGTCGAAACGAGGTCCCGTTTGTCGCAAAATGAGCGTATCGTCGAGGAGACTGAAAGTAACTGCTTCACGGTTAGACGGCCTTCTGAAATTTTAGAATCGCAAAAAAATGATGTTTGGACCTCCGTTTTAGCACTTTTGCCGTTCGTCCCGGTCTTTCCGAAATTTTCCGACGAGTTTTTAAAGATTTTTGAGGAGAAAACCTAAATTCGAAAGTGAGCAGCGTATGGAAGAAGATGGAGTATTGAAACATTTTTTTTAAGAGCAGTTTTGTGGGTGTTTCCAATAAATTAAAAGGAAGGGCAAAAGGGTCATTTGGAACCCGCTTTGGATAAGTTTCTCTAATTCTGGGCACGCGATGAAAGATTTTTTAGCGGTGGGTTTTACATAAAACTTTTTTAGCTTTTGGGCATTTCATAAATCTTTCCATATATATATATATATATATATATATATATATATATATATATATATATATATATATATATATATATATATATATATATTCACTGGCTAGGTACTACCTATGTCAGGATGGCCTACGATGGCTAGCATTAGTCACTGGCTAGAGAATACGTTATGAGTATCAATTGCTACCGATTGCCAAAAAAATAAAAAAAAAATAAAAATTGAGAAACGTAACCTGAATTGTCGTTGGATGAATAGCATAAAACACGTCAAGGCAGTTGGCATCCTATCCGTAGTTTTGCAATTGGCTCAAGTTTTTTCTCTGTGGATAATTATAAATAAATTCATCCATCTGGATAAATTTTTTTTGCAAACATAATATATCAGCTGGTACGTACGTAGGAAATTCAGTAGTTCAGGCACACCAAGTAACCGTAACATATGCTGTAATTAACAACTTAATCATCAGTAAAGAACTAAAGATTGCACAGGCATACGGCTGCAACAACATTTGTGGGCATGGTACTGTCAAAGGACTTATTATGCAGCTAGCTGCAGTATGACAACATAACATATAAAGAAATTAAGGGTCCGTTTGGATAGTTTTTCTGAAATTTTGTTCTGAAAACAGTTTTCTAAAAGTAAGTTATATAGTTGTTTTCTGAGTAGAGGAATTCTGATTTTACATTTGGTTACTTTCATCTGAAAAATAGGTTTTTGAACAAAGAAGTTAAAAATTCTGTTTGGTTACTAAATTCGGAAAATAGTTTTTAGAATGGTAAGTTTAAAGATTATGTTTGGTAAAATACTTTCAGAAAAAATTTTGAGATATTTTTTTTGTAAAATTTTGTAGAGAATAATTGTTGTGTGTTTTATTGATTGGTTACTCCACTATTTATAGGGAGTCTAGCTCCTCTTCATACTACATTTTCCAATGTGGGACTAAAATTCCTTAGTAGTTCTCAACAATCCCCCTCAAGATGGACGATAGATATTAATCATTCTCATCTTGTTACATAGCTTCGACAGACTTAATGCACTAAGACCCTTAGTCAGACAGTCTGCCACTTGTTCTTCTGAGCGAACATGATCAATCTTCAGTATCCCTTGTTCCAGCTTCTCTTTGATGAAGAATCGATCGATCTCGATGTGCTTCGCTCTGTCGTGCTGAACTGAATTGTTAGCAATACTTATTGCAGCTTGACTATCGCTCAGAAGACGTAACGGTGCTCCATTGTCCAGCTTCAACTCTGTCAGCAACGTTTTCACCCACAGCAACTCCGACACTCACAAAGCCATTGCTCTGTATTCTGCTTCAGCTGTAAACCGTGCTACCACGGACTGTTTCTTAGTTCTCCATGAGACCAAGTTTCCTCCTACAAAGACACAATATCCCGTGGTAGACCTTCTATCGTCTATACAGCTCGTCCAGTCTGCATTACAGTATCCCTCAACTTCTATACTTCTATTCTTCTTGAACCATAGCCCTTTTTCCGGCGTCCCTTTCAGATATCTCAAGATCTGAAACACTGCATCCATATGACCCGTTCTTGGATCATGCATGTAGCGACTTACTACACTCACCGCAAATAAGATATCAGGGCGAGTGTGCCCCAGATAAATCAATCTCCCTACAAGTCGTTGATATCTTTCACGATCAACTGGCTCTCCTGCTTCTGCTCCCAACTTGCACTTTTGGTCAATTAGAGTGACTACTGCTTTGCATCCCAGCATCCATGTCTCCTTCAACAGATCTAGTGCGTATTTTCTCTGTGAGAGAACAATTTCTTGTTCGCCTTCACACGCCTCGATACCTAGAAAGTACCTCATTGCTCCTAAATCCTTCACCTCAAACTCCTTCGCGAGTTTTGACTTCAGCTTAGCGATCTCGACTTCATCATTACCTGTGATTACTATATCATCCACGTATACAGCAAGTATAGTGATGTGGTCTCTTACATGCTGAAGAAAAACCGTATGATGATTTTTTCGGGTATTTCGAGAGCAAGACGATAGATAGAGTCAGGGGTCCCAAGAGGGGCTGATCATCCTTACTTTCAAAGGCCGTACGTGAAAATGAAAGAGTGCATTTGCTTGATGGTATCCCATGCCTGTAACAGCCTTTCTGAATCTGTCAAACCAGGCTCGAGGAGATTGCT
This sequence comes from Iris pallida, assembly GCA_029216955.1. NCBI lineage: Eukaryota > Viridiplantae > Streptophyta > Magnoliopsida > Asparagales > Iridaceae > Iris > Iris pallida. The sequence goes on along the minus strand of JANAVB010038615.1, from coordinate 2,878,670 downwards.
TGAGTCCATATAGCGACTTCTTTAGTTTACACACTTTTCCATGCAACGTCCCTCCATCTGATTCTGTAGCGACTTCTTTAGTTTGCACACTTTTCCATACGACTTCTTTAGTTTGCACACTTTTCCATTGCTTGAGTCCATCAAGGCTTAATTGGTTGCAGCAAGGCCAGCCTTGATCTTCTGAATGGTGGCGACATCCGTCTTGAAGGACTTGGTGAGGACGTCCTCGTCGACACCGTTGGCAAATACAGCTCCGGGCACGGAAACAGTCCCGGCACTCGCGCTGCCAAAGGCAGATATGGCGACGGCGTAGCTGCCCGCCTTGTTGAACTGGAAGTGGACGAGTCCTTTCGGGAACACAAACATGTCCCCTCCCTGGAGCGTCCGAGTGTACAGCTTGTTGGCGGTGTCGACAAAACCGACCTCGAGGACGCCGGCGAGGAGGAACAGGAGCTCGGCGGAACGCGGGTGCGTGTGGGGAGGGTTGACGGTGCTGCCGGGGTAGACGAGCACGGCGTAGGACACGCTCTGTCCGTTGAGGGCCGGGAACTCCTTCATCGATGCTTTTACGACGGTGAAGGCCTTCGGTAGGGTTTCGTCGCCGCCGGCAGCGAGCGGGCGCATGCCGGTGAAGGTGAATAAGTTCCCGTAGACCACGGTGGTGTTCGGTGGGATGAGGAAGTCTGTGAGGATGTCGGGGTCGCCACAATAGGCTACAGGAGAGGTGCAAACTACTACAAGCTAGCAATATTATTTGGAGAACAATGGCATATTGGACATGAGTATTCAAAGCCATCGTTAATTAATTTTTGATCGACTTGAGAACTTGTTGAACAACTACAACTACAACAGTTTTAGTGTAGATGCAAATTGGTTATGCTAATGCTACACATAGCTAGTCATGTAATATTAATTATACATAGTACAATATACTTGGGACCTTCGCTACTGAGCAGATAGCTAAAGGAGAAACCTAAGGGCCTGGAGGGAAAAACTAGGAGAAGTTATTCTTTTGTACTTCAACTCCATGCCAATTTCTTTCCAGAAAGAGAGGAAAAATATGTAACATAATCGACAACAGCCAACGATGTATTATATATACATAGAAGTAAGTATGCGGAGCTCATCGATGACAACAAGATAAGAAGAAGATAGTGGGTTAGTAGAAAACTAATAATTCAGAATAGTAAAGAGTGGAGTTCAAGGGTCTGTTTAGTAATGTTATTAATTTTCACTAATTTTAGTAGTTTTTTAAACCGACCTTTATGAAATGTTTTAAAAAAAATTGTTTGGTAATTATTTTAAGTCACTCTTTTTGTGGCTTAAAAATCTTCCAAAACAAGTGCAATATATTTTTCTTCCATTTATATACTTATCAAAAAAAAAATGTATAAAAACTACTACCCTATCATATTTTTATTTATTTTTTATCTTTGTTTCTCTTGAGCTCCCATCTAATGGCTACTTGTGTTGGATTGCATCTCGTTTCCGGTTGAGCGCTCAAATTAAAAGGGGGTGACAATGGTGTTGGTAATTTAGTTTCACATCGGATAAAGTTAATTACCCAAAAATTGTCCATGTTAATTTAATGTTAATATTAATACTAATATTAATATTAATTAATGTTAATATTAATCAATGTTAATGTAATTAATGTTAACAATAATATTAATATTAGTGTTAATGTTAATATTAATATTAGTGCTAAAGTTAATGTTAATATTAATATTATTGGTAATGTTAACGTTAATATTAATTTGAATGTTAATATTAACATTAATTTTAAATTTTAATATTAATTTTAAATTTTAATATTAATTTTCAATTTTGTCATCTTAACTGCCACATCAACATGCTACGTCAACTGTCAAGTAAGAAGAAACAATTTGGAGGTATAATTTGAACTTTGAAGGGACAAATAGCATTATTCATTTCAACAAGTTGTTAGCATACTTATTCCAAACAATATGGCTAGAGTGTGGACCTTGCATAGTTGCATTGGAGAGAGTTTTCACTCTTAACAACGACAGTGATCGAAGAATAGCACATCGGCTACTTGGAACAGTCTAACGCTCCGGCTCACAATTTCTTGATCCATGCAATTTAGTGTCACGTACATTCCAAGTATAATATATCAGCTGGTACGTACTTAGGAAATTCAAATTTATTCATCAGTAAGGAATTAAAGATTGCACAGGCAACACGACTGCAACAACAATTGTGCGACTGCAACAACATTTGTGCGTAGAATGGAAGCGTGGTGGTACTGTCAAAGGACATATAAAGAAATTAAGCTTCTGAAACATCAAGGCTTAATTGGCTGCAGCTAGCCCCGCCTTGATCTTCTGAATGGTGGCGACGTCCGTCTTGAATGACTTGGCCAGGACGTCTTCGTCGACACCATCGGAAAATACAGCTCCGGGCACAGAAACAGTCCCGGCACTCGCGCTGCCAAAGGCAGATATGGCGACGGCGTAGCTGCCCGCCTTGTTGAACTGGAAGTGAACAAGTCCTTTCGGGAACACGAACATGTCCCCTCCCTGGAGCGTCCGAGTGTACAGCTTGTTGGCGGTGTCGACAAAACCGACCTCGAGGACGCCGGCGAGGAGGAACAGGAGCTCGGCGGAACGCGGGTGCGTGTGAGGAGGGTTGGCGGTGCCGCCGGGGTAGACGAGTACGGCGAAGGACACGCTCTGTCCGTTGAGGGCTGGGAACTCCTTCATCGATGCTTTCACGACGGTGAAGGCCTTCGGTAGGGGTTCATCGCCGCCGGCAGCGAGCGGGCGCATGCCGGTGAAGGTGAATAAGTTCCCGTCGACCACGGTGGTGTTCGGTGGGATGAGGAAGTCTGTGAGAATGTCGGGGTCGCCACAATAGGCTACAGGAGAGGTGCAAACTACTACAAGCAATATTATTTGGAGAACAGTGGCATATTGGAAATGAGTATTCATTAGATCGACTTGAGAACTTGTTGAACAACTACAACTACAACAGTTTAGTGTAGATGCAATTAGTTATGCTACACATAGCTAGTCATGTAATATTTATACGTAGTACAGTATACTTTGGGACCTTCGCTACTGAGCAGATAGCTAAAGGAGATACCTAGGGACCGGAGGGAATAACTAGGAGAAGTTACTCTTTTGTACTTCAATCAACTCCATGCCAATTTCTTTCCAGAAAGAGAGGAAAAATATGTAACATAATCGACAACGGCCGATGATGTATTATATATCGAAGTAGAACGAAAACTATGTGGAGATCATCGACGCCAACAAGAAAATCCGTGATTTCGTAATGGTCGCGACATTCGTCTTGAAGCACTTGGCAAGGACGACATCCTCGACACCGTCGGCAGATAGTACTCCTGGGACAGAAACAGCCCTTGCGTTTCGCACTGCCGAAGGCGGATATGGCGACAACAAAGTCACCCGCGCGCGTTGTTGAACTGGACGTGGACTAGTCCTCTTGTGAATACGAACAGTGTCCCTTCCCTCGAGTGTCTGAGTGTACGTACAGCTTGTTATCAGTGTCGACAAAACCAACCTCAAGCGAACCGGAGGAGCCGAGCAGTAGCAGTTCGGCAGAACGAGGGTTCGTATTAAGAGGATTGACGGTGCCAGGAGGGAACACGGAAAGCATAAGAAATGCTCTGTCCATTGAGGGCTGGGCTGGGAATTCCTTCATGCTTCCGCAACGGTTAAGGTCTTCGGTACAGGTGCACCGGGACTGGTAAACTTGCGTAGTGAATATGTTCCCGTCGACAACAGTGGTGTTTTGTGGGACGATGAAGTCACCAAGAATGTCAGGGTGGACGGAATGAGTTATAGGAGAGGTGGAAAATGCAAGCAGCAAGAAGAACTCGTTAGTAGCTCTATTCTATCAAGTTCCATATAGTGTTCGCTAGTCATTGCCACAAGCATGAGAAAAGTTTCTATGATAAGCTGCCATCCTATAATGGTACAGAGAAGAACATATTCCAAGGGGAAATTACATGTATACCATATAACATCACAATTCCAGGAGAAACTAATCACTCTCCATCCCTGTCATGTCCGCCCCCCTTTCTACAAGTAATTTGGCACAAAAAACTTTGAATATAGGGATCTAACATAGCTCCCACCCATCTCTTCTCACAAACAATTTTGCAAAATAATGATATAATGAATACCTTACACACAAGAACCATGACACAGGTTAGCCTCATGGTTCAATAGGGAATCAATTTAGCTGTTGTATTACTGGACTCGTACGGATTATTCTCCCGAAACTCCTCGAGGAGGGCATCCATTGGCATGGTTCTTAGTGACTCAATGTTTACCATGCTAGGAATGACCGGCTCAGACCTTACAGGAGTCTCGCCGCTTGGCACATAATCCTGCAGTCACGTCATGGAAATCGCAATATTAGATTGGAAGTAGTACTAACTTAGCTTGTGGATGACTAGTTGCTCCATAGGCTTACCGTATACGCATTTTGAAAGATGTTCTCAGCATGCAAGTTGATCTCGGAGGCCTGGCTCTCATGATCCTCATGAAACTGCTGCATCGTTGCTGAGTGCGAATGTGTTGCTGCCAACACTCCCTTTGTTGTTTCCCTTTGGCTTTCCTCGACATCTAATAGATTGAAAGTTAATAATCTTCACATGGAGGATATTCCACACTACTTTTGGGGCCCGTTTGGTAAACCGTATTTGGAGGTGGAATTTAGATTTTTATGGATTTGGAGACAAATCCATGGAATCCTATGTTTGGTTGGAGATGGATTTGGATATGGAAAGTATGACAAAATCCAAAACTTGGATTTGGTTGAATTTTGGAGGAAAAAATAATTATTCTTTAATAATTTTGTTAAAATATTTATTATTTAATAATTTTGTTAAAAATTAGTAAATTAAAAATTAGTTAATCTTTAATAATTTTGTTAAAAATTAGTTAATTAGTTAATTTTCATTATAATCATAATTAATAATTTATTAGTATTATTATAATATTAATTAATAATATTTTATTATTTAGTTAATAATCATAATTTACTTGTATTATTATATTATTATTATTATATTAATTAATAATTTATTAGTATTATTATAATATTAATTAATAATCATATCCTATGTTTAGTATTATTAATTAAAAAAATTGGTTAATTAGTTAATTAGTTAATTTTGTTATAATCATATTAATTATAATATTAATTAATAATTTATTAATAACTATTTTATTATATTCTTAATTAATAATATTTTAATCACAATTAGAATCATATTTTATAATAATTTAACTAATAATTTACTAATCATAATAATATTAATTATCATTACTATTTTTAAAATATTTAATTTATAGTTAATTAATCGTTAATTATTAATTATTAATTTATAATTACTTACTTATTAATTATTAGTTTATTACTTAATTATTAATTATTAATTTATAATCGTTAATTATTAATTATTACTTAATTTTTAATCATTACTTAATTTTTAATTACTTAATTTATAATCGTTAATTAATAATCGTTAATTATTAAACGTTAATTATTAATCGTTAATTATTTAATTATTAATTATAATTGCTTAATTTATAATCGTTAATTATTAATTATTACTTAATTATTTATTACTTAATTTTAATTACTTAATTACTTAATTATTAATTATTAATTTATAATCGTTAATGATTAATTATTAATTTATAATCGTTAATTATTAATGATTAATTTATTAATTATTTAATTTATTAATTATTTAATTTATAATTACTATTATTAATCGTTAATTATTAATTATTTAATTTATAGTTATTAATTATTAATCGTTAATTATAAATTATTAATCGTTAATTATTAATTATTAATCTTTAATTATTAATCGCTATTTATTTAAAAATTAACTAATCATTAATTATTAATTTTATAATTAATAATAACTAATCGTCAATTATTAATTACTAATTGTTAATTACTAATCGTTAATTATTAATTTTATAAATAATAATAACTATAATTAATCATAATTAATTAATAGCTTAATTATTGATCATGACTATAATTTAATTATTAATCATAAAACCAAATCCTATGTTTGGTTGGAGTTGAATTTGGAGTTGGATTTGAATAGTAAAATCCATGATTTGGATTTGGAGGATTTCCAAATCCAAATCCAAATAGTAAAATCCAGTTACCAAACAAGCCCTTGGGGAAGTTTGGTGCTTTTCATAAATGTGAAAATGCTAACAAGTTTAGGTTTCAAACGTATATTGTGACATAGTAGACACCAGGTAGATAATGATGGAGGGAATATGGGATGATAAATTCCTAAACATGGAACAATCCTTCCTAATTCCTCTTGCATCTATGATTCGTATTGCTTTTCAGATTTTTGGCAACTGAAAGACAATGTGGAACATTTATCAAAGTTTTGGAGAATGATAATAACATATTATCTCAAATATATAGTAAGAGATTCAATTTTGGACTGGATTATAGAACAGAGGAGTTAAATCACATGGATTATGGAGCTGAAATTACTGCCAAATACGTTGTGCATAATATACATACATATAATGCAGTGTTAGTCCCGAAGACACATCAAAAGAATGGAGAGATCTTGTGAGAGGGTAGAGATACACGCAAGACTACCAAGTGTGCTCTCTACTAGATCCCCTACACCAATGAAGCACCAAAGAAACAAGTTACAAACTGACTTCTAAGAAAACGCAAAATACAACGACAAACAGAAAAAAGAAAAAAGTTACTCTCTTTACGTTCACAGACGCTACAATGAGATGGAACAAATTACAAGAAAACACAAAAGGAAATCTTCTTCTTCGGATGAACAAGGTCACCGATACTCAAAGCAAGATTCGTCCTATAGACGATCTGTCCCAAGGAACGAGCAAGTTCACACAAGAACTTCTGGAACAATCTAGGTCATCTTAGGAAAGAACTTGAACTCAAATGAGCATGATATGCTCTCTGTGGCACATAGGATGTTGTTGTGTGTGCTGCTACATAGACCGCTTCTGTATGCGATGCCGCATAGACTCTCTAGCAGCAGACTCTCCTCTCACTCTTCAAGCAAGGATCAACCCAGAATGAGAGAGGGCACATATATATAGGGAAGGTTCTCACCTACCCTATACGCACGCATACTGCACCCATACCCTGCCAGTACGGCCTGTCACATCAGCCTACACGAAGAACTGATTTGACAGCGTCATACCTCCATGCGGCACAAGCAACCTACGTTAGAGTGCACTGACAGCACCATGCCTATGGGCTTCTCACACAACCGCAAAGTCAACTGAAGCTTATGCACATAGCCAAAAAGCGCCTTGTCGTGAAGCAAAGCCTCGATGCGTTCTTGAGAAATGTAAAGTGCGCCATCAAAGCGCCACTTTGCGCCCGAGTCCGAGTCGCTAAGCCCCTTTGGGACTTAGCTCTCAAGGATTCCCAAAGTGAGTGACCAAAGCAAAGCTTGTTCTTTGAAGTTTGAACTTAATCCCTCTAGAAAAATCAGCCCACATGGGCCACCACACCCCATGTGCATATGTCAATGCAAGCATAGCTATTATATTGGGATATACACATTTGTGGATTTCCAATGTGGGACTAAAGTTCCCATAGGCAAGTATAAAACCACAACAAGCAGTTACACCAAAATCCTTTATTATTATTCTAGAGTTCACATATTCATCTGAAATCAAATATCCTGGAAGAAAACTTTGCCAGGTTGTGGAAGTACCTTTCAGGCTGTCATTTTTTTCCCCTTCTGTCAGGCTGTCATATACTTGTTACATTATGGATGTGAAAGGAAGGATCCTTGTTTGTGTTTGTTTCCATTCCTAATAACCTCTTTCCAACCAAGAAATTTTGCTAACTCAGGACGTTTTGGTTCCCAGTTCGTCAAGCATAATACAATTCTCGAGTTCTTTTACTTCGCTTTGTTTGAATGTTCAAAAGGAAGATGGTTCCTAATTCTACAACATAATTGTAACTGCTTGGAAACACAAGGTACGAATTATTTCGTAGCTAATCTTCACAATTTGATATATGGAAAGTTCTACTGAACAAATTAAGAGGGTATATCAAATTAGACTTGTTTATATCTACTTAGACTTTCCACTCATACTCCTAAGTCCTGGGGAAGGAGCCACGGAAAGCCAGAAACTTTAAGATGCCAAAGATGTTCCAGGAAATTATAATGAACTCTTTGGCATTGATAGCATTAATGATTATGTCGAAGATCAAAATAATTTTAAAAATGCCTTGTCATGTGCAAAAAAAATAGCCTTATAAGTTTACTTGTTTAGTTTCTCGTAACAAGGTGATATTAATTTTTTTCCTAGTGAGTCGTATAATATAGGTTGTTCTAGACTACTGGTGTCTATATTTGGTGTTATTGATAAATTCGTAATTGGCCTTTTGGTTTAAGGAAATGATGGTAGACTACTACCCCCATTGCTCGACAAGAAAAAATTATGGTTACCCTTACCAGACAAGGGTTTCACCACGAAAAGAGAGATTATACAATATACAGAAATGAGGTGGAAAACTCACTCTCAAAGTGCTCTTGAATGTCTTGGAGGTTTCTTGTTGCATCATTTTCAGCTAGAGTGCAAGCTGAGGCAACCTCAGCATCATGTAAGTCATTACTCTCCATGGCAATTCTGCATATAAGCAATACAAAAAGCTATAGATTGAATGCAGTGGTTGAAAAGTAAAGCAGCAGGCAAGCACTCGTGCACAACCTACCTTATGAGTTTGTCAACCTCGACTACATGTTTTCTACTCATCTCACTAACAGATGAATGTGTCTTCTTCAATTGTTGAGAGGCAGTATCAACAGTGTTTACACTGCAAGATTTGAAGGTAAAAATGCAACTGTAAGTACAAATAAAAAAGAATAACGTGAAAGGTAAGAAACAAAAACAAAGATTGGCCTCAGGAACAAACCACTGCTGGAGAACAAGTTCCATGCGACAATGCTTTGCTGCAGAGAAGTCAGAACCATTTTTAGAATCTTCCTGGGCATGCACAGAGAACTCTTCCCATTTCCTCTTGGCATCGTTTGTAACACATTTCACTGCTGATGCATGCTTGTCTAAATATGCTTTGTTCTCCCAACCAGCATCTCGCAACCTGGTGAGTCTTGCATTCACCTGCAACTCAACCATGAGTTAATTCCGAAAGAATTTCCCCCCACCCATCAGACACAAAAAGTGAGACAATGATACCAGCTCTTTCTGCCGACCAATGTGACTAGATACTAGACTTGTGACATCTGCTATAAGCTTCTCTGCTTCAGATCTTGATTGCTCCTGTGTGCAATGGTCAAATTTTAGTTACTCTGTAGAACCAATCAGAGAAATTAGGTCTTGAGTTGTGAAGATGCACCTCATATGCCTTCTGAAAGCCTGCAATGCTCATCGCTTGGACTTCATGCACCATAATGGAATGACTCTGAAGCTTGTTTGATTCTTCCCCAAGCTCATCAAGTAGTCCAAGGATAAAAGTGGATATCTCCTTTGTCCGATCTAAACTTGCATTGAATCTCTATGCAGTTTAAGATCAATTATTTCAATGAATAAGTAACAGAAATTTCTCGATTAAATGCTTAAATATAACGGCTCATTGTAGAAAAGTTAAAACCTCTCGGAGCTCACGAATAAAAAGTGCAACTTCTCCACGATGCTTTGATAATGTATCTTGCAGATCCTTCAAAATTAGATCTGCTTCTCCTTCCCCTATAGCCAGTAACTGCAAAAGTCAAAGTTCAACCTTGAAGTGATGGATGATAAAGGGCCATATCGTTAGCCGATGGCTAAAATTAGGACAAATACAGACCTGATCAAGAGAGCAGCAGTTGGCAGATGCCATAGATGAGACCTCTTTTAGGCAAGTAATGCTGCTTGCCTTGTGCAGTCGAACTATATTTTGGATTCCTTCTATATGAGAAGCATATGAAGACCTTGAGGCTGACACTTTCTTCTTGAGTTCAATTATAGCCTAAATCCAGAGTATCACAGTAATAAACAACTAACTCATAGTGGATGAAGAATAAAGCAAAAAAAACTAAAGTATGCAAGTTATTCATCAAGAATACCGTGTCGTGGAAATCTAGACTAGACTGACAAAGCTTCTCAACAGACTTTATGTGTTTATTCTGCCAACCCATTGATGCAACCACAATTTTACAAAGTGTGGAGACTTTCTCTTGAAGATCAGCTTGGTAATTGTTCACGATTGACCTGTTTTTAGTGTTAAGTTGGTCCTCTCTGGCTGTGATATCAAACGCAACAGTAAAAAGTAATTATCAAATGTTGCGCATAAAATTCAATAAGCTATACAATTACCAAAATCATATACCTATTTTCGAAAACAACAAAGCATTGTCACGAATGGACTTTTCAAGGTCTGATCGCAGGGAGAAGGCTTCATTTGCCAGTGAGCTTTCTGTATCATAAAATAACAGGGTTAAAAAGTAAGGTTATGAATTAAAACGCATAGCTTTTTTGCATACCAGCTCTAGTCTGCTCTGCTATTATGAAGTCTTTTTCCTTCAGGGAATATTGGGATTGCTTAAGATCTTCCTTTGCAGAAGCCAATAACTTGCTAGTATGGTTCAAACTTCTCTGCAAGATAAATAAAGCTCAGTAGAAGTATAAGCAACGAACATCCTAAAACAAGTGCAAACAATAGTTATCAACAAAATGATACCTCCGTAGAATCAAGTTGCTTGCTAAGCTCAGTGGATTGTTGGACTTGTGCATTATATTTTACTTGCAAATCCTCAATTTGCTACCAAAAGCAGAAGAGAAGATTCAGATACTCCCACTGAAGTAGAATGCTTAGACGGAATTTATATCAAGTAACTATCTGCAAAAGATATCTGACCTTCTGATTGGTTTCAATCAAGACTTCCATTTGCTCAATCCGTTCTGACATTGCCTAAAGAGAGTATGACAACCAAGTAAAAACCCACCTCTATGAGACATGGGATTGCAGAAAGAAAAATAAGAATAATATATGTTATTATTAGAACAATAATAGATAATGTATCCTGTCCTCCATATGATCTCTCATTAGGTTATATGCCAATTGGATTGAAGAACATTGAACAATGAACACTGATATCATAAGATATACAGATTTTGTTGAAGAAACCAGATATTTAGAGGTCTTCATTCTCACACTTATGTTAGTGATTCCAAATCTGAGGGTGAAACCTTTGAAGTCCAACATTACAACTTTTTAAATGTAAAATAGTATAGGAGTAAACATAAATTTAACCACAGAGATGCTACAAATATGTGAATACCTTTCTTTCACTCTCCTCCTGGGAATATCGTTCCTTTGGTATATATACACCGTTTCTCTCACGAGTCGCATTTAGCTCTAACAAAGAAAGTTACTTTCACATAAACAGTGAAAGGAAAATGGGCAGCCAACCATGGGAATTTACCTGCTTTAAGCCGTTCAATTTCCCCATATAGGTCTTTGATTAAAGTTGATTTCATCATCTTCTGGTTAACCTGATTTCAAGGAAAAACTATTATTTGACAAAAATATAAACAACTATGGAACAGAGAAATAAATCATATTTGTTAAAGAAAACAATTTGAAATTATATGAAGTGGAAGAGAAGTGAAAACCTCAGGCCGGTTCTTTATATTTTTTGCCCTGTGAGCATAGTCCAACGTACTTAGAGTCTCTTCCAAGCAGTGTACAGATGGTGAGACAGTAGCGATTATGCATGTCTTAGTCCGGCCTCCTAGCGAATCACGCAATAGCCTTGTAAGCTTGCTATCTCTGAATATCCAAAAGGAAACATTGTCAAGACTAAATAAAAGAGATCAATTATACACATCATAATTATGGTGAACAAAGCATTTACAATTTAAGGAAATAATCAGAGTCTAGGCGCAAAGTGTACTAGCCTAACCTGTATGGAATGTGTCCAAGGTGTTCAACAAGAGCAGTAATCACACGGCCTAATGTAAGTAAACTCTTATTTATCTCTCCAGCTTCTCTTGCACGGCCCTTGATAGAAATAAACCAAAAAAAATCTCAAGCATGGATTAAGGTAAACAAAATAAAATGGGTGAAGGCAAATAGTTCATCATATTTTAGAGACGGCATAACTAACCAAGCAAAATTGCACAATTGGACTTCCAATATATATCATGAATTAGGAAAGAGTTAATTATTACATACCTCCCTGGCACCAGATCGAGATATATTCTCAGACCCAGCCAGGTCAACCAGATTCAGTTTCCCACATTTTATAAGCTCTTCTCCTTCAGGAGTTACCTCTTTAATGTGAATAGTAATGGAGAATAGAGAATGTGACCGACTGAAATAAAAAGGAGAAAAGGAAATAAAGAAAATCAGGATGATACTAATCTAGAAGCAAATATTAATGATACTAATGACAGACAAAAAGAGAACACATTGTAGCAAGCAAGAATAATGAAAAAACTAAAGCTAAAGTAGATGCATGACCTAGATTGTTTGTTTAATAAAGTCTCTGCAGTACGTCGTTTTAAAGACCCCTTCTCCAGAAGAGAAAATATTTCACTCGCACTTGTTACTATCTCTTCTTCTAGACCACGTACTAAAACACCTCCTTTACCATCTTCCATGAGTGGTAATTGTTTCTTCTGCTTCTCCTCCAAAACAACTTTGGTTATCTCTTCAGGAGCAAGCAAGTCGGTTATCTCCTCATTATACAACTCTAAGAAGGTTATCTTAACACTGTATTCCGCATTTTGACTTTCTAATGTGTCAAATATCTGTTTGACAGCTCTCGGAATCACACCTGCATCTGAAGGTAACTGGCCATTTGGTCCAATCTGCAAAAACAATTTCACTGGTGCAATCAGTCTTTATTCCTCTAGTAAGAAAGTTTAGCAAAGATGCTCACAAATTCTGGTAGGGCAGGAGATTAAAAAGGTTCATAAGCAATAATAAGGATGCAAAATAATGGGGAAAGACATCTCAGACGTAAACTCACCTTGCCCTTTCTACAGTCACCTTCCATGGTAAATGTTTTGCCTGTACCAGTTTGGCCATAAGCAAAAATTGTGCAATTAAATCCCTCCAAGACCTCATTTACAATTGGAACAACAGCTTGGTCATACAAATCCTTTTGCTTTGCCGAGGGACCAAAGACCTGTACGAAAAATGAATTTATTCAAAACAGACTTGCACAAGAAAAGAAAAAGGATATACATGATGCACAGCTGCAAACTTTGCATGCATTACATGCAGAAGTATAGGGTTAGATAATATAAATGTTTATTATATACCCATGTCAATAAATCAGACAGTTAAATATATAAAGATCAAATTCTTTTTTAAAAGCTAAAACCGTAAAAGATCAAATTAAATCAGACATACAGTTAAATATATAAAAATAAAGTTCTTTTGGAAGGTAAAACCGTAAAGGGGCATGGTGAAGGCCTTGAAGCAGTTCATATAAAAGACAGAGATTATTCAAAATCAATATTCAGTCAACCAGGGCTTACTCCAGAGACAGACATGACATAATATCTTGAATACCTGAGTTAGCCTTAGTGGATCACCACATTCGATTACTAAAAAACAGTAGGCTAGTTACCTACTCTGTACAGGAAACTGTGTGCAAGCAAAAGATAATGTTAAGTCAGCTTTGACCAGTTCAGATGTGTAACTTGTAACTATCTCGGATCTCCACATTTTTATTAGTCCATGATATACCGACAACACTACAAAGAATAAAACAACCCCCTCTACTTACCCGTAGAACCACACCTTCAACATTTTTATTAGCCAATGACATACCAACAACCAAGACAGTCAAAGACGCAAGGCGCACTCGAGGCGCAAAATGTCCAAATCGACCGAGGCACAAGGCACACTTAAGGCACGCATCCAAATGAAGGCGCAAAATAAAAATAATACATAAATAAATAAATAAATTAGTAATGTAAGAAATATAACTAAATAATATATTAAAACCAACAAATACATTAAAACATAACCAAGTGAACTAATAGATCACTAATAGCACTCAACAAAACTAACAAGAATTTGTATTTTTTCTACCACACTTTTAGTAAATTTTAGCCAACTTAAGCAACCGTGAAAAGGGTTACCTCACTCCCACATGTATGAGGTAAGGGCCATCTTCCCGCCTAAAATCCTTTTTGTAAAAAAACACAAAACACATAAGGCGCGCATTTTCTTTGTTGTGCCTTGCTAAAAGGCGCACCTAAGGCACGCCTTGGGTGTGCCCGGAGAAAGGCACCTCGCCTAGTGAGGTGCGAGGCGCATATCTCGTGCCTTAGGCACACCCGAGGCACGCCTTTGACTACCATGCCAACAACACTAGCCCCCTCTACTTACCCGTAGAACTACACCTGCCTTATATTGCTTATTATTAATATAAATTCATTTTGAAGAAAGTGGTAAGTTCATAATTATTTTGCCATGGCAATCATTATCACTTATTATGAGTTGTGGAAGTTTTAGATTTTGTCTTCGAGTTCGAGTTGTCAAAAATGCCCTAAATAAGTGTTACTGAAACACGTTCATATTCTTATTTCATGGGATGCTAGGCTTCCATCATACATAGTGTATTCACTATACAGGCATTTATAGCTAGATTTTTTTGCATTTCCCTATCAGAAATATAAATGAAACTCCCAACCCTTGTTAGCAATCACCCGAATAAAACGCGTATTATACGCAAATTTTTCCGTATCTTACATAAACGTATAATACTTATGTACTTTTGAAAAATTCGAATTTGTACGCGAATTTTAAGCCTGTGACGTTTTAAACGCGTACCGTACGAATTTTAAAAAAAAATTGGCCAAAAAAATGTGACCAAGAAACCCAACAGCCTTGACTTTCTTGACTCTTGGTGCTATTAGATATTAAGACTGGCACAATTCCATAATCCAACATCTTTCCATCATCCAACATCTTCTTATTCTCACACTGAACCCTTGTTTATGAAGGAGTAGAGGTGGATGAGCCCTATATATATGTCGAATTTTTAGTGCTGAATTGGTTCATATGAAACATACTAAACACGAATTAAATATGATCCGAATGTTTTTCGTTAGACGAATTTTTGACCGTATTTTACTTATATTGTGCCGATTTATACTCGTACTTTTGTCGTTCCGAATTTTTTCCGTTTGCCGAATTGCTAACAAGGCTCCCAACTCAACCTCAAGCACAACAACATAAGAACTATAGAGAAAAGCTTCACAAATATGTTTATCCATTTTGCATCTTTAGATATAGAAAACAATAACACTAAAAAAGTAATCAAATAAAGAGACTTAGTATACATACTATGAGGACTTTAAGTACAAACCATAATGTAAATGGTTCCTGGAGTAGTAGAAGTGTTGGAACGAACAATATATTAAATAGGGGTGTTATTAAACGCACCCATAGTTTTATTATGTTTAGCCCTCTTTATTTTTAGGAGCTTTTACCAGCTTTACATTTTTTGTTTCAAAAATTAAACTATCAGTTTACCTCCACAACTATATTTTTAAAAAAACATAAGTTAAACCTATATTGGATATTTTTAAATTTTTAGATTATGAAAGACAAATTTTGAAATCCAACCTTCGATATGATCTGGAAATTCATTGTTCAATGGCTAAGGCTATGGTTTTTCGTATCGAAATCGAGAAACCACTTTGCGAGTGGATTCGAAAACGAAGAGAGTAGGCTTGCACGTTTGCAGATCTTTCATTACATCTTCACTCAATCTTTCCTTTGAGTTTCTTCTGAAAATTTATTATAAACCCTAACCCTCTTTGTTCGTTCTCTTTTTCGTTGGTTCTTCCTTTTATCTGTGTTTTTCTTTCTCAGATTTTAAGTTAATATGATAATAAAACTATTTAATTGATTTAAAGAAATAAGAATATAGGGGGTAAAGAAAAAGAAGGTAAACTGATTTTTTTTTTACAAGGTAAACATACCAAAATCAATAAAGGAGGTAAAGTGAATAAAAGGGATACATTTAACAACACCCTTAAATAGTCTAACCACGAAATATTCCACGAGTATTGAAGGTTACAAATGTAAAGCCCCGTTCCTAATGGTGGCACTATATGGATATTAATGTTGGTTTGTTGGCTGAAGTAATAGGAAGCCTTCGGTAAGAGCTCCCTTGTTGGAATAGAAAGACGTTCCATCATGAGTGAGTGTACAAGACTTTACATTCTAATTCTTTCACGATTAATAAAGAACTCATAAAGAATAGATGCATGCTTGTTGCTAAGAATGAAGTCCGTAATCACTAGAAGGATAGTAGGTGTATGTCTCAATAAGAAACTGCAAGCTTGTGTTGAAATAAGTATTGTTATGCTTGTTAAGAAAGACGAAATGATTACATGCTAGAAAGTCAGACTCTTATTACAATTGAAAGAACGATTGTCATGCTTGTAAAGAAAGAATAATATCAATATATCATGTTTCCTTATTCTTTGTTGTAATGATAGAATTGTATGGAGAGAACTGTACTGTTGTAAGAAATGTTTCGACAGAAAGGAAGGAAGAACACGACTTGACCGTATGGAAGAAAGAAAGGAAGAAAGAGCTACGGCTCTATGGTCTAAAAGAAAGAAAAGTTTAATTACTAGTTAGTTAGTTGTTGTATCACAGTGTTTTTATCTTATAGAAGTTGCATACATACATTGGTCTTGGACAACGTGTGTACATAATGTAGTCTCTCGATCGATTGTCAGGGCACCGGAATAGTATCGACCTAGAAGGGAACATGGCACCCTGAGGCTTGTACATCCTCGCAATCAAGGGGGTGCCAAGTCCGCTAGAGAGATGGGCTTGCACGCCCCAACTTCGGGTTATGGGGAGTCATCCATGGACTATCATGTAGATAGGTCGCATGCTAGGATAACATTATTGCAAGCCTAAAAGTTTGATGCAGAAACGGACAAAAAATTATATATAAGAAAATTGTTCTAATCTATGTTTATTGCAGGGATGAATAGTCGGCCGTGGATAAGAATCAACGTATAAGTGATGATCCTATGTTTTATGTTTCTTATTATAAATTGTTCTAAGAAAGAATTGTACTTAATGAAATGCTCCTAACATGTCCCTAAGAAATGAAATGGTTTAAGAAATATGTTGTGTTAAAGTAGAAAGAAATGACTATTGTGCATGGATTTGTCTCTACCATTTTGAATGAATGAAAGAAAAAAATAAGGCTTTTGATAAAGGTTTTCGAAAATAAAATACGACTATTGATATGTATTGGCATAAAATGGAAGTAGGTAAAAGTAAAAAGACTACAGGCAAAAGAACGTTTTCTTACATTATTGTTTAGTGATTGCTTTCAGTAAAGTGCAGCTTTTGTCCCTCACCAATGCACGACAATGTACTGACCTCCCACCAGATCTCCATATGTGTTAGATGTTCTACTGGATGTTTTGAGATGGTAGAAAACCCTCATACCTTAGAAGATGGACATCAGAAGGCATAGGGTTGTTTTGTATAAAGGAATGTAATGTATGGAACAAAGTTATAGTTCTTTTCAGTTTCGAAAGTTGTAAGCCAAGTTGGCATTTTGGGTCGGCTGGTGAGAGCCCCTCTTTGTAACCGTTGCAAGTATTAGTAAAAGAAAGATTTTGTCCTTGTCTCATTGTGTTTATTTGGTTTTTTGTATTATATTTCCGCTGCATTACTCTTGATTCAATATATTTTGTTATGATGCAAGTTCGTGCCTTGTACAAGCACAACTTAGACTTTTACAGCATCACTCCCAGTGGCGACTTATCGGTCCTCCGGAATCGGAATGTGGCAACAAGATTGGCATTTAGCAATCATGTAAATGTTGTGCCCGGCAAAAAGCTCGCTCGTATAGTAGTTACTTCTTCCCTTTCCTCCGTTCTCTACCCTCTACTTGCAATCTTTTCCAATAAGTCATGCGGTTTTCAATTACATGGTACATTTAAATGTATAAATTTTAGATGAAGTTGCTTAATCAAGTCAACTTAGTATTAAACAGATAAAACAATAGATTGAATCGAGTTGGCAAGTTAACATTAATTGTTGCAGCACAACCAAGCTAGGATGATTGCCCCACATAATTGAATTATTTCCATTAACGTCTCTATACAACCTTTCAACAGTATAAGGATGAATATGGGATTATAGTTACAAGTAAGGAATCAATATCTTCTTAATGACTAAGAGTCTCTCATCAATGAACAGTAAGGACTTGTCTGAATCACGGCATAACACTTCAACTGTTGAATTAGCATAGAGAAAACAAAACCAGAGGGATTCTAGGGGTCACAGCTTAAGGAATCGATTTTTGAAGATAGCAAGATGGAGGAATTCTAACTTTTATTCCCACATCCACGTGGTATTCATGTAAAAGATAGCAAGATAGGATATGAAAGTAAAATATTCTCCTCTCCCAATGTTCTAAAAGGCGGTCCAGGACACGCCTAGGCGCTAGGCGCCTGGTGTCCGCCCGATGCCCGCCTAGACCCCCTAACACCCGACTATGCATGTTTTGGGGTTTTATGGACCTTTTCTGCAATTTTCAGTAGGTTTTTTGGATTTTATCTATTAATTTTTAACCGCCTAGGCGGGCTAGGCGCTAGGCGGCGGGTGCCCTCCCGACTAGCGCCTAGCGCTTTCACAACCTTGTCCTCTCCACATGCTAAAAGCTGATTTAGTGAAGTTCCTCCAAAATGTAACTTCACATTGAAGTCTAATACGACATGAAACAATAGGGAGACCTTGAGTTGGAACCGGTTTTTTATTTGTTAGTGCTTCCTTGAGCACCATCAAGCAAAAGATATAGCACTGCAATTACTTCAAACTATAGCAAAAACTTACAGAAATTGTGACTGAGATCCTAAAAGTTGTAAATTTATATATATACCTTATCAAAGTGAAATGTTGTAAAATTCACCAGTTCCGAATGGATAATCCCCAATCGTAAATTTACTATAGTTACTTCTAACTATAGCAAAAATAACAAAAATGAAACTGAAATCCTAAAGTGGGTAATTCTACAGAGAGACGAACTTATCAAGAGTGAAACACCTATCAATCAGTAAATTTCACTAGAATTGCTTCAAAATGTAGCAAAAGAAGACAAATGGAACCCTAAAAAAATGTAAATTTGCAGAGATATCACCTTATCGAAAGTGAAAACCCTATCGATCTGCTTCCCAGCGATCGTCTGGGAAACTGCCACTTCCCTCTGGAACTCGTTGCAAGTGATCACTTGGGGCGCGTTGCTCCTGTGCTCGTCCTCGCTGAATGGCCTGAAATCGCGCTAGGGTTAACTGCGGCAGAAATCGAAACCCTAAATGAACTTATCATAATAGAAAATTAGGGTTCTCCCTCACCTGCATCGCAGGAGGACTTGAACGTTGACGGACTTCTCCTTCTCGTGGCGTGAAGACATTCCCGAGGCGTAGGGAAAGTTAGGGTTCCTTCCTCTCTAAAAAATTATGCTTTCTAGCTCTAGAATATTATGGTTGCTCTCTCTCTCTCTCTCTCTCTCTCTCTCTCTCTCTCATGAAAATTAGGGTTTCGCTCTCTATCTATCTCTAGAAATTAGGGTGAAACTCACACTCAGATCTCGAACTATTCTTCGCTTTCTCACACACACACTCTCTCTCTAGAACATTTGGGGGGAGTTTTTGAAATTTGGGGTGTGCTCGGATGGCCGTAGGATCCGTTATTTGACAGATCTGACGGCTCATTTCAGTTTAAAGGTAGGGTTGGCTTTAGAGTTTAGACCTCGTTTGGTTCGCGGAAAGAAAGGTATTCCATGGTATTTATTTTTCTTGTGAAAGTGGAAAAAACTAAATTCTTTTTTGAATGGAACTAGGGGTACAACTCGGATGGGTTGGATCGGGTTTGAGCTGAACTCAATCCCAATCCGACGAATCATAAGTCTAGTTCGAGCCCAAGCTCAACCCAATCTCGGGTTCAATATATGAAGTCCAAGACCGAGTTCGGAGGAATAGAAAAGGAACTCAGGTTCCTTGGGTTGGTCAGATCCATCTGATGATAAACAATATATATATATATATATATATATATATATATATATATATATATATATATATATTGAGGAAGGATCAAGATCCCCACACTTTTTGCATCCCCATGCATCCCCACTATTTGCACCGTTGGATGGTGCTTTAAGTCATCTAATCTTAACCGTTGATAAATCAACGGTTAAGATTAGATGAGCATTAAGTCATCTAATCTTAACTATTGGTAAATCAACGGTTAAGATTAGATGACTTAAAGCACCATCCAACGGTGCAAATAGTGGGGATGCATGGGGATGCAAAAAGTGTGGGGATCTTGATCCTTCCTCATATATATATATATATATATATATATATATATATATGTGGTTTCGGGTTCTTTGGGTAATCTGATACATGAATCCGAGCAAAATTCTATTTTTGATCGGATTCAAATATTTTAACCCGAATCCAAGCCTAAGTCTAAGTATCTTCAATACTAACCCAACCCATTAATGGATTTACTCGATCAGGCCTGGATTTAGCGTGTCCGAGTTGCACCCCTAAATGGAACCATCATTCTCCTTAATTTTCTTTCCATTGAGAATTACTTTACTTTCTCCTCAATTCCTTTGACACCCAGGGGCGGATCCAAAGGGTTGTTGGGGTGGGCTCCAGCCCACCCCAAAAGAAAAAATTTCATTCTTTTTTTTCTTATAATTTTTTATTTTTGATTTTTTTTATTTGGGCTAGTCCATTTCTAGCCCACCCCAATTCAACGTAGCCCACCCCAGCTTCAATTTCTGGATCCGCCCCTGTTGACACCCAAATATAAAAACTAATGACTTTCATTTCCAAATTGAATAAATTAAACCACTAATTTATTCAATTTGACCTTAAAGTTCAATTTGTTTTTTCACATAGGCCTCTCAACTCTCATCTTATTCTACATAAGGAACTCAAAATCGTGTTAATTTGTTTAGAAGCTCCTCAAGTCAGTAAGATTGGGCTTGATGTTAGTCGACGACGCAACATCAACCAAACAACATATTACAGACCTACATCAACTCTGCAGAGTTGATGCTGAAAAACTATTCAAGAGATGGTCGAGACGAGTGCACAAGAGACTTGTTTTCAAGTATTTGCTAGTATAGCCAGGCAGCGATCCTGCAAGAATCCATAAACAACAATCAATCAACACCATGATTAGTGATTACAATACATTAATGTCTATCACTGTGGAGTTATTTTCAGGCCACTGAGGCATCCCATGCAATTTACTGAGTTAACTGCGTAAAACAAACACATTGTCCAAATAAATATGGTTTGCAAATATGTTCAATTGAAAATTTTTGACCTGAATTTTCATTTTTTTGTTTCATTTTTTTTTCCTGAACATGAGTACAAGTGTAAGAACCAACACATGTTGAAAAGGAGAGTATAGTGGAAGAAAATAGCCCAAAAATAAAAATTCAGGATCCAAACTTTCCAATTAAACATGTCAAAACTTAAATTCTAAACTGGTATAAAATAAATTAGCCCTAAATAATTCTCAAAATCAAAATATATTGTTCCAACACAGGTACATAAAATACTGTGTCAAGTAGTTTGTCAGATTACGCATAGCTTCATAAATTTATAGTTCAGACTACTACGATTATACGACCCAGGTTCCAAACAAGCCGAACCATCAAGTAAAATTTGTAACCAACTCGAGCTTGCGAGCTTGGATGAACTTGCAGCGACCTTTGCCACTAGACTCAATATCCTCACTTTTCCTCTTATATCCGGTGAAGCCGACATTCGACAGTTTCAGCTGGCGTTTGCCGTTTCCATTAGTTGAGCCGTCCTCTTCCTCTTTGTCAGCCTCCCTAAACCACAATTACCATATAAAATAATTAGCTACAAGAAAGACGCACGCGCAGTGGCGCACACATATACACCCAAAGACGAGAGCACATAGAGAGGTTGGAAACTACTCTAATTGCTGTAGAGGCACAAAATATAAGTTGCAATTGAATCATTGCATATATCAAGTGTCATAATATACAATGTATGTAGTTGCATATGTACAGCAACCAACCGCTCCGTTAGCTTCAGTAACAAAAATACCAGTACCAGCTCAGGATAGAGCTTAATATAACTAGACACGTTTGTGTTTATGAAGAAACTCACCAGACAACTTCAACCATATCCTTGAAGAAGGGTTTGCATGTTCCCCAACTGAAGCGCACCAATGTTGGGAATGCAAACAAAGAATGTTTGTGATTGTCCAACCATGCTTTAGTCTCGGGATCTAAATGTGGTTTGCGCTGTGAATTAATCCATGAAGAATTGAACACGGATAAATAAGAGTAGAAAGAGTGAAGGTACTATTTACCTCCAGGGTATCCAGACCCAAAGTTTCTATGCATATTCTCAACTGTTTCATCCATAACCCAATTACGCAAGGCTCGGTCTCTAGTCACCTGCAGCAGAAATGTATATAAAGTGTTGGTCACAAATTGTGAAGTGACTGCATTTCTTTTATTTGGAAATCAAACTCATATTTCTCAACTTCACAGTTAACCATTCATTATTATTTGGCAATCAAGCAGAACTAGGGCTAGATGTTAACTTTCTATAAGATAAGGTATTTTGTCATACAGATTCCGTTCTGCTATAATGGTACAACCTAATTAAAGCTCCAAAACTTTCAACAATCTATTTGTTGGCTAAACATAATCACCTTTGCAACTATACTCGCTCCACTGACAACTGGATAAAGGCTATCAGCTTTCTTGGCAACAACAAATTTCACACCTGGAAATCTTTCGGACAACTTGATTCTGTATTTCTCTGCATCTCCAACTGTATCGACATAAACCTTCAGAGGAAATTAGGTAGTATAAGAGAACTGATGACAAGAACGTTAAACATCAATCCTGAGTTAAAACATCCTGTGATGTTAACACTATAGGACAAGAAAATCAAAACATGATGTAAGAAACAATGGTTTTACCTCTGTTAATAGAACTCCGAGATCAAGCACCTTCTTGACAAGGCCAATAGCTGAATTATGGGAGATTTCGTTCAAGTTAACTTTTGTCCTGTCACCAATAACAAAGGATCTTATTTTAGGAGAAGATCAAGTTAGGCATGTGCAATGTTTATGAAACTCTTTTCCATCACCGACTTTCTTAGCATCTTAGCTGAGAGTTCCTTTGGGTCTATAACATCAACTTCCCAACCAATAGAATCGTCAACTTTCAGAGACTCAAACAACTCTTCCCGCTTCTCCTCTTTCAGAGTCTTTGAATCTGTAAAAATTGTACAGATGACAATCATATATTAACTATTATCAATAACGAACTAAATTTATACTCTGTACAGTTTCTTGTGGGCTAATAAATGAAGGATCTAAAGCTTATCACAACGTACTATGTCAGCATTAACCAATAATCTTTAACTTTTTCTCTACTCACAAGGATTGGTGTCATTGTGGTGTCATTTACCATTTAATCATAGTTTCATGCAAGTTTCAGTTCTGTTATGTTTAACTTAACAGATAACCCCAGTGTAGTTTACTTCAACATCTAGAACGACTTTGTGAATCTCCACTATGTTGTGCATATTTGATTACTTGGAAAGAACACCATCAACATAGTAAGTCCTAATATTTTTGTCACCATCAGTTTTCCTTTTAGCACCTCCAGCTAGACCTGCACTATTTTTTCTGAAGATGGATAAATAAAGCCTAGGCTACTAGTTTGAGTCCCTAGTACAAAATATATTTTTGTACTTGCTATGTTCCCTGCAGCTATTCTTAAGCTAACACCCAAAGCATATAGCCATATAGGATTGGAGAAAGATAAGGCAAACTACAGGAACTTAGGCTTTAGTAAGTGGCCAGCTCGGGACTTGGAACAATTTTGAGGACATCACTGTGAGCAGTTAATTGGAATCAGCAGCTCCAATAATGCAAGGAAGTATGCAACTACAAATTTAATAAATATATTAGCCTCATCAAAATTCTGGACTTTTAGTAGTAGCAGGATTTAAACATGTTATCAATAGCCCCCAGGTATGCATCTCTCATATGAGGGGGCATGTTTGATTATAGGCTAAGTTACAACTTTATACCCTCAATAATAGTGTTAACCGAAATAGAAAATAACCAAATTACCCTCCCCTCCACCCCCCTTCTCTCTTCGGCAGCCCTCCCCCCTCTTTCTCCGGCACCGGAGGAGGGGGGCACACAACAGCAGCGGCAGCCGTGACGGGGAGCGCGCAGAGAGGACGGGGGGCGCGGCGGGGGCGGGAGGCGCACAGCCGCAGTGGGGAGCATGCGGCGGGGCGGGAGGCGCACAGCCGCAGTGGAGAGCATGTGGCGGGGCGGGAGGCGCACAGCAGCAGCGGCAGCCGGGACGGGGAGCACGCAGCTAGGGCGGGGGGAGGGAGGCGCGCGACGGGTCACAGGGGTCGCGGAGGGGGTGGCGCGGCGTGTGGGGGGGGTGGAAGCGGCGGCCGTCGAGGAGGTGGAGGATGGGGAGGGGGAGAAGGGGTAGCAGGGCCTATGGGTGGGGGTAGTTTAGGAAAAGATTTTAACGGAAGATTTATTGTGGACTGTGGAGTGAGGAAGGTACCAAGTTGAAAATATTAGTTGAGAGAGGGTATTAAGTTAGTACTTATCAAAGGTGAGAGTATTAATAAGTTGAAAAACTGAAATAGTTGAGAATATGAAGTTATAATTTAGACTTGATTACAAAGGATTATACAACTGCAAGGATCCAGCTGTTAATCCACATAACGGGCATTCGATATGAGAGTGCATACTGAAATTATATAAATATATAACCCTCTCAACCATCACCACAAATGGACTCTAACATAAATGTTTATATGTATTGCCCCAACATGTCGTTGCAGGTCAAATGCCCATTTTATGGGACGAGAGCTGGATTTGCACACAACTATTATAAAAAAAGGGATTTTTTGACTTTCATCCCACTTATTAATATGCATTTGTACTTACATCCCACTTTTTAATTTTATTTGACTTACATCCCACTTTTGTCACGAAAAATATTTTTTGTGACAAAACGAATACTTTTCGTGACAAAATAAATACATTTAGTGACAAAAAGTGGGATGTAAGTCTAAAAAAATTAAAAAGTGGGATGTAAGTACAAATGCATATTAATAAGTGGGATGAAAGTCAAAAAATCCCATAAAAAAAAGGCTAAGTAGCATTTAGACCCTCTAGTTTATACCATCTTAGAGTTTAAACCTTGATATGACCAATTGGAGAGTTTGGACCTTGGACTTTTGTTTTTTTGTTTTCTTTTCCCATTATACCCTCCCTAACCTATATAGGAAAGTTTCATCATCATGCATCAGCGGGATGGTATAACGAGAAAAAAGAAACAAAAAAATAAATAAATAAAAAATCAGGGTCTAAACATTCCAATTGGACATGTGAGGGCTTAAACTATAAACTGGTATAAAATACAGGGTCTAAACACTAATTAGCCCTTATTACAACAAAAAAAAATCGGATCACAATTCGGCAACAGGAGATTCGAAGCTGGATTTGCACAACTCTGTTGCATGGACACGCATACTGCTGCACCCCTCTCCCTTGGACACTGGATCCTGAAGTCCCTCGATTAGGGTTTTCCATACTTGTCACCATTAATGGTGACAATCTGAGCAGTAAAGTTAAGCAAGAGAAAGAAGAAGAAGACGATCAAGAAAGCTAATGCAGCTAATTTGATTACTGAGAAAAGTGGTTACAATTGCCTGCCATTCTTGGCTAAGGTTTCAGTATTTATACAGTTACAGTTATTAGTTGTCTGAGTCAGCAGGTGACTGGGATGACAACTAATCAGTTAGTAGCTGAGTCACACATGCTGATGTGTGACTATGATGACAACTAACTAACTCTTCATTTACATGTTTGAGCCTAATACAATTTGTTGCTACACAGGTGCTTGTAGACTGACATTGGCTGCTTCTTCTCTTTGGCAGTAGACTGGCATTGGCTGCTTCTTCTCTTCTTCATAGGATCCAAGCCTTGAGATTGGGATCCTAGCAATACCTCCCACCCTAATTTGACCTTGCCTCAAGGTCAAAGTGAGGGAATGTTCGAATAAACTCTGCATAGGACATCCATGTTGGTGTATCCCCATCTTTCCATTGCACTAAGAGATCCACTGCTGCTCTGTTTCCCCTCTTTACCATTCTCCTGTCCAGCACCCAGTCTGGCTCCAAAATTGCTTCTGTCAAGGTGCTGGGGAGGCCAGTTTGCACAAGCACTCTCCTTTTCACATGCTTTTTAAGTTGATACACATGGAATACAGGATGTATCTGTGACTCTTGAGGAAGATCCAATTTGTAAGCTACAAGACCAATCTTCTCTAGCACTTGGTAAGGACCATAGTATTTGGGAGAGAGTTTTTGAGGTCTTCTATGGGCTACTGAGACTTGTCTGTAGGGCTGAAGTTTAAGGAATACTAAGTCCCCTACTTCAAAAGACCTCTCAGTTCTGTGCAGATCTTCAAACTTCTTCATCCTGTCCTTGGCCATCACTAAGTTGTCCTTGAGTAGCTGTAGGGCAGTGTCCCTATTAGCTAGTGTTGCAGCAACTTCCCTGTCCTGGACTTGACCAGGCAGATAAGTCAAAAGACTTGGAGGAGCTCTCCCATACACAGCTTCAAAGGGAGTGGTTTTAGTAGCAGTGTGCCAATTGGTGTTAAACCAATATTCAGCCCATGGCAGTAGCTTACTCTACTCTCGAGGCTTGTGACTACAAAAACATCTCAAATAGGCTTCAACACATTTGTTTGACACCTCTGTTTGGCCATCAGATTGAGGGTGATAGGCAGTGGAGTAATGCAGTTGGGTTCCTTGCAGTTTGAACAGTTCTCTCCAAAAGTTACTTGTGAAGAGAGGGTCCCTATCACTGACTATTGATTTGGGCATCCCATGTAGCTTAAAAACTCCTTCTACAAAGACCTGAGCCACCATTGATGCAGTGAAAGGATGGTTCAATGCAAACAAATGCAAGTATTTTGTTAATCTATCCACCACAACTAATATAGTAGATTTATGATTGCTCATAGGTAAGCCCTCTATAAAATCCATGGAGATATCCTCCCAGATTCTCTCAGGTACAGGCAGTGGTTGTAATAAACCAGCAGGAGATGAGTTTTCAGATTTATTTCTTTGGCAAACCTCACAAGCCTTGACATATTCCTTGACATCCTTCTTCATGCCCTTCCAGTAACATACGCTTCTCAACCTCTGAAGTGTTTTTAAGGTTCCAGAATGCCCAGCAGTCAATAAGTCATGATGTTCTCTGAGCATAGTGGTAGCAAACTCTGACTGAGGGTCCACTAATAGTCTGTTCTTGTAGTATAGTAGCCCATTGCTCAATGTGTACTTGTCAGGATTTAACTCCCCTTTCTCCCATTTGTTCAACTGAGCTTGATTATACTGAGAATTTGCCATTTGCTCTTTGAATTGAATTATCCAGTCTGCAGTAACCATGGTGATGGCTGAATTGTGCATTCTGGAAAGGCTATCTGCTGCAGTATTGTCCTGCCCCTTCTTGTACTCCACCCTATATTGGTAACCATGCAACTTCATTAGCCACTTATATTGAGCTTCTGTATAAACCCTTTGTTCTAACATGAATTTCAAAGATTTGTGATCAGTTCTTATCAGGAATCTCCTTCCCCATAGATACTGATTCCATTTTTTAACTGCTAATAATATGGCTAACATTTCTTTTTCATATGTAGAAAGAATTTTGGATCTCCCTTTCAATTCTTGACTGAGAAATGCAATGGGTCTTCCCTCTTGCATTAGTACTGCCCCAATTCCATTACCAGATGCATCACACTCCAGCACAAACTCAATTTCAAAGTTTGGCATTCTCAAAACTGGGGGTTGGGTTAACACCAGTTTCAGCTTTTCAAAGGCATCCTGAGCTTGTGTACTCCACTGAAATGAGTCCTTAAGTAAATTGGTGAGAGGAGCAGCTATGCTTCCATACCCATTGATAAATCTTCTGTAGTAACCTGTCAGACCTAAGAATCCCCTGAGTTCTTTGACAGTGTGAGGGGGAGGCCATTGAATGACTGCCTTGATCTTTTCATTATCCACTTCTATACCTCTTCCAGAAATGACATGACCCAGGTAGCCTACCTGTTTCTGCATAAATGAGCACTTGCTTCTTTTGATTTTGAGGTGATTTTCCTTCAGCTTTTCGAACACAGCTTGCAAATTAGAGTAGTGTTCTTCCTCATTCCTGCTGTATATTAGTATATCATCAAAAAATACAAGTACAAACTGTCTCAAATATGGCCTAAATACCTCATTCATCATAGCTTGAAATGTGGAGGGTGCATTGGTAAGACCAAAAGGCATTACCAAGAATTCATAGTGACCTTCATGTGTTCTAAAAGCAGTTTTAAACACATCCTCCTCCTTCATTCTAACTTGGTGGTACCCAGACCTTAGGTCCAGCTTTGTGAAGATTGTTGAACCATACAATTCATCAAAAAGTTCATCAATGAAAGGTATAGGAAACTTATCTTTAACAGTGTTTTGGTTCAATGATCTGTAATCAATGCACATCCTCCAACTCCCATCTCCCTTCTTCACCAAGATCACTGGAGAAGAATAGCAGCTGTTACTGTGTCTAATAATTCCAGATATCAACATTTCTCTGACCTGTTTTTCAATTTCATTTTTGTGTAGGTAAGGATGCCTATAGGGCTTGCTGCACACAGGTGAAGCTCCAGGAATTAATGGGATTTGATGGTCATAACTCCTGCTAGGGGGTAGGCCAGTAGGCTCCTCAAACAGTTCTTTATACTGTCCTAACAGGTCATTCACTTCTGGACTCTTCTCTGAGCTTGTTTCCTGCAGATTTTCTGGGATCGGTTCTTAAGAACACAGCTGTATGATGAAGACCTGTGGACTGCTCCTCAAATCTTTGGCTGCAGGTTCTAGGAGTTGATTACCATTGCTTCTAATGCCTTTGAACTGTTGGATTTCTCCCTGTTTCTGGAACTGCATAGTTAGCTCCTGGAAATTCCATATAATGTCTCCCAATGTACTTAACCAGTTTGCTCCCAAGACTATTTGACACCCTGAGATAGGCAATTGTAATAGATCAGCCACTATCTTCTTGCCCTGACACTCGATCACCACCCCATTGTGCAGTCCTTGGCTTTTTAATTTTTCCCCATTTGCTACTAAAACTTCAAAGGGTTTGTTACTGCAGAGAGGTAGGTTCAATCTTTCCCCAAATTTTGTATCAATGAAACTGTGGGTAGACCCAGAGTCTACCAGTATGGTTACTGGCTTGTTTTGCAGAGTCCCTCTTAGCCTCATAGTTGATTGATGCAAAGTTCCTGAAAGAGCTTGTAGGGAGATGGCAAATGCACTCTCTCCCCCTCTACTGGTTCATTTGGCTCCTCTTGAGAGTTCAAGTATTGTTCCTCTTCATCTGCTATCAACATATATATTTTTTTGTCCTTGCACTTGTGCCCCCTAACCCATTTTTCATCACAGAGAAAACACAAGCCTAAATTTTTCCTCCTTAGCAGCTCATTTGGTGACACAGTAGCTGTTGCTCCTCCATTCAAGCTCTGTTGACTCCCAGTGTGGGAATAGAAGTTCTTCTTTGTTTGATCAAAGGAATTTGGGGTTGTTCCCCCTGCAGAAGAACTTGTCTTACTCTGGTAGCTGTAGTTTTTGGGATATTTCTTCAAGGCACACCACTTGGCCTCATGAAGCTTGGCCAACTCCATAGTCTCTAACAGATTGGTGGGTCTTGATATCTGTACTTCATATCTCAATTCATCCTTCAACCCACCCAAGTAAAGACTGATCAAAGATTGTTCAGACTCTCCTTGAATTCTATTAGACATTTTCTGAAATCTGAGGTCATACTCCTGGACTGTAGATTCCTGTTTGAGTTGTTTGAGATCTATCATATAATCTGTAAATTGAGAAGGTCCAAACTGGTTCCTGATTGCTTTGCAAAATTCACTCCAAGTCAGGGCTTCTCCCCTAACCTTTCTTATCCAGTTGAACCAGTAAGCAGCTACCCCCTTCAATTGAACAGAACAGGATGTCAATCTGTCCCATTCTGGGACACCATAGTAAGTAAAGTAATTGTCCACTCTCATTAACCATTCTTCAACATCCATTTCACCATTAAAATCTGGCAGTTTCAATCTCAGAGTAGGGGAATTTCCCAATTGCCCATTGTTATGGTTACTGCGCAGTCCCCCTCCATGGTTAGGGTTAGTATGGTTACTACGCAGTCCCCCTCCATGATTAGGGTTAGTATGACCAGGGGGGTGGACATAGGTTCCTCCTCCTCCTTGGCCAGTGTGGCCGTGTCCATAAGCACTGTTGTGCATTCCCCCTATTGGTGCACTCATGAAACCAGCATTGGGTGTGGTGAAATGTAACGACCCGCTCCGCCCTAGCGGAACGCCGATTCCAAACGGCGTGTGCAACGACTCAAAACGAGCCGTCGACCCGAAGAGTTGCCTCGACCCGATGAAGTATCGATGCAAATCGATGCCAGACTTGCCTTGGCCCGTCAAGATGAATCCAGACTTAGACTTCCAAAGGCGCGCTCGGAGTACCGCTCGGCCAATGCAAACATCGCTAAGGTGGGTGGCTCCGATGAACCCGTCTGTGCTTAGCCTAGACACATAACAATACGGACACTATCACGAGAATCGCTAGGCGATAACATCTTGCATGCTAACAAATGACCCAACGCACCTAGCTAAGGGAATAATCCCAACTTGTATGCTTGTATAGAATATGGAAAGTAACATGGAAAATACGAGAACGCTTGTCCGCGCTCCACGCTCGTGCTAAGGCACGAGCTCACGTTCATGTCCCTTATACGTTCAAACAATGAAACAATGAATGGTTTACAACAATGAAACGGGAAGGCTATCAATATAGTCGCTCCGAGTAGAGTTTAGCAACATTGGAAGGCTATGGGACCGATGGGTCGCCAAGGCGACTCCCATACTGGGAGTTGCATAATGCGTGAATGAATGAATCAACGAATGAATGAATAAATACATGAATGACTCTATGAATGAACGAACAAGTTAAAGAATGAAATGAAAGAAAGAATACATGAAAGATAAGACATGGAAGACGCTAGCGACAGGTGTGACGGGCACGTGCAACGGGGCTCGCTACCCGCGCTGTACGGACGCCAACCTGGTCGTTAACGCATTATGGCTAAGGGTTAGCCTACGGCTCGGAGATAGCCGCTAAGTAAAAGACAAGATAATACGAAATGGTCGTGGACAAACGGCACGGGCGATGGGGGGGTAAACCGTGGCCGTCGTGTGGAAGGATTCTGCGGCACGGGCGTTGGGGGGGTAAACCGTGGCCGGCCTAGGCAGAATCAACGGCGCTTACGGGCTGCTTGGGTGCGGGCTTGGGCACCAAGAGACGTAAGTAGGAGGGTATATTCAAGAGACTTAACGGGGTGTACCAGCCATCACCCTACGCTAAGTTGAGAATTGCCACAGGGGAATGTCCTAAATGGCTTGTGAAGCCAGCGACCCGTGCATGTAGATTAAGTGGACTATGCTGGTGGCAATCCACGTGCAAGTTCTTGCATTGAAATCAAAGTAGTCTAAGTTAACTGAATGAAATGGTTCCTGAACATGCTTGAAATATAACACTCAGAACATGCTTGAAATGTAACATGCTGAACATGCTCGATATGTAACACTCCTGAACGTGCTTGAATATAATATCCGGAACATGCTTGAATTGTAACACTTTAAAACGTGCCTACGACATGCTAGAACATGCCCACGACGTGCTAGAATCCCGAGACATGGACACACACTTGATATTGAATGCGTACAAGAATCGTGTTATGTTATTATTCATGAATTGTGGTTTAACTTGGTTTACCTTGAACAGGGAAGGCCGGACGGTAAGTATGGGTAAGTCGTACATGTATTTCCATGCGACACTCGAGTTCGGTAACACGAGATAGGCTATGCAATATGCCATGAAATTGATCCTAAGGCAAGATTAGAAAGACAATGAATGATAGAGATGCACAAAAGATTATAGAACGTGTTTGGTAATGATGGCATTGTGGGCGAGCCAGCCTCCCCACCAGTGCATAACAATGTACTGATAACCCCACAGTATGCTTGCAGGATAGCAGGAGACGCCGGCGGGTGCGGAGCTTCCATCGAACGTGTCAAGGCGCGGAGCCAACTCTGGGGCCTTGGAACGTTGCAAGAAGCTGAAGCACCCTATACAGGACATAATGTATCGGAACATCGCCATGTATCCTTCCATGTTGTAAGCCATTTGGCACGCCTTTTATGTTTCAGAGAGAGAGAGAGCTTGAGCGACTTGTAATATCGGCCTAGCGCCGCTTGTAAACTTGTTGAAAATCAATAAAGAATTTGGTTTCGCTTCAATTGTGTTCATTTATATTCCGCTGCAAATGGGGACACTCTGTGCGACTCTGTGGCCTAGACTCAAATCAGCCGTTTCTGGACTTGGCCTTGCACGGGCGCAACCTAGGCCCGTGCGGCATCACGCCTTAGCGAGGACGATCGCTCCTACGGGAGCGGGGCGTGACATGAAATTTCCAGGTGAATGAAACAGGGGGCTCATCCCCATAACTCCTGGTGTTGCATTGCTAAAAGAATTCATTGATCCTGAAGCATTGGTGTCAATTGATGGCATGTGTGGAGGATACCAAGAAGGAAGTGTCGGATACAAAGAAGGTGGGGGTCCCAACGGCACGTGCGGAATATTAGGTATTTCCGCCATCTGTGGAGGACCTTGGGGAATTTCAAACCCTCTTCTTGATCTACACAATTCTTCCATGAATTTCTCCATTTTATCATTCAAGGTTCGAATAGTACCTTCCATGGCTAGGAGACGCCTCTCTCCTTCGAGATTGTGCTGATTCTCTGGTGGCCCTTGCGTCGAGCCATGGCTGCTTGGTCCGCTTCCCATGGCAGCTCGTGCCGGTTCGACCGGCTCTGATACCAATTGCTGCACCCCTCTCCCTTGGACACTGGATCCTGAAGTCCCTCGATTAGGGTTTTCCATACTTGTCACCATTAATGGTGACAATCTGAGCAGTAAAGTTAAGCAAGAGAAAGAAGAAGAAGACGATCAAGAAAGCTAATGCAGCTAATTTGATTACTGAGAAAAGTGGTTACAATTGCCTGCCATTCTTGGCTAAGGTTTCAGTATTTATACAGTTACAGTTATTAGTTGTCTGAGTCAGCAGGTGACTGGGATGACAACTAATCAGTTAGTAGCTGAGTCACACATGCTGATGTGTGACTATGATGACAACTAACTAACTCTTCATTTACATGTTTGAGCCTAATACAATTTGTTGCTACACAGGTGCTTGTAGACTGACATTGGCTGCTTCTTCTCTTTGGCAGTAGACTGGCATTGGCTGCTTCTTCTCTTCTTCATAGGATCCAAGCCTTGAGATTGGGATCCTAGCACATACAACACTAAACGGTAAGTATGGATGACGGGGACACGGCACCTATTTTGGCATATCCTTAGTGTACTTTGGAGTGTTGGGTTGCGTCCGATACATGACCGACACGACACCACGGTGAGGATTGTGGATTATATGTTTACGCATGTAATTCCATAAGACCAACAGTTCCAACATTCCAATTTTTCGCAATAAGAAAATATACTGCAAAATCTATGAGAAATAAAACCAAACAGGTGGCGTGCCAACCGTCTTCTCGCTAAAGAATTAGGAAAAAAAATCACAAATATTTGACGGCAAGATTCAACTTTTCTTCCCAATCGATTAAAAGAACAGATTGAACCGACAGAAAAAAGGAAAGAGACCTGCGAACTCGAGGGAGGAGAGGGTGTTTTTGTAGGAGAGAGCGCAGTACAAGCACCCATACACCATCGGACCAAGAACGGGTCCTCTCCCGGCTTCGTCGATGCCCATCATGCACGGCTCCGAAGCCCATTTCGCTAGTGGAGATGAACCCATGACTGACTCTCTCTCTCTCTCTCTCTCTGCGGATCGAATGGAGGAGAGAGAGAAAATCCTACTTTTTCCCGCCAAAAAGTCGCTAACAAAAAGAAGACGGAGTAGACGAGATCCAGAGAGACTGCTATTGGGTTGGGTCCGGGTAAAGACCGGTCCCGGACCACAACTATTAAGCGGACGTTTGGATTGGTATTTCTAGAAATAGATTAATTTATTTCTTATTGTTTTTTTCAGGGAAAAGTAATTCAAAATTTTCGTACCAAAATGTTTGATTAGATTGAAATATGTGGTCAGAAAAATTGAATTCCACATCATATTTGGTTTAGACATAAATCAAAATATTAATTTATTTTTTTATAAATATTTTTTCATTAATTTTATGAAGCTACTATTTTTTAAATTCCACTGGTGTCATTGAGGGTCCTACAAAAATATAATTAATATACACAACCAACATTTTAATAAAGAACAAATAAAATAAAATAAAAATTAATTGAGATCTTGGATTTTATTTTTCCACAACTATAAAAAACTGAAACGCCCCATAATCGTATATCAACCGATATAGCGACTACAACAACTGGATATCAGATATCCAGTTTAGCGTCGAAAATTTCCTCCTTAATTTCATGGAGTATTTAATTAATCCCCTCAATTTCTTGAAAGATTCTCCTGCAAAATGCAAATCATAAAAATATTGAATGCAAAATCGCACCCCTTGTTAGCAATTCGACAAACGAAAAAATTTCGGGTCAGCAAAAGTACGAGTATAAATCGACACAGTGCAAGTAAAATACGTAAAAAATCGATCACATGTTCGTCAAACAAAAATATTGATATTAGAAATTTCGCATACTTACACAGGTCAAATTTGGTTAATTAAACATGTTGCCACAATGTTTTTTTTCTTTACCAAATTTTTCAATAATTCGAACATGTTTAAGAATTCACATGCTTAAAATTCGCATACTAATTCGAATATTTCAAAAGTACGTAACTATTATACCTTTTTGAAAGATACGAAAAAATTCGCATATGGTACGAGTTTTACTCGGAAGATTGCTAACAAAGATCCCACCACCATTAATTATACTCCTCCGTCCTCACCATGCACCAAAATAGCCCCATATCCCCTATATATATACACTCAGGGGCTGTTTGGATGGAGGTATGTGGGTTGCAAGTGGCACGCAACTACCACTTTTAGGTGAAAATGTATCCATTTTCGGTGTTTGGTTGGAGCTGCGAGTGGCCAGCAAGTGTAGAATCTCTGACATTGGGAGTTGTTGTCCCCTGGTTGTTCCCTCTCCCGTCACCTACATCAAAAAACTGAAGTAACTCCAGTGCAAGTGAAGAAAGAGGGAGAGAGGAACTCTCTCTTCTCTGTGGAGAGTCGCAGGGCCGGCTCCGGGGGGAGGCAGCCCAGGCCTAGGCCTAGGGCCTCCTCCCCCATGGGGGCCCCCAAAATTTCCTAGTCTATTAGGCATTTAGCATTAGCAGTGCCAAACACCAAACAAAAAAGTATCTCCCAGCTGAATTAATGTGATAACTGGGGCCGACCCTCCCGTTTCAAATTCCAAATTGAGCCGAACTTCCCAAACTCCAAGACCTAGTCACCAGTAGCCGACTAATCCGCCTCCATTTCCTCCCCCTTTCCTTCCGACTTCCCAAAAATTGTTCTCAACGAAAAAAAGGAAACAGTCTGATCCTTGGCGCAATCGCAGGTTAGTAATTTTCTTCTTTAATTTATAGCGTTAATATTTTTCTCCTATAAATTTGTGTATTTGATAGCTAATATCACATCTTTCTTTCTCTAAATACTTCTGAATCCCGATAAGTGAAAAAGTGATAATTGATTTCTCTTTTTGACTCCCTCTAAATAATTTGTTTGTTTCATTTGGGGGCACGATCGCATAGCTGTCGGATCTGAAATCGGAAGAGTTTTACCGACGGTGGCAAGCAGAGCCGGCCAGATTGAGAGGTTGATTTTTGTTCTCCAATTTTTTTATCCAAATTGCTCTTTGTTTGTTCGAATTGTTCCCGAGTAACCGAGTTCCTCCTTGGCTGATGAGTGATGGCTCCATAGTCCATATATTTGTTTGTTTTGTTCTCGGAGAGAGAACAATTTTTTCATATCCGAAATTCCGGTGTTAAGACTTAAAACACATGAAACTTAATTCAATTTTTTACAATTTCTTAAGCAAAATTTCTCCATCAAATACCATTTTTTTTAATGTTCTATGTCCAGACTTAAATCATTTTTTTACAATTTTTCATGCAAAAAGAACTTCTGTTGTAAGACTTAAATCACAGGAGACTTCAAGGACTAATTTATGTGTATTCAAGGACTAAGAGTTGCTCAATTTATTTAATCTTGGTAAAAATTTATGTGTATTCAAGGACTAATTTTATTGTATTTTGCATTTATTGGATTTGCTGAATTTTTAGTAACAATTATATAGATGGATGATAGCCTAATTTATAGTTGTTGTCTAGGGCCTCAAAAATGCTAGAGCCGGCCCTGGAGAGTCTCCTCTCTCGTCCTTTTTGTCGGAGCCGTGGGTTGGCCCCGTCGCACTCGCGCTCGGACGACGAGCTCGAGGATGATAGGGGTGGCGGTCGGCACTCTCTTCTCTGTGGAGAGTCTCCTCTCTCGTCCCTCCCCGCCGGAGCCGTGGGTAGGCCCCACCGTAGTCGCGCTCGGATAACGAGCTCGAGGCTGATAGAGGTGTCTGTCGGCTGAGCTCGTCGGAGGTGGAGGTAAGGGTGGCGGCTCTGGTCTTCCTTAGGAAGAAGAAGTCAAAGTCAAAAATAAGAAGAAAAGAAGAAGATGAATGCTCAGTTGCACCTCTGGATAAGAATGCTCTGCTGCATATTTGGATAAGAATGGATATTATTTCGTATGTTTTTAAAAAAATCCTAAAAGAAGTGGTAATTTTCAAATTAGCCCATTTCAGGTTTATATATAAGGGTGCGGATATCCGTACCCCATTAGTTACTAAGCACACTCTAAATTTTTTTTTCCTATTCTATCCCTCCCCACTCAGCACACCCCCCATTCCTGTAATGCATGTGGTTCGTATTACGTATTTTGGAATACGTGTACGTATTTTATCTTGTATTGCATGATTCCTTGCTTAGTTTCCATCCTGGCTTGGGTTATTCTTGGTTCGGGTTGGCTTGGTTCGGGTTGGGATTGCTATTGGTTCATCATGAACCATGGGTGAACCCCCTACCTACCACCACTACTACCATTTATTACCCATTCTTCCTTCTCTCTCTCTTCATTACTCTCTTCTTTCCTCCATTTACTTCTTCACCTACCAGAGAGAGGGAAAGAGGTCTAGGCAAGTGCAACTTGCTTCATGGAGGAACTCCAACTTTATTGCCTCATCCTCTTTCTTATAGCATTTTAACTTACTTTAATACTTGGCATTTCCACTTTCCATGGCTAGATTCTTGTAGATCTAAGTTTACTTTATTTTCGGAATTCTTGGGTTTTGATCTACTTAGTCTTGTTATTTCTGAGTTTTGATGGTTCTATGTTGTAGAGCATTTTATTTTGACCCGTTTTGACCTATGGAAGTTCGGATTTTGGCTCCAGATGATGGAGTTATGGAGCTTGAGAACTTGGCTCTCATGGTGTTCTTCTTCTCAGGGATTTTGGAGAAGATGAACTGTGCTTGACTTGACCGCATGAATAATTTATGCGCAAGTGTTCTCTTCAGCCGCATGGCTGGAAGTACTTGAGTCGCATGAGGGCCAAACTCATCTAGCCGCATAACTCGCCCAATCCCCAGCCGCATATACTCTACACTTCTTGAGCCGCATGAAACGTTACCCGTTTAGCCGCATGCGCCCTTCCTGGCCGCATGAGGATCCCGCTTCTTCCAGCCGCATGAATGCTCTGACTTAGTCTCATGCGCCCTCTCTTCCCGCTGGCCGCATGGGACTTTACTCGACCCAGCCGCATGAGAACTTCTTCCTGAGCCGCATGCAAGCCACTTGCTCTCAGCCGCAGGAACCCTTCCCCCTGCAGCCGCATAATACCCCACTCTTCCCGCTAGCCGCATATGCCTCCTTCTCCTCAGCCGCATGAGCTTTGGACCCTCAGCCGCATGAGCTGCTGCCGCATGAATTCTCTCCTTGGCCGCATGCGCCTGACCCTATTGAGCCGCATAGGCTGTTCTCTTTCCAGCCGCATGAGATCATTCCTGGCCGCATGTGCCTGAGCTGCATGGCTCCCTGTAGCCCTGTGTTTTATTATTTTCCCATGTCTTGTAACCCCTTTATGGTATATTTTTACGTCCATTTTATATCCTTACGCCTTTTTGTCCTGAACTTGATAAATCACGATTTGATTGACATGATTGAAATGACAATTGTACATGACATGGTGTGACAAGGAACTAACATGACATGATAGTGGCTCGTCGTGGCGCCTCCTGACAAGTAAATCTGACATGATATATCTTGATAAGCTGTTGTGACATCTACCAGACATGACATGACCTGTATAAATGACCTGGACACCGTGGGCGATTGTGCTTGTACAAATAATCCAGTCATGTATTGCATCATGTCTAGGATGGGACTCCTGAGTACCACGGTCAGGAGTACCTACCGAAATGGACTAAGCTAATAACTAGATTAATACATTAGTCATAAAGAGATCTCCCAGCTTGTAGCACTCAGTTTCTAAAATGAGGATAATTTTGAAATTTGTAATTATAATCATTTAATAATGATATTTAAACCATGTTATAATTTTTGGTTATTTTTTAGTTAATTTAAAACTATTTAAAACCACGACTTGTGATTTTGATGATTGACTAGTGTAACCCTAGAGTTGGCTAAGCCTAGAGACTAACCATGACCAAGGGAGCCTAGTTATGTGATTAGGATGACTAATCACGACTTTTTAGCCTAAGGGTATTTTGGTCATTTTGACAAATTTGTGAAATTGTAAATTGTATAAATGAAATATTGTGCTAATCCTTTAGTTAGGCCTTAACCTAGAAACTTAGCCTAATCTAGATTAGCCTTGGTTGATTAGGTTAACTTAGTCATGACATGATTGTTAATATCTAGATATTTCTAGGTGAGATATTTTACTCTTAGGATATTTGTGAAAAAGAAGCTTAGAACCAATAGGAAGGCCTAGAATTGGGTGGAATGATCCTAGCCACTCACCTATACCTAAACAAACCCTAATTTCCTTAGATGAACAGCCACATATGACCCTTCCTCTCCTCCTATAAGTGTCACACTTAGAAACAATTGCCTCTTTTGACAATTTCTTAGAACCCTAATTGTTCCTCCCCAAAATCCTTTCCAAATATCCAAATTAAGTCTAATTTGATCCTAATCAATTGCATCATCATCCCCAACAGTAGAGGAGACTTATGGAGGCTTGCTAGAGAGGTTTGAGGATATTTGAACCGTTGCAAATCGAGGAGGACATCGATACTAGGCCCTTTACATTAAGATTCTAACTCTCAATAGGTAAACCCATCTACACCCATTAAAATCATGATTTTTCTTCATAGATGCATTCATTTAGGGTTCCCCTAGGTGTAGCCCAAGTTTGGTAGGATTTCGTGTCCGTTCGATACCCGTATCGGACACGTATCGGTATTTTAAATTACGTGTTTGGTGAAATGTCTCAATGGATTAAATTATAACCAATTTTAAAACAAATTTCATATTTGGGTAGCCTAATAGGTGGGGAATTGAATTGTAATCGACTGAGTTGATTTTAGGTAAGTTTTGACACAGTTATTGGGCTCGGACACGCAGCACGAGACACCGCACGGGGATCGTACGGCTGCCCTGCTGCTCGACACTCCTAGCGGACACGACACCGACTCTTGTGACACAAAAATTTGTGTACATGAGGGGGCAATGATTGTCATTAGGCACACAAAATTTCAGAAAATATTATTGAGTATTTTGGAAGATATTCGATGTGCACGGGTCGCACACACACACACGCGCGCGGAAAACGACACTGATACGCCTCTGTATCTTGGACACGCAACTTCGTGGACACGACTCAGGCACTTAGACACCTACCCTGACACCCCACCTAGCTACTGCCACGACCATGACACTTTTGGATGGACACGCGAGTCCCTAGACTAGTCGACACGCGTGCACGAGGAATAACTGGGCTGATTTACTGATACTTAATATTTTCGTGAATTGGATACTTCGTGTCCACTGTTTGGACACGATTACACTCCCCCATGACACGGCTACATGTGTGGGACTTTCCTAAACACCAATTTTTGTAAGTTTTAGAGTTTAATTTTGGGTCGAATGGTAAATTTCTGATAACTGTACAGTTCAACCAAATTTCTGAGATTGATGGGTTTTAAAATTGTTAATTAATGTTTATATCAATGTTGTTAACATTCGAGCATGTCAAGGATACTGGGTTTTGTCTCTAGAAACATTGTAAAGATTCATTGGGTTGTTAATTGGTTTTTCAAGCATGATTACAGTGATAATTTGCATATACCCTTCATTAATAATCTCTGAACACTGTTACCTAAATCCTTATGAAACTAAATTTTAGGTAATATGTACCAAAGGATGATACCTAGGATATGTTGACATATTTTCGATTTTGAACTGAGATTTACCTGTGTTGCTGAAAACTGAGAATTAGAAAGGGTTTTGATTTTTACAAAGGTCAACTAGTTGTGGACTGTTAAGGTGTTCACCTAAGACTCAATAAACCATAGTTTAATGTTGAACCTGAAATAAAATTGTGAGATGATGATTGAATCAATAGGTGGATTATAGATGAATGATTTACAGAGGGTAAATGACTGAAGACCATGAAATGAATTGAATGGTTGAAATGAGATAGAATGAGTGCAAGAAGAAGAATAATAAACTGAGGGAGCAGCAGTAGGGTTAGGAGCTGCTGCCCCTTGGACAGCAGGGTGGTACCCTGCCCAGGCCTGGCTTGGCATGTGGAATTCCAGTAGCAGTAGGCATTAGCAATTGAGAGTGGCTTAAGTTTTGGGGGGTGAGTGTTTAGGTAATTAGCAATTAAGAGGGTTAATTCCTAAATGTATGTTAGAGTTTAGGGGGAACTTGGGGGTTTAGATATATGCTAGAAATAGTGTGTTAGCTAGGGAGATAAGTGAGTGTGAGTATTGGTTTAAGTTTTGGGTTAGCACTAGAGGGTAGGTTTAGCCTATAGATTATGGATTAGATTAAGAGGGTTTACTTCATATATTAAAGTGATATATATATATATATATATATATATATATATATATATATATATATATATATATATATATATATATATATATATATATATATATAGTGTGATATATATGTATTGAGTCTTGTGTATACATATAGGGTAGTATATATAGTTGGTGAGTTGGTGTTAAATTAGAATTAGGATTTACATTGTGTAAGGGTGGTGGTATATAGTTGAGTATGTATATTTTAGATAGTGTCTAAGGCTTGAGTATTAGATATTGTATAGGATTTGGCTTTTGAGCCTATTGGTAGGCTTGGTAGGTGAATATCTAAGATATTGGCAAATATGAGGATTGTATACCTTGGTACACCAAGGTAGTACCCTAAAACCTAGATATGACCAATATGGACCGTTTGACCTAGTTTGACCTAGTGGACTAGATGGTTGACCAACCCATAGATATTAGTTGACCAAGTTTGACTCATAGTTGACCAATTAAATTGTTTATCTAGTTTGACCTAGCCAGTTGACCCAGAGTTGACCAAGAGTTGACTTTGGTCTAGATTGACTTAGAAATCATATAGATTGCATCATACACTTCAATTACCTTATTTCTGAATACATCATAACCTGTTTTACTCTAAATAGGACTCTATGACACCAGTTCGGACATCTATTCATATCAGTCATACAGGGTGACAGGCGAGTACATTCTCTGATAATATTTCTGTTTTATGATATCATCTTTGTTTCTAGTATTTAGTGTATATATCCTTGTTCTCTTGACACATGGTGCACACGGATTGGTATTGTCTGGATCCCGTCATAAGATGTTATTTCTCTCATATATGGTATACACTGGGCAAGTCTTCATTGTTTATTGTTCATTGTATAGATACGATTCTTGCGTAGGCTCGCGACCTCCTCAGAGAATACGTGTCTGTAGAAGCATGGAATTTCACAACCAGAGCCCATGCGCCAGACACTACATGCGCCAGAACTTGGACCAAGTACCTCACAGCAGAATGAACAGATATAGACATTTGAAAATGGGACTTTTTTATTTATACATAAAAGCCTATTACATGTCTAGAAAAGGTTGTACAAAGGAGAATTTCTACAAATAAAAGATCCTAAATCTACAGCCAACAACCGACATGCGCCCTCAAACAGGTGCAACAATCATTATGCGCCCTCAGTTAGGTGCACCCCACAATGCGCCCTCAGCAAGGCGCATCCCATGCGCCCTCGGCAAGGCGCATCCTTTCAGCAGCTCAGTTATGTGCATCCCCAGTTATGTGCATCCCTTCAGCAGCCCAGTTATGTGCTGCTCTTCCAGCCAGGCTCACCTGGCCGAGCAGGATGTAGATGGCAATTAACACTCCATCCAGAGAAAGAGCCGCCAAAGCCAGAGGAAGACGGTCAGGGCACCACCATTCCGATCTACGGCTCTTTCCGCACAACGGAGACGAGGCTCGAGCATCCCTATCTTTGGATGCAATAGGCACCTTCCACCTGCCTCGGAAGCCCTCGACTCCGTTTTTTGGATGTAACAGTCACCTTCAAGAGCATCAATGACGACATGGCGTCTCATCTTCACCCACAGGAGCACTTCGTCAACAGAATGCACTCGAATACCCGAGTTCATGTTGGAGGTACGTGAGAGAGCGAGAAGCAAACCTTCTCTCCATGCTACTATTTATAGGCCGGGCAGATCAAACCCACGTGCCAAGTGGATGGCTCTCCGAATTCCGTGCAATGAACTCACATTAAATGGATGAACCGGACGCCTCGAATTCAGCCAAACGGCTATTTAAAAACACTCGAGAAGCGAAACAGCCGCATCATTAAAGACGTGTCAGATGCGCTGGCTGGACAGCGCATTACACCCCTTCAAACACCAAGTGCCTCCCACAGATGCGCCCTTCAGAACCAAGCGCATCACAGAGGATGCGCCCCCATGCATCCCCATACCCAGTGGAACGCCAATCGACGCGTCCCCTCAGCTGTCCATCGAATGTCACAAACATTAAATGCTGAACTAACAGAGTTGGCAGTACATCTCCTAAAGTCTGAACGGTCGGCAGCTTTTTCAGAAGACGAAGCGTCGGCAACGTCAGCATCATCATGACTTTACCCCGACGGCTACTGCCACGTGGCCACCCAACCATCCGCATGCGCCTCAAAAGCCATGCGCCTCAGACCCTTCACTGATCCCTAAAGACAGAAGAAGAGTCTCCAGTTGAAGCTTTGCATGCGCCTCAAAAGCCATGCACCCCAGACTGATCTCTGATCCCGAAAGACAGAAGGAAAGTCGCTCGCATGTGCCTCAAAAGCCATGCGCCCAGAATGGTTCGTGACTCCTAAAGGTCACGAGCCAAAATCTCATCATGCACCCAATCCAAGGCGCATCCCACCAAATCATCCCCCCATCAGATCCGAGATCTCCGAGC
The DNA here is from genome assembly GCA_029216955.1 of Iris pallida. NCBI lineage: Eukaryota > Viridiplantae > Streptophyta > Magnoliopsida > Asparagales > Iridaceae > Iris > Iris pallida. The sequence continues at coordinate 2,834,891 of JANAVB010038615.1, read as the reverse complement.
CATGAGTCGACGATACGTGTCCTTTGACTCAACTCATCCAAGATTTCAGCAACGGAAAGATCTTCTCCTCTGCTACGTGCCGGCTCACAACAGCAGTATGAAGAATTCAACCCCTCGAGTAGGGTGCATCATCCATGCACCTCCATCAGCAATCTCCACGTGGAGTTCCCACGTACCGGCGCATCCTACATATGCGCGCATGAGCAGCCAACCTGTCCAGTTATAAATAGAGGGATCATTTCCTTCTCACCTACGGACAACACACAAAAAACACACAATACAGACAACAAAGATATCACCAGAGAGGCAGATACAGACGCTCAACGTCTTCCTCCTCTCGGCAAGCTCCAGCACCCAGAGCAATCCAAACCTTCAGAGAACCGATAACCATCGTCAGCTCGTCAACGGAGTCAACGCATTACCACTCGCTCCATTGGCACTAAGGACCCAGATTAAACAAAAGTGTACTCCTAGGACTACATCTAAGTCCTATATTGTAACACTGTTCTGTTTGTATTAAGATTTGCAATCAAACAATTTTAATGGCAAACAAGCTGGCGACTCTGCTGGGGACCTCTTTCTCCTCTACCGAGAAGGTTGTGTCGTAAGCCGACGATGTGAAGGTGGGCTCCTCCCACAAGACGCTGGTTGTGCGCCTCAATTAACAGGCGTACGAGGAGTTTATTTCTGAAGGAAGTGCGAGTCCTTCGAAGCGGCTGCCTAAGCCGAAGAAGACCCGCCGAGTCTGGGTGCGCAAGGTCGACGCCTCGGGCACCACCACTGAAGGGGATGCGCCAATCCAGCCTTCCCTTCCTGCTGACATCCTCAGCAACCAAGGTGCGCCCGCTGATGCAGCGCATCTCTTGGGGAAGCGTGCGGCTGACCACATTCCCCAGCCATCTTCCTCTCAGGCGAGGAAGATGAGTCGACGGAGCAGGGGCGCAGCCAATGCCCCGCGCATCACCTCTGATGCGCCATACAAAATCTCTGTCTTTGACAGACTCACTCGCTGTAATGGCGAGGGGAATTTGATGCTGAGTACTATGCACCCTAGCGAGTTAGTATAAAGAAATCTAAGGCGGCACGGGCCATGCGTCACAAACGTGCTATGCCAGCAGCAAGCCAAAAGCATGCGCTCACAATCATGCGCGCTGCTGATGGCAAGCTGTACAAGGTCGGCTCAGGTGCTTCGGTACCAAAAATGAGCCGATCTTCAAAGTTCTCGTCTCACTTGGGCGTATCTACTGCGTGCACAACCAAGTCGAGTCAGGCAAATTCAGTGGTCTTGAACTCCCGTGCCTCCTCTGGTTGTGCGTCTGAGGTTCGTTCAAGTCACTTCAGATGCTGTGGTTCCCCCACTACTGATCGGAATGCATGTTTGGTATTAGATCAAGGGGCGCAACACTCACCTAACCACCCCGACACTTGGCATTGCCATGCGCCTGAAGGGGGTGTGAAAGGGGCACTCTCCTCCAACGACCTGCGTAACATGATCACTCACAAGCGCCGGTCAGGAGAGTCGACCAACAAGCACGATGTGCCTCTCACGGGGCATACTTGTGCGGTGGTCACTATCAACTGCTGTTGCAAGGCGGCAGTACCACCAAGGTAGTTAGTCTTCCAGCGGCTGCAATCATCGACATCTCTCCGACATCGCCTTGGGGAGAAGGTGTCAACAGAAGAAGAGCCAAGAGTTGCTTCATGCAACGTGATCTCCAACTCCTCGTCACTCCGGAAGACGACTGGCAATTCCCCGTCCTCGTCCAAAAGCCAGCCGAGAAAAATCAAGGCAGCTGTCTCGTCCTCTGGGGTGTTCGAAGGCACTCGGTCAAGGAAGAAGTTATTGGAGGAAGCTGGGGGTAGTCAGACCCTTGTTGAGCCTCCTTCCGAAGATGAAGATGTCCAAAGCACAACTACGGCGGATCTTCATCCTCGAGGCGAAGTCAGCCTCCCAGAAGCCCCTCAAAACGAGGATGTCTCCCAAAACACAACTAGGGGTAGTTCCGGAAACGAAGAGGCCCTTCAAGATGGAGCTGAGGGTAATCAAGCCCTTGCAGATGCGCTCGTCGAGAATGACCTCCTGAACGTGGCTGGGGGTGGCCAAGAAGGAGAGGCGACTCCCCTACATGAGAGTGAGGCCGAGAGCGAAGCCTCAACCAATCCATCCACTTCCGGCCGTGTCATGACAGTATACATGACCGGGGGTGACGCCGAGTCTGATGCGCCGCCGCAAGACGTTGTCCAGCGCATAGACTCATTAGAGGGAGGACTCAAAACCCTCTCTGCCTCTATGCAAATACTAACTCATGCAGTGTTTAAGATACGGTCGGCCTTGACTAGAACACCTTCAACCGGTCCCGACCCAGGGGCCAATGGGGAGTCAAGTATACCCCTTCAACGGGTACCCTCAGACACAGATCGCCAAGAAGGACCCCGGACGTCGGAGCCCTCAAACGCTCAACTCCAGGTGGTACCACCTTCCCCGACTCCCAGCTCCATGGAGGATGTGGTCGGAATGATCAAGGACTTGTGGGAGCGCTTCGAGTCCAAGAACAGGCAAGAAGAGCGCCAGAAGATGGGCATTCCCCAGCCTTATCCCCTCGAGTGGAACAAGGTGGTTTATCCTCCAAAATACAAACCACAAACACTGACGCCGTACGATGGGAAGGACTCTCCGCGTCGCTATCTGACATACTTCCAGTCACAGACGGGGCATATTCTAAAGGAGGACGCGCTCCTCACCAGCATATTTGTTGGGGCACTGAAAGGAGTGGTGTACGACTGGTACTGCAGCCTCCCCGACAACTCCATATCGTCCTTCGACGACTTGACGCGCCTCTTTTTCGACCGCTTCTATGACGGCGGGAAGGATATGACGATGGCGTCCCTCATCGAGATACGCCAGAAGGAGAAGGAAACGGTTCGGGCGTTCATCGAACGCTTTCAACAGGCCTGCTTCAGACTACCTTCGGGCATGCCAGAACATGCGCTCCTCTCCTCCTGCAGCATGAACATGCTGCCTGCAATCAAACTTTGGCTTAACGCCACTCCTCCTCCCGACTGGAGCTTCCTGATCATTGAAGCAGAAGCCGCAGAAAAGAAGGCGGCCAATGCACGTCTTCTAGGGGTCAGCTTCCCTGCCTTTGAGGACAAGGGGAAGAAAGCCAACAATCCCGGACGGAAGACAAAGGGGAAGCAGGCATTGACTGTTAATGCCTCCAAAAGCACATTTGCGCCTACCCAGAAGCCTCCACTTGCACCAAGGCCCAAGGAGGTTTATTCGTTCAACGATGAAGACACCCTGCAACTTTTTGAAATACTGAAACAGGGTGACAAAATCAAACTGCCGAACCCAAAGCGGCCCGATGAAGTTGGGAAAGTGGACAACCCGAGGTACTGTCACTACCATCGGTTTGTCGGACACCCGACCAAGGACTGCTACGTCCTCAAAAATTACATCCAGCGCATGATCAATGCGAATGTAATCTCCGTCGACTATGAAGAGAAGACGGTGTCAGCCAATGTGGTGTCGCTCCAGTTCGGCACCTTGCCACCAACTACCACACAAGATGGCGTCGTCCCCATCCCTAAGGCGACAATGGAGGTGGTCAACTTACCACCTACCCGTGACAATGTGAGTGGACTCATCCCACTCACCACATCTTGAGGAGAGGTCCTATGGGTTCATCCCGACCTCGTCTCCGAGGTGACTCAACCGGAGGTACGCCCTACCTCCAAATCCAAAGGCAGGAAGATCAAGTCTTGTCGTACGATCTCTTTTTCAACGGAAGAGGCATTCCCTGTGCAGACGCGTGCACAACAGAACGCCCAACCTGGCGAAGCTGCCGTCGAAGTGGCGCCTCCTTGCACTGTCCTTACTGCTCAGGAGGAGGGCCCGCCTAAGCCCTCAGCAGCCAATAAGCAGAAGCAGGTGGAGGCTCGTTTCGACAGACCTCTACGAAAAGAGAATGCTTCGAGGCTAACCAAGCCCCACAACTTCGACATACTGGCACAACTGGCCAGCACTCCTGCCCGCCTATCTTTGTTCGAGCTCCTGCGTCTTTCCAAAGATTCCCGAGAGGCTCTCTGTGAAGCTCTGAAGGATGCCGAATCCTTCCTCAGTCAGGTCAAGCAGCCTGAAGACCTCCTAACTACTTGTGCGCAGTGTCATTGTGCGGATGAAATTATCCCAAACATAACTTTCACCCAACAAGACATGCTGCTCAAGCACCACCGACATAACCGACCGCTGTATTATACGGGATATATCGGTTCAGTCAAGGTGAACCGGATCCAGATCGATCCAGGATCTTCCTTCAGCATCATTCCAAAGGCGCTGCTATCAACACTGGGGATCCCAATGTACCGGCTGGCGCCCTCTAATACAACCATCAGTGGCTTCAACGCTAGCAAAAGCGAGCCACACGGCAAAATTCGACTAAAGTGTCATATCGGTAATCTCAAAACCGAGGTGACCTGCTACGTGGTGGATGTCGAGGTCAACTACAACATTCTGCTCGGTCGCCCATGGTTGTATGAGTATATGGTGGTGCCATCCACGCTCCACCAATGCATGAAATATGTATCCACCAATGGCATCATCCGAACGTAGTTCGCAGACATCGATCCTTTCAAAGGGATTGAGGCCTACTTTACCGACTCCGACTTGTACAAGTCACTTGACGAGGAGGAAGCCAATGATGCTGATGACGAGGCAAAAACGGCAGCTGAGCCGGACGTGGAGCCCGAGATGACTTCCGATGCCCCTCTGAAGATCCGACTTAAGGGCAAACTGCCCCAGAAAGTTCCTCCAATGAGCATTAAACTATCACGAAAAGCACCAACTCCTGAAGCTCCCCTAAAAATACGCCTCAAGGGAAAGCCGTCTCAGACATCGGCTCCTCTGGTGGCTAAATTGCAGGGGAAGGCACCACTCACTGGAGGCGCATTAGAGGCACCTCTGAAGGTGCGTCTTAAGGGCAAGCTGCCGCAGTCATCCAAGACGCCAGAGAGGGCTCACATAACCCTCTCAGATCCCAAGATTAAAGCTATCATGGACTCTTCCGATCCAACCCCGGTGCTTACAGATGAGGAGCTTGGCGAATATATCTCTGCTGATGTAGATGCACCCTCCTTAGACAATGTAATCCCACAGGATAAAATCTCGTACTTCATCAATAATAGAGTGTATTTTAATTATTCTTGTCTTCCACATTGGAATGCCATGTATACATTAGATAACGCTCTACGGTCGTTGCAAACACAAATAACGACCGTCCATAATATAAATCGAGTAGTCCCGTCTCAAGGAGTCTGCTACATAGTCCCTTCACGAAGTCGAGACGAGGGAACCATCATCTTCGGCAAGGTCGAGCGTCATCAAGACCTCCCACCACTCGAGCCAGAGCCAGATGCTGGCAGAATGCAACTCTATCGGTACACGGATAAGGCAAAGTTCCTCATCCAAAAGATGGGCTACGACCTAAAAAGTGACAAAGGCCTAAACTACGACAAAGGTCGACGTCTTCCTCTCTGTCTTCCAACACCCAAAGGAAAGCCACAAGACTACTACTATAAAACTCGACGGGGGGTAGGCTATGTCACGCCGCCATCAACTCCAGAGAGTTCAGACGCAGAAGACGTAGAACATTCCCACTCGTCCGAAGCATCGACTTGGGATTCCGATACCAGTATCGGATCAGTCTTCAGGAAAGTGCTGCCTGCCAACATGACATCAGCACAACCTCAAAACGATGAAGGCGAAGACCAAGCGCCGGAACCCTTCGAAGAAGAACCCTGGGCTCAACGCCTAGGATAACAGTGGGAGTCTCGTTTCGAGTTACGCGAACCTCCCACTGAAGACGAAGTCGAGCAGATCGACCTTGGGGACGGGTCCTCTTCCAAACCCATCTTCATCAGCAAAAGTCTAGAAGGAGAAGACCGGGAGTCTTTAATCCAACTGGCTAAGGAGTATATCGATGTCTTCGCCTGGAGTTACGAAGACATGCCAGGACTCGATCCACAGATTGCAATGCATAGGTTAAACATCTTACCCGATGCCAAGCCTATCAAACAACAACAGCGACGCTTTCGTCCGGATATCATGAACGCCATCGATCAGGAGGTGGACAAACTCTTGACCAGCGGCTTCATCCGCGAGGAACAACACCCAGATTGGGTAGCCAATGTCGTACCTGTCACAAAAAAGAATGGGAAGATACGAGTCTGTATCGACTTCAGAGATCTCAACTCTGCTTCACCGAAGGACGAATACCCGCTCCCAATCACCGACGTAATGATCGACAACACATGTGGCTTCGAACGCATGTCTTTCATGGACGGGTATTCAGGCTACAATCAAATCAAGATGTTCTCCGATGACGCGAAACACACATTATTCAGGACTCCAAAGGGTATTTTCTGCTACACAGTGATGCCCTTCGGCTTGAAGAACGCCGGTGCGACATACCAACGAGCTATGAGCACCATCTTCCGTCAACATCTTTGCAAGACAGTCGAATGCTATGTTGATGACATCGCAGTCAAGAGCCGCCTCAAAGGAGATCACTTACAGGGCCTGATGACAGTCTTCGATCTCATGCGGGTACATTAACTCAAGATGAATCCGGCTAAATCTTTCATGGGGGTTTCTAGCGAAAATTTCTTGGGCTTTGTCATCACGGCGAAAGGCATTCATGTTGATCCCGATAAGACCAAAGCCATCCTCAACATAGATCCTCCGAAGAATCTTCGAGAACTTCGAGGCTTACAGGGACGTCTGGCATACATCCGGAGGTTCATAGCAAACCTTTCGGGGAAATGTCAACCCTTTACTCAGCTCATGAAGAAGGGAGTCTCTTACGTCTGGACAAAGGAATGCCAAAAGACTTTCGACGACATCAAGGCTTACTTAACAAGCCCGCCAGTCCTGGTAGCACCGGTTGCTGGTAAACCTTTTCTCCTCTACGTCCGTGCCATGGATCATTCCCTTGGCGCACTGCTGGCTCAAAACAACAATGAAGGCTACGAGCAAGCAATCTACTACCTCAGTCGAACACTTATTGGGGCCGAACACCGGTACAACCCCGTAGAAAAGGAGTGCTTGGATTTGGTGTTTACCATCCAGAAGACTCGTCATTATGTCTCGGGCCAGACAATTTATGTCATCTCCCGAGTCAATCCACTCAGAGTCCTCATGACGAAGCCAGGGTCATTAAACTCCCGGCTAGCTACATGGGCGATCCTGCTAACACCATATAACATGGTATTTGTGCCACAAAAATCCGTTAAGGGTCAGGCCCTGGCCGACTTCTTAGCTGTACACCCCATCCCAGAGTCCTCAAAACTCTATGAAGAAATTCCGGGTGAGGTCCAAGAATCAAATGTTACCGAAGAAAGCTCCCTCTGGCGGATATTTTTCGATGGCGCTTCAAGAACAGGCCCAAAGGCCAGATCGTCGCAGGAGTGGGGGTAGTCTTAGTCTCCCCCGATCAGCTGGTCATCCAGCGTGCTTATTCTCTTTCGAAACCGTGCTCCAACAATGTTACCGAATACAACGCGCTCATTATAGGACTCCAGCTGGCAGCTGGGGGTGGATCATCTCGAAGCTTACGGCGACTCGAAACTCGTCGTAAACCAGATCAGAGGGCAATACGAAGTTCGCCATGAAGATCTGATCCCTTACCACGAAGTTGCATTGAATATCATTTCAACCTTCACTGGGTTCTTCATCGAACATGTACCCCGTCTACAAAACTTGGAGGCCGACGCTCTGGCTGGCCTCGCGGCCTCATTGGCAGCTCCCCTTGGGACTCAATACTACGTTACGGTAGTTGGCCGAGATTTGGTTTGTCCTAGAATCAACTTATGCGTACGGGTGGCCCATGCCATGCCGACAAGTACTGGTATTAATGTCCGAGACTGGAGGTTCCCGTTCATCGATTTCGCTGTCTACGGAATTCTCCCAGAGGACCCGAAGGAAGCCGTCTCAGTCAGGAGACATTTTCTTCGATTCTATTATGATACAGCCACTAAAACGCTGTACCGACGCTCCTACGATGGGCTTCTCCTTCGATGCCTGTCCAACGGAGAAGCGGCCGAAGCTCTTCGAGAAGCTCATGACGGAACTTGCGGGGCTCATCAACCTGGGCCTAAACTGCAGGACCGACTGCGACATATGGGCTACTACTGGCCTACCATGGCCGCTGACGCGGTTGAGTATGCTAAAAAGTGCCATGCGTGCCAGCTTCACGCAGACTTCATTCACACGCCGTCAGAACCACTACATCCTACAGTCGCCTCCTGGCCCTTCGAAGCTTGGGGTATGGACATTGTGGGACCAATCACTCCTCCTTCATCAAGAGGACACCGCTTCATCCTGGCCATTACTGACTACTTCTCCAAGTGGGCAGAAGCAATCCCATTAGCGGAAGTAAAGAGCTCCAGAGTGATCAGCTTCATCAAGCACCACGTCATCTACCGTTTCGGGGTGCCCCGGAGGATCATCCACGATAATGGCCCTCAGTTCATCAGCCACATTTTCAATAGATTCTGTGATAAAAATTGCATTCAAAATGTGGCATCAACCGCCTACAATCCGACTGCAAATGGATTAGCTGAGGCGTTTAACAAAACTATCGTCAGGCTGCTCAAAAAGGTCGTGTCATCCAATAAACACGACTGGGACGAAAAGCTTGGCGAATGCCTTTGGGCCTACCGCACAATGGTACGGACCCCAACAGGCAACACACCATTCTCCCTGGTCTACGGGAGTGAAGCGGTACTGCCTCTCGAGATCCAGATACCCTCACTTCGCGTAGCAATCACAAACAAACTCACAGAAGTGGACAATCAACGTCGTCGTCTGTGGGAACTAGAGGCACTCGACGAGAAGCGTCTCCTAGCTCAACAACGCATTGAACTCTACCAAGCCCGTATATCACAGGCTTTCAACAAGAAGGTCAAGCAGAGGACTTTCCAAGTTGGCGACCTGGTTTTGACTATCAGGAGGCCGATGGTGCTAACTCACAAGACACCAGGAAAGTTCGAACCTAAGTGGGAAGGACCTTTCATCATTGAGACGGTATACTCAAACGGAGCTTACCGCCTCGCCAAACCCAATGGAGACTTGTTCATGATGCCCATCAACGGCAAGTTCCTAAAGAAGTACTACTCTTAACATTTTACCAGGGGATCAGTGGATTCAATCATCAGGATTCATAAACAATTCCCTTCCAACAAAATTATACGCTGCCGGAACCCAGCTGTTCCGCAGCATCCCCCAGTAGAAAGACAACCACGTCCACATTACCTCTGAGTTGTCCCTTTATACCCTACAAAGTGGAATCTTATACTTCGTAAGCCTATGCTATCCTTCATGTTTACCATGTCCATATTACCTCTGAGTAAACATCTCGTACAAACAACCTCTGCGTTGTCGTACATTGATCGCCGAACTTCCACGTCCACATCACCTCTGAGTTGTTCAGCGTATCCCCCAGGATCGTTCCTACCACGTCTATCATACCTCTGAGTAGGAAGATTCTATCATTTGAACCGTAATGATTGCCACGTCCACATTACCTCTGAGCAAACATATTGGTTCCTTCAAACTTATTATCTGTACCTAAAAGCCAAGGTACGCAAAAGATAATAGGTCCACACAAATCATCAAGTTTATGATAACAAAAATGAACACATGGCAAAAAAGGTTGTGTATTTCTTTATTTTCTAAAAAAAAGAGAAAGAGTACAGAAATACACTATCCCTCCCAACAAGAGTTGCAAAACAACATAAAAAAGGAGAGGCCACAGCCCCTAAACATCTCCAGGGGTGGCTGAGAGCTCTCTAACTCGACGTCTCAAGTCGACTGCATGAGTCTCCACAGTCGTTAGGACTCGACGCTCGGCCTCTTGACACATCAATTCAACAGCCTCAGCGGAAGTATCATTCTCATGCTTCTCATCAAGTTGTTCTCGCTGCTGAGCTAGGGCCAGAGTCCGCTGGGTGAAAGTGGCTTCCTCCTTCTTGAATGCTACGTGTTCAGCTAGGACACGTTCAGCATGTAACTGGAGTCGGGCCCGTTGGTGTAGGCCTTTAAAAATGACAGTCACGCTGAGTTGATCAGAACCAGTCCAACAGTCACGCTGAGTTGATCAGGACAGAGTCAAAAGTCACGCTCAGTTGATCAAGACAAATATTTAAAAGTCACGCTGAAGATAGCTCATCATTTGTCAGAGAGTCATTATGACTGACAACACGACGGTCGAAGAATGTCTCTTCATATGCCACGTATACACAGAACTCGAGAGATCACAGCCGCCTATTGCGTGATTTTTAAAATCTTCTTCAGCAAGACTCAGCCTTCGTCAAGTTGGCGTATCAAAAGAGCTTCTTGTCATTTAATGCGACTGACAAAAGCAATCACTGTCAGAGATTTTGTGTCAGTCGAGGCACGCTAAATCAAGACAGCTGGTAGTCTTATCTCAAGTCTGCATGTATTTGTGAGATCTTCATCTCAAGTTTGCGTGAATTTTGAAGTTTTCTTCCTCAAGTCTGCGTGGATTTTGAAGCTTTTTGCCTCGAGTTTGCGTGGATCCTGAAGCTTTCTACCCCGAGTTTGCGTGGATTTCGTCTTCAACAAGTCTGCGTGGATTTCATCAAACTGGAGTACGTGGCAGCCATGCCACTGATCTCTCGCCTGCGTGTCCTGTAACTTGTACGCGACTCATGCATGATTGCCATGTGTCCAACAGTTACAGGCCACGTCCAGTAACTACTCACAGCCTTGCGTATGTTGAATCCTACGTGATTTTTTAACTAGGCACAGGCTGTGAAGTCAGTTATCTTTACAGTTATTGTTTTTGACTCTATAAATAGAGTTCTTTTTCTCATTCATTGTACAGAGACATTGATATCTACTGTCAAAATTTTGAGAGCTTTTCTTCTTCGCATAGTCCAAGGGATAAAGCGATCGTCTTCTAGATCGAATTTCTACAGTTGTAATTTTCCCAGATACACAATAAATAAAGTAAATTTATTTATGAAAAACAAATTGGCGACTCTGCTCGGGAAAAACCATCTCCTCTTCTGAGATGGCAACAACTCAATACGACACTTCGTCAGTCGGCTCGACGAAGAAGGTGATGACGATCCGCTTTGATCAACTCGCCTATGAAGAAATGCAGCGGGCTAAGAGTGGCAAGCCCACTTCAGCCTCCATCACTACTGCCAAGTCGAAGAGACACTCTGTCTATGTCCCTAAGAATCAGTTGGCAGTCAATGGTGAAGTCTCTGCCACAGTGTCTACTCCTAACACTGGCAAGAACTCTACTGCAAGCACGCACACTCTTGTGCGCTCGAAGATGACAGCAATCAAAAGTCACGCTGACAGTACTGGCTCCTTAGCCAAATCTGTTCTAGCGTGCAAATTCAACTCCAAAAGTCACGCTGACAGTATTGGCTCCTTAGCCAAATCTGTTCCAGCGTGCAAATTCAACTCCAAAAGTCACGCTGACAGTACTGACTCCTTAGCCAAATCTGTTCCAGCGTACAAATTCAACTCCAAAAGTTACGCTGACAGTACTGGCTCCTTAGCCAAATCTGTTCCAGCGTGCAAATTCAACTCTAAAAGTCACGCAGACAGTACTGGCTCCTTAGCCAAATCTGTTCCAGTGTGCAATCACAAAGTCAGCAATCACGCTGACAGTACTGGCTCCTTAGCCAAATATGTTCCAGCGTGTAATTCTAAAATTAAAAGTCACGCTAACAGTACTGGTTCCTTAACCAAGTCTGTTTCAGCGTGTATTTCATCTAAAAAGAATGGCTCTTTTGCTATCTCTTTTTCTTTACCAAGTTCTACTAGAACTGGGGGTGGTCTTCCACACAAAGTCCCTTCGAAAAGAGATAACTCTTTAGTTGTTTCTTCTGCTCCTATAGTTTTTACTTCAGGAACAGCTTTGACTGACAATTTTGTTAGTCAAAGGAAAGGAGATGGTCTTTTGACTACTCTTCCTTCTGGACATTCTATGTCTCAAAACTTGAATAAGTCTAAGAAGAAACATTCCTTAATGTCTTATTCTGTGACTTCTTCGAATTGGGCACAGAATCTGTCCATAAAAGAGGGTCTGTTACCAACTCCTAATCAAAGGGATGGTACTACTCTTCCTTCTCTGCAAATATCCAGATCAATGGAAGGAAAACTCTATGTTTCCAAAATTAATATGTTACCTCCAACTGATCTAAGAACAAAACTTAGCACTTCTGGTGTTAAGAAACCATAACAATTCGATATGAAGATAAAAGATTCAGATGCAGAGTATGCAAGAAATTATGTGGCTCATATCAATCATTCTCTATATAATCAAGAGCCATCAAGACCCAAGAACAGGAAATATACTCCTCCCTTCAACAGAAGAGAAGGAGTAATTCTTTGACAAAAGATCATGCTGAATGTGACTTCCAGCCAAAAGTCATAATTCAATGCAAATGTCAATCAATGGTTCAGGACCATGTTGATCATGAATGTGATTTCCAGCCAAGAATCACAATGCAATGCAGATGTCAAACTAAACGAAAATCTGTCTTCAATCGAATTCAATGGGAACCTATGCCTGATAAAGATGAGCCTTTGTTTGCTTCTGTCAACATGACCTCTCGAGATACTGGGGGTAGAACTGATAGTCCAGACGGAGTCTATAGAGGCACCAGAGCAAGGGTCCTGGCCTCTAGTCAAAGAAATTTGATCTCTGAAGATGATTCTGAATTTCTTGGAGAATCTAATTTCCCACCTCTTCCTACTGGGGGTAGTTCTCCTCTGAATGACTTTGATGCACGAAGCAGTGATTCAGAGCATACAACATCCACTAATTCATCAATAATCCCTCGTACCGTCACAACATATATGGTGGATGGGAACACTGAATTGAACAATGAGCCTTCCACTTCGGTGACTCCTCAGGACCAAAGAATTGCCTCTTTGGAACAACAAATGAAGTCTATGGCTGACACTATGAAGTCAATGTATGAACTCATGGCAACTCAGTTGCAAAGTCGACAGACTGTACCATATGCCATACCATTTGACACTGATATAAGTCCAGTACAAGTTCCTCCAGCAGTACAATCCAATACTCCTGGACCAGCTCAACCAAATCCTAGTCTCTCTGGAGCTGGGGGTAGTGCTTACAATGCTGTTCCTCCTCCTAATTATTCTCTACAAGCTACAACTCCACAATCTTTCGGAGTTGTCTCTGAAGAATTGAAGAATCTCAAAACTCAATTCGAGGCATTCAAACAGAAGGATGGTTTACAAAGATTAGGCATCAAGCAACCTTATTCGATAGAATGGAAGCAAGTATCATATCCTCCTAAATACAAGCCTCCTACTATCTCATTCTATGATGGAACCACTTCTCCAAGTTAGTTTATTAATCACTTTGAAGTGATGACTGATCAACTGCAACCAAGTGATGCCCTCCTTACTCGGGTATTTATTGGATGTCTCAAGGGAACGGCTTATGAATGGTATAGAAGTCTCCCAGATGGGTGCATTACCTCATTTGCTGGTTTCAAACAGATGTTTCTTGAACGGTTCTATGAAGGGCTCAATGACATGACTATGTCTGCTCTTATTAGAATCAAACAGAAAAATAATAAAACTACAGAGGATTACATTGAACGATTTTGAAAAGAAGCTCTAAAGATGCCTCTTGGAACTCTTGATGCTGTCACCATTGACACATGTAAATCAAACTTGTTGCCAATCATCAGCATGTGGACGGGATCCACCCAGTTTCAAGACTGGCCTTCCTTCATAGTCAGTGCCAAAGCTGCAGAAATTAGTGCTGAAACCTTCAAAGATTTATGAGTGCATATGACTCCCAAAGAAACAGGTCAAGGTACTAACAATAAAAATAATGCTCGCAAGGGAAAAGAAACTCTTGAAGTTAATCTTCAGAGCAAAGATGCATCAAATGTTCAAACTTCTGCCTCTACAACTCAACAATCAAGAGCAACTCGCCCCAAAGAAGAATATTCTTTTGACGACGATAATGTCCTTGGTATCTTTGAATGTCTGCTGAAAGGTAATAAAATACAATTACCTGAAATCAAGAAACCTGATGAAGCTGGTAAGACAGATCATCCCAAATACTGTCCATACCACAGAATGCTGGGTCACACAATTCGTACATGTTATGTACTGAAAGGAAAGATCCAAAAAATGATTAAGTCTGGAGCTATCTCTCTTACTCCAAAAGAGAAGACTGTCACTTCTAATGTCGTCTCTATGTAATTTGGAGACTTCCCTCCTCAATTTCTTGAAAGTAGGATTGTTCCTATTCCCAAGACAACTCTTGAAATAGTGAATGTTCCTTATCTACAGTCTGAAGGATTAGTGCCAATCACTTTGAAGACTGAAGAAATCATGTGGATTCATCCTGATCTAGTAGCAGATTTTGAATCTCCTTCTCCTCAAAAGACTACTTCTTGAAAGTCCAAGAAGGCTGGAAAGATTAAGTCATGTCATATGACTTCTCTTGGATCTACCTCTGACACAGAGCCAAAAGAAAAGAAGAAGCACTTGCTAGTGCTACTCGAACAGGGAAACCTTATCTGAAGGATTATTCGAAGAATCCTGAGGATACTTCTGATATCCCTCCAGCTGATGAAGGTGCTCCTAATATTCCTCCTGAAGAAGAATCATCTACTGCACCTGTTCCTTCCACTACACCAGTTGAACCTACTCCTTCTAAGTCTACAGCTCTTGAGAAAGGCAAGCAACAGGCTCGGTTTGATAAACCAATCAAGAAGTCCCCTCCTCTTGGGCTTCAGAAGCCTTACAATTTTGACATTTTAGCTCAACTTGCTAATACTCCAGCTAGAATGTCTCTCTTTGAACTTCTACGTCTTTCTAAAGAAACTCGGAAGAAGTTAAGTGAAGCACTTCTACAGGCTGACTCTTGTCTTGCACAATTGAAGAAGCCAGATGCAGAACCTGCCACTTGTTTGTATTACAACAGTATATTGGAGATCATCCCAAATATCACTTTTATACAAGATGACATGTTATTGGAGGATAATCAACATGATCGGCCTCTCTACTACACTGGTTATATCGATACGATGAAGATAGATCGTATCCTTATTGATCCAGGGTCTGCTATAAGCATAATGCCAAAGAGTCTGTTGGATGAACTAAAAATCCCTCTTCACAAGCTCTCCAAGACGGTTACTACTATCATGGGATTTAATCAAAGCCGAAACGAGCCTTTGGGAAAGATTCATATGAAGCTTCAGATAGGTGATTTCAGATCCAAAGTCACTTTCTATGTGATCGAGATCGTGGGATCATATAATCTTCTTCTGGGGAGGCCTTTTCTTCATGAAAATAATATGGTACCTTCTACTCTTCATCAGTGTTTTAAATATATTGATAGCAATGGAAGAGTACAAAAAGAAGTTGCTGATATAAATCCCTTCCATGGGGTCGAAGCTTATTTCAATAATTCCCGGATGTACAAGGAAGAATATACAAGGGTCATACAAGCTATGGAGAAAGAGGATACACAAAGTGAGACCTTAATAATTCCTGTTAAAGGTCGAATTATTCAGCAACAATCTTCCAAACCCTCTGGAGAAGGTTCTTTCGTCATTCCGGTGAGTGGACGGATCTCTCCATTACCTCAGTCAGCTGCTCAAGATACAATGATTATTCCTGTCAGTGGTCGTACTTCAGTTCCTGTATCTTCACGTATGAAACATGATACTCTGCTAATTCCAGTTGGAGGGCGGACTACTCTTCCATCTCAAGCTTCAAGGGAGCTCACCTCTTCTGAGCCGTTTGTTATCGATCTTAATCGAAACAAAACTTCTTCTTCTTCCCCTTTAGTCATTGACTTGGCTAAAATCTCTAAGGCTCAGCCTTTCTCACAATGTAAATATTGCTGCTTTTACATTCAATGAAAAGTCTCCGTCTTTACAGTACGTTGATGTGTGTAATTATGTTCATAGTTATTTACATCTGTTAGATAACTTGAACACAATAACCATAGGAGTTGTACAGACTGTTCATACAGATGTATCCCTAGAACCAGAACAATCTTCATACTTTCTAATTCCCAGCAGAAAGCCAGGAGACATTCCAATATTCTTTTACAAAGGGCCCCAAAGTCCTTCTGATTTAGAAAATGATGACAAAAATGATGATACTGGAAGATTACAACTACGTCGCTATAGTCAGCAATCTAAAGACATCATCAAAAATATGGGCTATGACTTCAGGACTGGCCTCAATAATGGAAAAGAAAGAAAATGCATGTTCGTATTCCTCCTTTGAAATATGGGAGAACAAAGTGCGGATTGGGTTACATTGCTTCTACTCCTTTTATCAATATTGTCCATGAAGATTCCGAATCTGACGAAGATAAAAGATCTGATTCTTCTAGTACTACTTCTTGGGATTCCGATACGGGCATCGGAGACTTCTACTGCAACATTCTGTCTTCCAACATGGTTTCTATTGACCGTTCTGAAGAAAGCGATGAAGACAAAGAAGAGTTCGAAGTCTCACCTGAATCAGAACAATGGGCCCAAAGATTAGATAATCAATGGGAGTTCCGATTTGAACAAAAAGAACCTCCGACTGAAGATAAACTTGTTCAAATAGATGTTGGTGAAGAGGGATCTCCTAAACCAATATTCATCAGTGAAAGTCTTTCAGAAACTGAAAAGCAAGACATGATCAAACTCATTCGTGATTACATCGACGTCTTCGCTTAGAGTTATGAAGATATGCTAGGACTTGATCCTCAAATTGCAACTTACAAGCTCAATATCTTGCCGAATGCTAAACCGGTCAAACAACAACAACGACGATTTTGTCCAGACATTATGGATGCAATTGAAGCTGAAGTCAATAAACTCATGACCTCTGGGTTTATTAGAGAGGAACAATATCCCGATTGGGTAGCTAATATAGTTTTTGTTCTTAAAAAGACTGGCAAGATCAGAGTATGCATAGACTCCGCGATCTCAATGCGGCATGTCCTAAAGATGAATTCCCTCTACCAATCACTGATGTCATGATCAATAATACCTGTGGATTTGAACGAATGTCATTTATGGACGGGTATTCTGGGTATAATCAGATTAAAATATTTCCAGATGACGAGAAGCACACTTCTTTCAGAATGCCGATTGGTACATACTGTTATACAGTCATGCCATTCGGTCTCAAGAATGCAGGAGCAACTTATCAACGAGCCATGAGCACTATATTCCGTGAACATTTGCGAAAAATAGTCGAATGCTACGTTGATGATATTGCAGTCAAAAGTCGACAAAAGGAGGATCATATCCAAGATTTGAAGACTATTTTTGATCTAATGCGTAAGCATCAATTAAAGATGAACCCTACTAAGTCCTTCTTAGGTGTCTCTAGTGGTAAATTTCTCGGCTTCGTCATTACCTCTAAAGGTATACACGTGGATCCCGAGAAGATCAAAGCCATCCAAGAGATGCGTCCTCCACGCACCTTAAAAGAGCTACGAGGATTTCAAGGAAGAATCGCTTATATCAGGAGATTCATCTCTAATTTGTTAGGACGCTACAGACCATTCAACAAACTTATGAAGAAAGGTGTATCTTTTGTCTGGAATGATAAATGTCAGAAAGCATTCGATGATATAAAACAATATCTGATGAGCCCACCAGTATTGGTACCTCCCGTCTCAGGAATACCATTCCTCCTATATACTCGAGCAATGAGTCATTCATTGGGTGCATTACTTGCTCAAAAGAATCAAAATGGTCATGAACAAGCCATCTACTATCTCAGTCGTACTATGACCGGAGCTGAACCTCGATATTCACCGGTCAAAAAAGAATGTTTAGCCTTGATGTTCGATGTCCAAAAGACACGTCATTATATTATTGGCCAGACTATTCATGTCATCTCCAGGATCAATCCTATACGGATCATGATGAAGAAACCTAGTTTTTTGAATTCTCGATTAGCTAACTGGGGAATCTTACTTGCTCAGTATGACATGCACTATATTCCTCAGAAATCAGTCAAAGGACAAGCTTTAGCTGATTTTCTGGCTGCTCATTCAATCCCAGAGAATTCAAAACTCTATGATGAAATCCCAGATAAAGTTCTAGATTCAAATCAAATTGCTGAAGAAGATCCTACTTGGCGTCTATTCTTTGATGGAGCTTCAAGAATTGGTCCTAATGGTGATATTGTCGCTGGAGTTGGAATCGTTCTTGTATCGCCAGAAGGCCTTGCTATCCAAAGAGCCTATTCTCTTGATCAGCCATGTTCAAACAATGTAGCTGAGTATAATGCATTGCTTATTGGTCTTCAACTCGTAAAACATCTGAATATTCAACATTTGGAGGCGTATGGAGACTCTAAACTCATTGTCAATCAGATCAGGGGCACTTATGAAGTTCGCCATCAAGATCTGGTTCCTTATCATAGATCAGCTATATCTATGGCTTCTTCGTTTGAAGAATTCTTCATTGAACATGTTAGGCGAGCATGTAACACAGAAGCTGATGCTCTAGCTAATCTTGCGACAGTATTGGCTATCCCGATTAGACGGCAACAAATGATTGTTGTTCGTAATCGAGAATTATTTCATCTGAAAAATAACCTGACCCTAGGACTTCCTGTTGACATTCAAGAATCAACATCTCATGACGTCAACACAACAAGAGGATTTGGATTCAGTCGTAAATCGATGTCATCTTCATCTGATTCCAGTATGGAATTCATCTTTAGTAACTCGACTGAGAATCAAAATACGGATAAAGATTGGAGACTTCTTTTCTTAGATTTTGTATTATATGATATTCTTCCAGATGATCCGAGTGAGGCGACATCTATCAGACGACGATCACTCAGATTCTATTACAATCATACAACAAAAACCTTATATCGTCGAGCTTATGATGGTTTACTTCTTCGATGTGTTGCCGGTGACGAGGTTCAACAAATTATTCATGAAGCACATGATGGAATCTGTGGAGCGCATCAGCCAGGACCAAAACTTCAAGACCGTATTCGACGTATGGGTTATTATTGGCCCACTATGGTATCTGATGCCATCGAATATGCAAAGAAGTGTAAAGCTTGTCAAATCCATACGGATTTTATTCATCAACCCTCGGAATTTCTACATCCGACGACAGCATCATGGCCCTTCTAAGCTTGGGGCATGGACATTATTGGCCCGATCAATCCGCCGTCATCCAAAGGTCATCGGTTTATTCTCGCCATAACCGATTACTTTTCCAAATGGGCTGAAGCCATTCCTTTATCTGAAGTTAAGACGTCCAACGTCATCAGCTTTATTAAGCACCATGTCATCTACAGATTTGGTGTTCCTCGACGCATTATTCATGATAACGGACCACAGTTCGTCAGCCAGAAATTTACTCGATTCTGTGACGATCACCGGATCAATAATGTTGCTTCTACTGCATATAATCCGGCAGCTAACGGATTAGCAGAAGCTTTCAACAAGACTATCATCAAACTCCTAAAGAAGTTTGTCTCCACTAACAAACGTAATTGGAGTGAAAAGCTCGGCAAAAGTTTGTGGGCTTATCGTACTACAGTTCGTAATGCTACTAAATGTACACCCTTCTCTCTGGTGTATGGTTCCGAAGCTGTTCTTCCATTAGAGATTCAAATTCCTTCTTTAAGGATAGCAATCGCTAATGAACTCACTGCTGAAAATAATGATCGTCTTCGACTTCAGGAATTAGAAGCTCTAGATGAAAAGCGATTATCTGCTCAACAAAATATTGAATTCTATCAAGCTAGAATTTCAAGAGCTTTTAATAAGAAAGTCAGAGTTCGAGCATATCAAAAAGGAGAACTTGTTCTAACAGTCAGACATCCTATGGCTATGACTCATATGAGCAAGGACAAATTTGACGCAAAGTGGGAAGGTCCCTATATCGTGAGCAGAGTTTTCTCAAATGGAGCTTATCAACTTTCAGAATTGGATGGTCGAAAAGTTTTGATGCCTATTAATGGCAAATTTCTTAAAAAGTACTATGTATAAATGTAAATATTTGTAATCATCAAACAATTTCATGTTTAGAAATAAAATTTTTATTTTATTTTTAAATCATGAATGATGATACATGATATTAAGGAAGATCACTATCATCATTCTCTACATTTGGACGTGGGCTACTGTCGTCCTTTTCAAAGACGCGATCAGCAAAAGAGCCGAGAACCTCATTGCTAGAACCCACGAGGAACTTGCAAGCGGCCAGCCTCATGGCTTCTTCTTCTTCAGTCCTTCCTGGTTCGAGCAGAAAGTCCAGAATGTCCCTTGGTGGCTTAGGTGCAGACGAACCTTCACCAGCTTCCATCTTCTTCGATTGAATTGGATCAGCAGGGCATTCTTCAGTGCTTTTCTGAACCTTTGAGGCAATCTCAGTCTTCTTGGATGCTTCTCCAGACGACATTTTTATGTTGAGGAGTAGAAGTGTTCGTTCTTGTCAGGTTTCTGCTATATTTATAGACAGAAGTTCCTCGAATGACAAAGCGTCACATTCATCCGACGGTTCGCTCGTTCATTGATACTTGACGGTTCGTCTGTTCATTTATTACATTCATCCGACGGTTCATCCGTTCATTATTTCCTAACGGTTCGTCCATTCATAATCTTCTATCAATTTATTTAGGTGGGAATTCGTTATTTATCATGTTTTCATAACTTCTGAATCGATTCCGAATCTACCTACTCATTTGTCATTTTCGACCTCTGCATAGAAATCAATCTATTTTCTTTTGAGTTCCTATATATTATCACGTCCATAATACCTCTGATAATATCATATACTCTAGAACAGAAAAGAAGATTTTATTATCTATCATGTCCACAATTCATCCACAAATACAAATTATTGAGCATAGAAGAATTATCATTTCCATTTTCATTTCACCACAAAAAGTCTATTACAATTTCTTAGACTTTCTTACAAATCATAATGGAAATCTATTACAATCTTGGATTTTTATTTTACACCACAACAATAACCTAATAGAGATCTATCTTCTTCTTTGGATCTTCTCCGTCGGACCTTCTCCGTCAGGTTCGTTGTTGGTGGCAGTTCCTGACTGTCTGGGTCCCAGTCACGACCAGATCAGCAGGAATCAAACTCTGGTATTCTCTCTCAGACGAGAGGAGAACCACAGAGTATGGCAGCCCGAAATCGTGGTGCTGCCAATACAATTGGTGGATTCGGGGTAACCTCTCAAGGAAGATAGGAATGTATTCCATATTGGGATACAATTCCTAGTTCTGCCTTGAAAGGAACTCTACTACCCGATTTCTTGGGGTAGAGTTGACTCCACCATCCAACTCTCGTGTATAAAGGCTCTTCCTACCATCTGAGGAAGACCCTTCTATCCTACGAAGAGTTCTGAGTTGTCTGATTTACGCGTCAAAAGCGTATGAGCTCCCTGATGTAGGTGTCAGCAGGATATTCTCCACAGCATCCAAATCACCAATGCCAGTTCTGAAAAAAAAATTTAGCCGAGCTTCTGCAGAAAACAGCAAGAAAAAAGAGAATTAATCAACAGAAATGTCATTTGGCACGCACTGGCTGGTCAAGCGTGTATTGTTCAAATCAGAAACAAAGAAAAAAAAGCCTATCTTCAACAGCAACAAAATAGTATGCGTACTATACTAGACTTACTATTGAGTGTGGTACTAAGGATTGGCAAACTCATGTTTGATACAGTGCGCAGAAGTCGAACATTAGAAAGCATTGCTTTCCTATTTGAGAATAAAATCTCACAAAATTTCATTTCTCAGAGAAGAAGAAGAAGAATGGGAGGTGAGTCTCTGTGAAGGCTCACCTATCTATTTAAAGGACAAAGTACAAATCTATTCTTGGAAAAGATCCGCGTGAATAGCGCTCGTAAACCATGGAAAGGGTGCCATGTGCGCTTTGGAAGACAGTGCAACATTGGAAATAGTCAAAGAGTGCTAATTAATATTCTTCATTAATGCACGTTGTTCAAACACAAAAGTTGTACTTCATTTTTTCTTTTTCAAGACAGGCACTGATGGCCTTACAAAAGACAAAACAAAAAAGTGCAATATTTCCAAAAAGCATAAAAGTCACGCTCTATTTTCCAGAGTGGCTGAGTTTAGTGCCCAGTTCTTCTACGCTCTTGACTCCCATGCGGTTTAACAGAGCCTTCAACATTTCACGCTGCTCTGCGAGGCTGCGCCCATCAGAAGAAGACGAGCCATCCAGGCCAAAATAGCTCAAGAAATTCTTGGCTAGTTTCATGGGGTCATCTTTGAGCTCGAAGACAAGGGGCTCCGGCTCTTCACCCCCAAAAGTGGGGTCACCATGGGAACAAAAGCCCAACTTGCGTGCTTCTTCTTCAGCTTCTTCCTTTGGTGTCATGTTGACGTAGGATGAAGATAAAAATGATTCTTCTCTTGGTTTTTATAACAGAGCTCGCCGGCGGTTCATATTCTACCATAAATTGGATGCAATTAGTCTCAGAGAACGAAGAGTCATTATGATATTTAATAAGTTCATTTGGGTGTTTTCAAAGAACTTCGAAGTCTTTTCGACTTCCAAAAAATTTTAAAGTCACCTCAGCGTGACTAAATTCATTTTAACATCTATATTTTCAAAGTATTTCGAAAATTTTGAAGTCTTTTTAAATTTTCGAAAACTTTGAAGGGGGTTTTGTAGGCCTTTAAAAATGACAGTCATGCTGAGTTGATCACCAGTCCAACAGTCACGCTGAGTTGATCAGGACAGAGTTAAAAGTCACGCTCAGTTGATCAAGACAAATATTTAAAAGTCACGCTGAAGACAGCTCATCATTTGTCAGAGAGTCATTATGACTGACAACACGACAGTCGAAGAATGTCTCTTCATATGCCACGTATGCACAGAACTCGAGAGATCACAGCCGCCTATTGCATGATTTTCTAAATCTTCTTCAGCAAGACTCAGCCTTCGTCAAGTTGGCGTACCAAAAGAGCTTCTTGTCATTTAATGCGACTGACAAAAGCAATCACTGTCAGAGATTTTGTGTCAGTCGAGGCACGCTAAATCAAGACAACTGGCAGTCTTATCTCAAGTCTGCGTGTATTTGTGAGATCTTCATCTCAAGTTTGCGTGGATTCTGAAGTTTTCTTCCTCAAGTCTGCGTAGATTTTGAAGCTTTTTGCCTCGAGTTTGCGTGGATCCTGAAGCTTTCTGCCCCAAGTTTGCGTGGATTATGAAGCTTTCTACCCCGATTTTGCGTGGATTTCGTCTTCAACAAGTCTGCGTGGATTTCATCAAACTGGAGTACGTGGCAGCCATGCCACTGATCTCTCGCATGCGTGTCCTGTAACTTGCACACGACTCATGCATGATTGCCATGTGTCCAACAGTTACAGGCCACGTCCAGTAACTACTCACAGCCTTGCGTATGTTGAATCCTGCATGATTTTTTAACTAGGCACAGGCTGTGAAGTCAGTTATCTTTACGGTTATTGTTTTTGACTCTATAAATAGAGTTCTTTTTCTCATTCATTGTACAGAGACATTGATATCTACTGTCAAAATTTTGAGAGCTTTTCTTCTTCGCATAGTCCAAGGGATAAAGCGATCGTCTTCTAGATCGGATTCCTACAGTTATAATTTTCTCAGATACACAATAAATAAAGTGAATTTATTTATAGAAAATAGTTGGTCCTCAAGGCGGCGCATCTGGGCGTTGATCTCCGCGATATTGGCGTCCAGCGCAGCTCGTATTTCCATTGTCTCCTTCATGGACTGAGACAACTGCCCTACCGCAGCCTCAGTCTCGGCCACCTCGCGCTCCCAGATGCTCACAGTGGCCTGGTAGGAAGATTCAACCTCAGCGATCAACTTCCCCTTCTCCGCATCTATCAAGACGGAAAGGTCATTTCGCTGAATGCGCTGAAGTTCCGTGAGCCGCTGGTCCAGCTCGATCACCGAAGCCTCCAGGATCTCGGCCATATGATCGTGGCCTTGGTGAACGCGAATCTGCTCGATGAAGGGCATTGCCAGAGTTCTTGCCGTCGCGAAGCTCCCGTTGGTATCCAGCACCTCAGATACACCCTTCTGCAGTATTTTATACACCCCCTCGACGATGAATTTCATATATTCATCTGCGCCCGCCAGCACCTGCGGCATCATAACAGGAGTTGGAGGAGCTGCTGTAGTTAGCGGACCCGAAGAAGATCCGCCAACCTCAACCTGCGAGGCTGGAACCTCGGCATCAATAGGCTCTTCATCAACATGGACCGGACTGCTAGCCCGAGGAGCCGAAGGAACAGAGGAAGCCCGCACAGGCGTCGAGATAGTACCCCAAGTAGGAGGGGCAACAGAGGGCTCCACACCCTTACCCTTCTCAAGATCGGAGGAACCACTGACGTCAACGGCCACTTCTTCAGCCCCCAACGTTCTATCAACAGCCGGTACCTCCCGTGGCAGAATGGGGAGATCAACACTCATCTTCTGGCCCACTCCGGAAGACAAGACTGGCAGATGAGTCTCATCCTTCTCAAGTCCCTCTGCAGGGACAGGATATGTCGCTACCGCCTGATCGGTAGCCACCTCAACTTCCACGGGTGAGGCTGGGGTAGGACTCGACAATGATACAGCCGATCTCCCTTCATCATGACAAGGAGGGGAATCAACCCTATCCTCTGTTCCAACCATATCTGTTGCCCCAGCAACAGACTCTTGCAGCTCTGGAGCAATGTTATCCGAAGACGACGAACTCCAATCTACTTCATCATCCGGATGCCTCGAGTCTGTAGGACCTTCAACGTCCCAGGCCTCCAAGGCAGATTGTACCTTCCCGGAAGTTGTTGCAATCTCCGCAGGAACATCTTCGGGATTCTCCTCCACAGGAGACATCATCATCGGTGGAATGCACTCATCAGTAGAGCTTGCCACCTCCTTCGGTTTACCAACACCTGGTCTCGAAACACGGGCCTTTTTCTTCGACGATCCCTACAAGAAGAAAAGCATAAGCCATCAAAATGACAAGATGAACCAGAATTACGGAAGACTCTTTACCTCAGTAGGAACTGATCCCGCTGGCATTTCAAGTGGCACTCCTGTAGCCTTTGGAGTCGACGTCTTCCTCGACCTTTTTGGTATAGAAGAACCAGCTTCTATGTCGGCCCGCCTCTTTCCAGCAGACGGATCTCTTACTGGTGCTGCAGCAGCAGCCCGATACCCTGCCAATTATGGTGGACGATATGATCGAGCTGCCATCAACATGTTCGCTGTGGCCTCTAGCTGAGTTCCGATAATGAAACTAGTCTCCCTGTCATAACCAGGAGATGCAACATTCATAGCGCAATACAGCTTGGCGGCCGAATACAGGATCTGTGGCCGAGGGTTGCGAACTGGCGTAGTAAAATTGACGCTAGTACATCCAGCATTATAATATTGCCAGCCCCGGGCTCCATCCAGCAAACTTTCGACAAAACCCAGACTGCTACTGGGATTCCGCAACATTAGTTGGGTATAGCCAAACTGGCGAGCAAATAGGCTGGGCATATATGGCTCTAGATAACATCTATTTTGGTTGCGGTAGACCAGGTGAGAAGGTCGAATGCTTTGCAACCAACGAAAACCTCATTTCGGCAAAATAATCGCATCTCTGCCAGAGTCAATTAAATCTTTATCGGCCTCGAAATCTTTGAAGATAGGGCCAACCTTGACGATCTTCCACCCCTGAAGGTAGGACAAAACTCTTCGGCAAACGGGAACGCCGGTGTATGACCACTTTCGCTTGTAGAAGCGGCGAAGGAAGGCATCTCCTTCAACATGATCCTCCTCCGGACCGGGACTCATCACGTTTGGATGATGCAAAATCAGCCATCCCATAAGATAATGGAAGGGCAGCTCGGGTCGGGGAAAGTTGTCGTTATTGCCTTTCCCGTGGACCACATCATCAGCAAAGGACCTCAAACCCCGCAACAAGTTACATACCATCGCGGGGAGGAGAGCCAAAGGCCGTCCAAAGGCCAACTTTACGGCAGACAAAATGAGGTTCCGATGTACCCTCTCTACGGCACCGGATCCACCTGCAAACATGCGATCCCGAAGCCATATCATCAAGAAGACCGTCAACACCGCCTTAGATGACATCCGGTGCGCACAGTGCCAGAAGCAGCTATACGTATCTTTGCCGCTCTCATTCGAATGGGGGGTCCTCTCATCCAGCCGGCTTATTTCAGAAGTCACTTCCGCAGGCTTCAATCCTTGCGAAGTCATAAATCGGATCCTCGAAGAATCCGCCAAATCCTGCTTGAAGACATAATCCCTCCAAGCAGTCACATGAGGCTGGGTCTTGACCTTGTCCCTCCGGTGTATCAGATAATGATGGCTCGTCACCTCTTTGAAAATGACCATCATTTCTGGGTCCTTGTTTTCCAGAATCTGGATCTCTTCATTTGACGAAAAATATTCTTCGTACGGTTCCGAGCCCCAAGGAAGCTTAGACACTTCGTACATCTTATGGAGAGCCAATCCCAACTCCCCCACGGGGGTGAAGAAGCTGCCAGTCTGAGCATTGAATAACTCTAAGAGTGCAAGGAACATTGGCTTATTGAGATCCACTCCGGCCTGCGTGGCACGGATAGCGGCCGCCAGTCCAATCTCCTTAAGTTCAGCCTTGAATTTCGAAAGCACCCAAATGGTCAACTTATCCCATCTCGGGACGTAGTGACACCAACCTTCGACTCTAAAGCCTGACACCAACCTTCGACTCTAAAGCCACCTTTCGGATATATGACCTTCGATGCCAGCATTCGATTTACAAAGGTCGGGGCACTGAAGGGAAACGTGTCGCTTGGGATTTCACTGTAAAGGCTCCCGGGACGCAAGGTTCGACAACTAAATGAGGAACCGGCTCGCGAAGCGGCCAAGGTATCTCGCTGGTTCGAGGTAGCATCAATTGAGAGGGCACCTCCCAAGGCCCCTCCTTGAGAAGGAGTAAGTTTCCAGCACATCCTTCTCTTCGAGGCCAAACGATAAAAGGCCGTCAGCGATAATTGGCGGTCAACTTGTCGCATGTATAGAACCATTCCTTTTGCAGAGAAGAACCAGTCTTCCCTGATCTTCAGTATCTTCGCTTCAGAAGAGACTAGTCGGTCGCCAAACAGAAAGGCAGGTTTTAAGAAAGTCATATCCTCAGATTCAGCAGATTTCAGTCTACCGCTCTCCATCATACTCTGGAGAAAAATCGGCAACTAGTTCTGGATTTGCAACATTCTCTCACGGGGTTGGTTCTGCAAGATAGCATCCTTTGCAGGGTTGATCACTGCCTCATCAAAATTAACTCCCATTTGACAAAGAGAAGCATCTAGGAGGACCTCGTTCAGCAAAGGGATCGCCATCGACACTGGCACAACAAAAGTAGAAGTCAGGCAAAAAGACAATATGTCAAGTAGCCTGGCGCATCGTCAGGGTATAAACCCATGCGCTTCAGCTTCAGCGCATGAACCCATACGCATCAGCGTTTGAACTTCGGCGCACCATCAGGGCGTAAGCCCACGCGCGTCAGTAGAAGGCTTCGGCGCATCATCAGGGCACAAAACCCATGCGCGTCAGCAAACTAAACCTCGGTGCATGATAAAGGCCCGAGCCTATGCACGTCGGCAGGATAAAACCTCAGCGTATCAAGGACAGAAGCCAATACGCATCGGCAGCAGAAAGTTAGGGCACATTATGACCCAAAGCTTGTCTGAACAAAAAAGATAGCAAAAGTCGACACCCACCCGTCACCACGGGACGAACGTCAGCCGGAGTCGCAGTGGTGGCAGGAGCATCTTCGTCGGCGAACTCTGCCGACTCCTTTCCCTTAGCACCACCGCGAGGAGTCTTGGGAGCCATTTTCTCAAAGAGGAAAAAGTTAGGATTTTTGAACGAAGACTCTAAATAAAGCAAAGGCACAGAGAAGAAGAACTCTCTCTCTCTCTCTCCATCTCTCACCTATTTATAGGGCTTGGTCGCACACGTAAAATCGATGACGGGTGATCTCAGCCGTCGCCTCGGGTCCTGTGAAGATAACAGCAGATAAAACCAAAAGATCATCATTAATCTTTTCGGTTACCGAGGCATTATCATATGTATTAACTGAGAAGTGCATGCGCCTGAACAGGCATGCGCCCCAACAGTCATGCGCCCTGATCGCCATGCTTCTTATTCAAAGTATTCCAAAACTTATTTAAAAGTTTTGAAAACTTTGAAGGGGATCTTGTAGAAGCATGGAATTTTACAACCAGAGCCCATGCGCCAGACACTACATGTGCCAGAACTTGGACCAAGTACCTCACAGCAGAATGAACAGATATAGACATTTAAAAAAGGGACTTTTTATTTATACATAAAAGCCTATTACATGTCTAGAAAAGGTTGTACAAAGGAGAATTTCTACAAAGAAAAGATCCTAAGTCTACAGCCAACAGCCGACATGCGCCCTCAAACAGGCGCAGCAATCATTATGCGCCCTCAGTTAGGTGCACCCCACCATGCGCCCTCAGCAAGGTGCATCCCATGCGCCCTCGGCAAGGCGCATCCCTTCAGCAGCCCAGTTATGTGCATCCCCAGTTATGTGCATCCCTTCAGCAGCCCAGTTATGTGCTGCTCTTCCAGCCAGGCTCACCTGGCCGAGCAGGATGTAGATGGCAATTAACACTCCATCCAGAGAAAGAGCCGCCAAAGCCCGAAGAAGACGGTCAGGGCACCACCATTCTGATCTACGGCTCTTCCCGTACAACGGAGACGAGGCCCGAGCATCCCTATCTTTGGATGCAACATGCACCTTCCGCCTACCTCGGAAGCCCTCGACTCCGTCTTTTGGATGTAACAGTCACCTTCAAGAGCATCAATGACGACATGGCATCTCATCTTCACCTTCGGGAGCACTTCGTCAACAGAATGCACTCGAATACCCGAGTTCATGTTGCAGGTACGTGAGAGAGCGAGAAACAAACCTTCTCTCTATGCCACTATTTATAGGCCGGGCAGATCAAACCCATGCGCCAAGTAGATGGCTCTCCGAATTCCGTGCAATGAACTCACATTAAATGGATGAACCGGATGCCTCGAATTCAGCCAAACGGCTATTTAAAAACACTCGAGAAGCGAAACAACCGCATCATTAAAGACGTGTCGGATGCGCCGACTGGACAGCGCATCATACCCCTTCAAACACCAAGCGCCTCCCACAGATGCGCCCTCCAGAACCAAGCGCATCACAGAGGATGCGCCCCCATGCATTCCTATACCCAGTGGAATGCCAATCGACGTGCCCCCTCAGCTGTCCATCGAATGTCACAAACATTAAATACTGAACTGACAGAGTTGGCAGCACATATCCCAAAGCCTGAACGGTCGGCAGCTTTTTCAGAAGACGAAGCGTCGGCAACGTCAGCATCATCATGACTTTACCCCGACGGCTACTGCCACGTGGCCACCCAACCATCCGCATGTGCCTCAAAAGCCATGCGCCTCAGACCCTTCACTGATCCCTAAAGACAGAAGAAGAGTCTCCAGTTAAAGCTTTGCATGCGCCTCAAAAGCCATGCGCCCCCGACTGATCTCTGATCCCGAAAGACAGAAGGAAAGTCGCTCGCATGCGCCTCAAAAGCCATGCGCCCAGAATGGTTTGTGACTCCTAAAGGTCACGAGCTAAAATCTTATCATGCGTCCAATCCAAGGCGCATCCCACCAAATCATCCCCCCATCAGATCCGAGATCTCCGAGCCATGAGTCGACGACACATGTCCTTTGACTCAACTCATCTAAGATTTCAGCAACGGAAAGATCTTCTCCTCTGCTACGTGCCGGCTCACAACAACAGTATAAAGAATTCAACCCCTCGAGTAGGGCACATCATCCATGTGCCTCCATCAGCAATCTCCACATGGCGTCCCCACGTACCGGCGAATCCTATATATGTGCGCATGAGCAGCCAACCTGTCCAGTTATAAATAGAGGGATCATTTCCTTCTCACCTACGGACAACACACAGAAAATGCACAATACAGACAACAAAGATATCACCAGAGAGGTAGATACAGACGCTCAACGTCTAGTCCTTCTTTCGGCAAGCTCCAGCACCCAGAGCAATCCAAACCTTCAGAGAACAGATAACCATCGTCAGCTCGTCAACGGAGTCAACGCATTACCACTCGCTCCATTGGCACTAGGGACCCAGAATAAACAAAAGTGTACTCCTAGGACTACATCTAAGTCCTATGTTGTAACACTGTTCTGTTTGTATTAAGATTTGCAATCAAACAATTTTAATGGCAAACAGTGTCATGACGTGTCATGATTGGATCCACTATATTAGTCAGGGATGGGGGTGTTAGCGTAGATATGTGATCAATACCCTATAGTACCACTATTTGTATCACCATTTGTATCACCATTGTATCCACACTGTATAGTGTTAATCATACACTCACGTATGATTAGCCAGGCCAAACATTGTATCAAGTTCTAAGCCGATCACACGTTGAAACTAGTGCTAAACTCATATAGATAGCAGTTCCAGATTTTGTACATGTTATACATTGTTCTCTTGCCTTATCTCATTACAGTTTTGATATATTCTGCCAGGATGCATGTACGCTCTACTTCACCTAGTATATTCTCTCTATCTACTGCTATATTTTCAATGTTGTATAAATAGAACTGTTGTTTGAGATTTTGTACTCGTTTTCGTCCTGACTGGACCTGTTGAAAATATTACAGATGATGAGGAGGGGTGCCCTACCTATTACGGTCCTGATGACGTAGTTGGTATAGAGTTGGATACCCTAGTGCAGCAGGGGCTAGCTCTAGCAGATGAGGCCTTGGGATAGTTTAGCTGGTTCTAGTATAGTACTGGACTCTGTCTCCAGATTACTTTGGCTTGTTATTATTTGCTAGTTGTTTGTATTGAGATTGTTGACTCAGAGATTTAGGACTCGTATTATTCTGTGTTGGATTTTCAGGATAATATTTATAAATCTTGTTGTCTTTATCTTTCAGTATTATTTATCGTCATTCTTAGAGTTTGTGATTGAGTATATTATATTATCATTGCTTGTCCTCTGTTCGGAGTTGACCATTCTCGACAGGGTTTGATGTTATACTATTGATAGATGGTAGACCTAGACAGCGTTCTACGCCATTTCTACGGCGTAGGCTGGGACGTTGTTTCGTACTCGTGCCCTTACCTCGGGTGTGGGTCGTGACACGTCTACAGGCAATGCCGTTACCTGGGTGCGTCTTGGGATCTGTAGCCTGCCGTCGAGTAGGGCACATTTTCAGCACACTGTCATGTGTTGCACCCTTCAAGCTACCTAAGAGTACATTCGTTTCTTGGACGATGTACCCACCTGAATTCAACCCCTAATTTTCAACCCAGGTAACCTGGATGGTCTGCAGGGCTTGTGGCTGTGGAATAATCTCACTGCATCTTGCTAGTAACTAGGCCTGTGATAACCCTAGTTAGTTAAAGTATCAAGCCATAATTCTTGCTTGGCCGTGAAATGATTGGATGGAGTCTAACCAATCTAGTCTTGTCCTGATTCTGTTCCAGATTACTGCATGACCTGAATGCCTGTATTTATTTTACCGATAAATAGTGAGAATTCCAAGCTCGGTTCAGACGAAGGGTTACAACCCCGGTCCTTGTTTGGTTTACGGGTTATAACCTGGCTATCTGAATAGTTTCATGGCTATCGCATCGTATATCACCCTGCGATGCTTTTCTTAACCCTGTCTTATTTACTACTTTATTACTATTGTGCTAATTGCTTATTTTAGTTCCTAAGTGAAGCTTCCTTTGTGGCACTTGCTCTTTCTGGGACCTGACCCAAGTAGTTTTGTATGGCCAGATTTCGGAGCAGCTCCAGAGAATCTACCGACTTTCTAGCCCGATGGTGATGACTAGACGTAACCAGGGCAACGAGTGGATTCATTTTTGATCTCCTACTTTATTGTAAAAATATTCTTTTGAGGCGTTTAGCCGACGAGCACCTGTTTAGCTCGATTGCACTTTCTTACTATCTGCTTACGGGCTGTAACATGATTGACAGATCCTAGGGTTGATCATGTATGACTAAAATTCTTGCTAGTCCTAACATTTTGTAACGACTAGCTTCATGATCAGCTGAATATGTAATATTTGGGATGCCTTATTATTGTATATTTAATGATCATACATCTTGTGACTTCACTTACTTGCTTGTGATTGAGACACTAGGCTTGTTCATGACCATAGGAGACTGTTGGCTTGTAGTAAACCCTCATGTATCTAGACAGCCGTGACCGTATAGCGAGATGGAAATCCATTTCATATACGTAGCTGGCTATGTCTGCCCCCGCTCTCCAGTATTCTGGTTCTGGGGCATGACAATTCCCCCTCCCGACCACTTCGACTTCGTCGTCGCCTTCACCGGTCCCGCCTCCCTCCCGCCTCCACCGGCCCCGCCTCCCCTCTCTTCCTCCTCCTCCTCCTCCTCCTTCTCTCCCTCCTACCGCCGATCGAAACGCTGCCGCCGCCACCTCCTCCCGCCTCTCCCTTCTCCTCTCTCCTCTCCCTCCTCCAGTACGAGGCCCTCGCGGAGGAGCAGGACGACCTCGGAGGCGCGCGGGTGGGAGTGGAGGGGACAAGGCCGTACGGGGCGAGGAATAGGAGGGGTCGGCGGGAGGAGGAGGAGGAGGGGTCGGAGGTAGGAGGGAGAGGAGGGAGGATGAGGAGGAGGGGAGGCGAGGACGGTGGAGACGGGAGGAGGTGGGAGGAGAAGGAGGAGGGGAGGCGGCGGGGAAGTCGAAAGGGTGGGGAGGAGGAAGGGGGTGTGCTAATTGGGGAGGGGTAGAATAGAAAAAAATATTTGGGGTGTGCTTAGTAACTAGTGGGGTGCGAATAGCCGCACTATATATATAAAGCTAATCATATAAATATTTAAATA
Organism: Iris pallida; assembly: GCA_029216955.1. Classification (NCBI taxonomy): domain Eukaryota; kingdom Viridiplantae; phylum Streptophyta; class Magnoliopsida; order Asparagales; family Iridaceae; genus Iris; species Iris pallida. The sequence goes on along the minus strand of JANAVB010038615.1, from coordinate 2,801,886 downwards.
TATATATTGAATAGCAAAATGGGTTATGTGTTTGTGGTAAAAAAATATTTTAATATATTTTTTTTGGTTTAATTATGATAACTAATTTAATTATGGGTTATCATATCTAGGGCCAGCCCATGGGGAAGTCCGGAAAGATCACAGGCTAGGGCAACCCCCCAGGCCCAAAAAAAGAAAAATATTCAAAAGCCCAAATACTTACATTTCAGCTGTTGTGTCCATGGGAGATGGGACAACATGAAGGCTGCCCCACGTGAGCCTGATAGGAGGGGACCATGTGAGCCTTTATTAAAAAAACAAAAATAAAATTAGGATCCTCAAATTCCTAGCTTTGCTCCCAGCCTTCCCTCCGCGGAAGAAGAATATTGCCGCTTTCTGTCAGTTTCTCCTTCCTCCTCCTCCTTATTCTTCTTCTAGTTCTTGGTTTGTAGGAACAATGGCACCTCTAGAAGGGGGTGAATAGAGTGCAGTGGAGAATATTGCTAAAGATTTAACTCTAAGCAGGTGAAGCAATATATATATATATATATATATATATATATATATATATATAAAATAATTGTATATAAGTCAGTAAAATCAGGACGAGAAAATAATACGTAAAGACAGCAGGTTTATACTGGTTTTCCTTTGTGAGTACTAGTCCGGTCTGGAGTACTCACCCGATGTTTGAATCCACTATTTGAAATAGAGATTACACCACGTGTTTTGCTCCGAAGAGCACGCCAACTTCACCACCATCGTGTTTTTATCTGAAGTCCACGAACAAACTTCAACACCTTTCTGAAGAAAGCTTTTATATGCCAAGCTTGTACAACTCGAAACTCCTACTCGGAAACCACCGGCACTTAGAAGAATAGAGTTGACTTGGAGATTTGAAGATTAAAGCTTCGAGAATGGAATATAAAGTTTAGGAATAGATAGAGAAGATGAAGATTGAATCTGTGTTTAGAAATGAAATTTTTTTTTTCTATTTATAGGTTTTTCTAGGACAGAGTTCGGGCAGAACTCGGTATCCTAACGTTCAAAAATTCAAACGTTGGAGATCCACAAGAATAGTTAAAGCTTCTGACCAGGAGTGCATTCTACTGACCGAGTTTGGTTAGCCTAATTCCAGGGCTATTTTGGTTTTTGGATCTGGTTTGGTTTAAAATTGTCACGACCCGCACCCTAAAGAGGGGCACGAGCACGTGGTTACGTCCAGCCTACGCCGCAGAATCGGTGGTAGAATGCTGTATATAGGGTCTGTAAATACTACGTCTAAACAGATAAATGTACCTGTACAGTATATACACTCCGAACGGAGGAATAGGGCAATACTGCCTCAATCACATAATCAAAACTAAGGTAGAAAGCATGGAAAAGAGATATGATAGAAATAAACAGGAAACGAGTCCAAGATGTCCACAAGTCACAGCTAACACAAATCCAGAGTCTCAGAAATATAATAAGTATAAGATACTACAACTGAAATAAACTGCTGGCTCGCAGGCCAGGCAAACCTAACTAATACTAGGCTACTCCGGATGGGCGAAGTCAAGAGGCTCTACCACTAAGCCCCTATCTAGGTCCAGCTCCTCAGACTCTATCCCGTAATAAGTCGGGCAAACACCCTCTAGTCATCTGTAAAATTTGTCAACGTATCCTGTCAGGAAAATGAGCAAGTACAAACACCAACAGCAGTTCCATGTGAATTGAGAAATACTATAAGAGACAGTAATAATGAAATACAAGACAAAGAGTAAAGGCGACTTGGGAACCATTCGAAAGTCAAGTTACAACCCTTAAACCAAACAAGGACCGTGGTTGTAACCCTTCTTCCGAACAGAACCTAGTCCCATAACCAAGGTACAGTATAAGAGACAGATAGAGCATATGAGAATGAATCGTAGCATGGTGAAAGTACAGTAAGTAAAGCTGAAACTGGAATGTAAGACATGACAAATAAAGTAAAAGGTGTTTTGAATTATTAGAGTGATATGTGATCGGCTAAAGGGAGAGCATAGCCAAGTTATCCACTTGGCACGGCAATCCGCGGTGAACTCAACGGAGAATTATGCCGTCCAACCTGGATAACCGGGAGTGAGGTATCTGCGACACCCTACGTGGAGTGAGGGTGACGCTAGCAATGTATAGTTATAATAGGGTTTGATCACATAACCCCTAATAATTTCCCCATTTTCCCTGAATAGTATAAATGGATCCGGTCATGACACGTCATGACACGGGATTCCCTAAGAGGAGAGCTAGTCCGCTTCAGGAATCGGCGTCAATACAAGTACAAGAATCAAGACCAAGCAAGTACCAATATCCCAAGAGATCCAGGAATGACATCTCATGACCAGAATCCGTTAATACTAGTCCGTGAACTATCGTGTCGAGAATCAAGTAAGACACTACGACTGAATCGGATATAGTAGATATCAAGATAATGAAAACTATCAGTGAATGTACTCGCCTGTGGTCCTGAGCTGATAGAGTGAACAGACGCTCAGAGCGATCACAGACCTAAGACAAGATATTATGAGTCAAACAGGACTAAATACTGAAAAAGAAAACTAATACAAGCCATGAATGCAAGTCTAAGTCAAAACTAGGTCAATCTAGGTCTAACTGAGTCATACTAGGCCTTACTGGTTCATACTAGGTCATACTAGGTCACTGAAAGTCATTCCAAGTCAAACTAGGTCAATCGGGATCAACGGTTGACTTACAGTTGACTTTTGGTCAAAAAGTCAACTCTGTTCAACACTAGGTCAAACTGCTCTAATATTGACCAACTGTTGACTTTCAGTCAACTGGTCAACTCTGGGTTGGTTTCGGTCAAATCGGGTCGCTTTAAGGCTAAGTTTGACCTTCGGTTGACTTTTGTTGACTTTTGGTCCAAAACGGTCAACCGACGTCAAAACTAGTCTTAGAGTACCATATTTGATCATTACCAACCACGGGGATCAAGTTCTAACACTATCTTAGGCTTCTAACACAAGTATCCTATTTCTAGGCAAAACTAGGATTTACCCTATTCTACGTCATGAATTTATCCTTCTATCTACCACACTCACCCCACCACTCATACACAACACTCCAAGACACCTCACCCTCATATAGACCTCTCTATAAGTTTTCTAATAGGTTTCCTACTAGTTTTGCACATAGGCTAACTATAGGCACTCACTAATAGGTTCTCACACACACACACACAACTCACAAAACACCTCACAACTACACACACACAAACAACTAATTTGTGGACTGATTTGAATGGCAATAATGGACTGAAATGGACAGCCCCTATTCCCTTCTCATACATCACACAACCACCACCAATATATATACATACATCTCTATATAACCTACAACTATATATATATAACAATACATATATATCTATCTATATATATATAACTAGGTAGATGAAAACCATTAGACTAAAACTCACAACCAAAATCCCTCTCCTCAAATTCTGGCCGAACCTGGGAGCACTCTCCCCCCCCCCCCCCCCCCCCCCCCCTCAAACATCACCACAACACCATATAACACATATATATATCCCTTATATATATATATATATATATATATATATATATATATATATATATATGTATATATATATATATATATATATATATCAATATCTATATATCTATATGTATATAACTAAATATACATAACAATTAGGCTTGCAACCACAACCAAAACTCCCCCCAACCACCAGGCCGAAAATGACAGCCCTCCCATGCCAAAGAACAACATCATAAGAACACATAAAAGTCACCATATATATATATATATAGAATGATATATATATAACTATATATATACCAATACACATAGAAATAATATGATACATTAAGATACTCACATGAATCCTCTCTACAACATGAAAAATCTGAGATAATATTAAGAAACACGCAAAAACAATATTTAAACATCATCCATAGGTCAAAAAGGGGGGTTTTCCTATTGGGACACAAACCTACAAGTGGACACTCCTAAAAATGTCCAAAGGACACAAAAATGGTTTCTAATGATGGCACCACCATGAGAATCATCATGAAGGGTTCCTACACGATCTACATGAGAAAAGAAGGAGTTTTGGAGAAGAAATCACCTTGGTTGGAGAAGGAAAATCAATGGAGCTTCTTTAAGGAGATGGAGCCTTTGGGGAAGAAGAAGAAAAAGTGGATGAGGATGAAATGGAAAGGTGGTTTTCTCTCTCCTCCCCACTCCAACACTATGGCCGGCCACATTGGTATTTTTGTCCTATTTGGGAAATTACAAGTTTGCCCTCATATCATTTAAATGGCTAATAAATAGGTTATGGTTAAACCGGGGGTAGTTTAGTCAAACCGAAACCACTAATCTCTAACTAATTATTAACTAAAATAATAGTCTAGTCTCTAACCAAAATATCTAACATGTGGGCCATGGCTAGCTAGTGTGTGGGCCCGCTAAGGTCAAAATACCCCGGGTCCCCGAAACAAGTCAAAACAAGTCGAAATGAATTGAAATTCGAACCCGATTCAAATAACCCCAAAATAATATAAATAATAAATAAATAATTTCAAAATAATTTTTAAAGTGGAAAATTACCAAAATACGCCTGTTTGTGAAAAGTGGGGGTGACAAATCTATCCACCTTAAAAATTTCGTCCTCGAAATTAAAACAAAGCAATCACAGAAAAACACATGCAGAAAACAATCCCTCTCGAATACCTCAAAAAATTTTTTTTTTTGCAAAAATAAGAATCTCTTAAGACACAACAATACTTGCAAATAAAAACTGTTACGTGTCCGACACGGACACGAAACCATCACAGAATCTCACCTATCAAAAGCCAAATCAACAATCACCAATACAAAATAACAAGATAAATCAAAGAGATCCAATGACCAAAATACCCTTGGGCCAGAAATGATACTGAAAACATCCTAATCACATGGTTAGGCTCTAGGTCAAACAGTCTCTAAGGTTTCACTAATAAAACATCAAATCACAAATTATGGCTTAAAAATTTAAAATGATTAAAATCTCCGAAATCAAAGCATGAATTAAATCACAATAATTAAATGACTAAAATTATAGCATTTTAAAATTATACTCAAATAGAAACTAGGTGCTACAAGCCTATCCACCTTAAAAATTTCATCCTCAAAAATTAAAACAAGTAACTACAGAAAATTTTATGCAATTCGATAATCGTATGCGTCTGTCCAAAATCATGATACTCAGAATCTCTGTCATGCCAGTGAGCAAGGCTACGATAATCACAGAGTCCTCGACTATGGTACATACCTCTAGAATCATGGTATTTAAAATTTTTGTATTGCCGCATGCTTGGCAGCGAAAACCTTAAATTCCCACACCCGAGAAATACGACCATAATCCGACTATATGTCCTCACTATGCCTGTTAGCATGACCCTAGAGGATTCTAAAATCTCATAATCGAGACGGCCTAGCCCATACGACTTATCTCAAAAATCACATCACAAGAGCAAATTTTCATCAAACAGACAAGGAACAGATGGAATCGAATTTCAAACAGTAAATAAGGAAGCAAATGCGGAAAGGAGATAGAAGGATCGGAACCTGCACTCTGCTCTGCTACTGCCTGAGAGGGCTCAACTGTCATGGCGAATGCATGCCCCTGCTGGCCTCCTCTAGCCTGCTGCACGCCGTCCTGGTCTCTTCGGATTCCACTAGCGTGGCAATCCCTCAGCTGGTGGTCAGGCGCCCCACAGTACAAGCAGACGCCCAACCTCTTCCTACAAACCTCTCGAGTGTGCCCTATCTTCTTGCAGAAAGTACACTGGACGACCTGCCTCTTGCCCTGACCTTGATGTTGGTCGTCACGTGCTGGTGCCTGATGTACTCTGTCCGCAGGGGCTCCCCTCTGGTGCTGCTGAAAATGCTGCTGCTGCGTCTGAAGTGGAGGACCTCTCTGCTGAACTGCTGGTCCTCTGGCTGGCTGTCCTCTGTCATGAACTCCCTTGCCTCCGCGAATACGGCAGTCCTTCAGCTGGTGATCGGACGCCCCACAGTATAAGCAAGCGCCCAATCTCTTCCTACAAGCCTCTCCAGTGTGCCCTGGCTTCCCGCAATAGTGGCACTGTGATGCTGGCCTCTGTCTCTGACACTGATACTGAATTGGGGTATCTTGAACTGTACCCGGTACAACCCTCTCAAGTGCTACCATCACCCGTCGATGGGAGTTCTCCATAGTCTGTCTCAGCACCTCTGTCTGGCGCTGCTGCGTCTGCAACATCTGCTGCAGGAGTGCCATCATCCCCTGGGTGTCTGTCGGTAGCTGAGGCGGCGGTGGAAGAATGTCTGGAATGATCATAGACGGTCCCGCTGCTGGAGGTGGAAGACCTCCTGGGATTGTCGCTGCTGGTGCTGCTGCTGCTGCTCCCGCCGGAAGGGCACGAACTGATGGGGCTGCTCCTCCAGCTGGAGGTAGAAGACCTCCGGGAACTGCCGCTGCTACTCCTGCCTGAATGGCAGGAACTGATGCTACTGCACTCTAAGACTGTCGGTCCCGTAGCCGGAGGTGGAGGACCTCCCTGATCTGACCTCCCTGGAACTGAGCTAGGGCCCGCTGCCTGAGAACGAGTGACTGTCATCCTGAAGACGAATTGAACCCAAGAGATCAATATGGCACATGAAAGGATATTATCAAAGGAGGACAATTGAATTCAAATACAAAAAGAGTTGTCATGGTAATCAAAAGATCAGAGTTTTTCCTAAAATGTGATTGAGTAACTCCTATCATACCCTAGTCCTATATCCTAATCGCAGGCTCGTAATTAGCACTCTAAGTCGAGCACCATTACGAGTTCGCACTAGTTGCGACACTGACCTGCATGGGCCACCACAAAAACGTGTCACGACCCGCACCCTAAAGTGGGGCACGAGCACGTGGTTACGTCCAGCCTACGCCGCAGAATCGACGGTAGAACGCTGTATATAGGGTCTGTAAATACTACGTCTAAACAGATAAATGTACCTGTACAGTATATACACTCCGAACGGAGGAATAGGGCAATACTGCCTCAATCACATAATCAAAACTAAGGTAGAAAGTATGGAAAAGAGATATGATAGAAATAAACAGGAAACGAGTCCAAGATGTCCACAAGTCACAGCTAAACAAATCCAGAGTCTCAGAAATATAATAAGTATAAGATACTATAACTGAAATAAACTGCTGGTGTCACGACCCGCACCCTGATTAGGGGCACGAGAAGCGGTTACGTCCAGCCTACGCCGCAGAATCGGCGGTAGAACGCTGTATATAGGGTCTGTAAATGCTACGTCTAAACAGATAAATGTACCTGTGCAGTATATACACTCCGAACGGAGGAATAGGGCAATACTGCCTCAATCACATAATCAAAACTAAGGTAGAAAGCATGAAAAAAGATATGATAGTAATAAACAGGAAACGAGTCCAGAAAGTATCAACAAGTCACAGCTAACACAAGTCCAAGTCTCAGAAATATAATATAAGTACTACAACTGAAATGTAAACAGCTGGCTCGCAGGCCAGGCAAACCTACTAGCTAAGCTACTCTGGATGGGCAAAGTCAAGAGGCTCTACTAATAAGCCTCTATCTAAGTCATGCTCCTCGGTCTCTGCCCCGTAATAAGTAGGGCAGTCATCCTCTAAGTCATCTGTAAAATTTTTCAACGTATCCTGTCAGAAAAATGAGCAAGTACAAAACACCAACAGCAGTTCCATATGAATTGAGAAATACTATAAGAAACGGTAATAATGAAATACAAGACAAAGAGTAAAGGCGACTTGGGAACCATTCGAAAGCCGAGTTACAACCCTTAAACCAAACAAGGACCGGGGTTGTAACCCTTCTTCCGAACAGAACCTAGTCCCATAACCAAGGTACAGTATAAGAGACAGATAGAGCATATGAGAATGAATCGTAGCATGGTGAAAGTACAGTAAGTAAAGCTGAAATTGGAAATGTACATCATGATGTGAGTACTGTAAAGGGCGATAATGTATATGTACATATAGGATGACTTGGGAACTATTCGGAAGCCGAGTTACAACCCTTAAACCAAACAAGGATCGGGGTTGTAACCCTTCTTCCGAACAGAACCTAGTCTCCTAAGATAAAAATATAAAAGGTGCCTTGAATTATTAGTGCGTCATGTGATCGGCTTGGGAAGGCTTTCCATCTGACCGGCTATGAACCATGATGAAACGATAAGGCCGGTCACCATGGAAAGCCATGAACCGTGGGATCAGGCTTTACCCGTCGTGAGGTGAGGGTATAGCTATTAACCATGAGTACAATAGAACCATGAGTACCATAAAACCATGTGGGAAATGATCACACAACCACCAATAACTCCCCATCCCCCGACTAGTATAAAGGATCCGGACATAACACGTCATGACACGAGATTCAAAAGCAGGTGATCAGCCCACTCCCAAGTCCATGTCTATACAAGTACAAGTAACAAGTCAAGTCATGTACCAATATACCAAGTAATCCAGGAACAACATCTCATGACAGGATCCGACGTATACTAGTCCGTGAACCGTCGTGTCAGGAATCAAGTATAACACTACAACTGAATCGGATATAGTAGATATCAAGACAATAAAAACTATCAGTAAATGTACTCGCCTGTGGTCCTGAGCTGATAGGGTGAACAGATGCTCAGAGCGATCACAGACCTAAGATAAGATACTATAAGTCAAACAGGACTAAATGCTGAAAAGGAAACTGATACAAGCCATGAATGCAAGTCTAAGTCAAACTAGGTCAATCTAGGTCTAACTGAGTCATACTAGGTCTTACTGGTTCATACTAGGTCATACTAGGTCACTGGAAGTCATTCCAAGTCAAACTAGGTCAATCGGGATCGACGGTTGACTTACAGTTGACTTCGGTCAAAAAGTCAACTCTGGTCAACCCTGGTCAACTATGGTCAACTATGGTCAAACCTAGGTCAAACTGGTCTAATGTTGACCAACTGTTGACTTTCAGTCAACTGGTCAAGTCTCGGTTGGTTTCGGTCAAATCGGGTCGCTTTAAGGCTAAGTTTGACCTTCGGTTGACTTTTGTTGACTTTTGGTCAAAACGGTCAACCGATGTCAAAACTAGTCTTAGAGTACCATATTTGATCATTACCAACCACGGGGATCAAGTTCTAACACTATCTTAGGCTTCTAACACAAAATCCCACTTCTAGGCAAAAACTAGCATTTACCCTTTTTCCTATTTCTACTCCATGAATTTACCCTTCTATCTACCACACTCACCCACACTCATACACAACACTCACACACAACACCTCACCCTCACATAGACCTCTCTACAAGTCTCCTAATAGGTTTCCTATTAGTTTGCACATAGGCTAACTATAGACACTCACTAATAGGTTCTCACACACACACACAACTCATAAATGCTCCTCACAACTACACACACACACAACTAACTAATATGGACTGTTTTTGGACAGCCCCTAACCCTCTCTCAACATCACACAACATCCACCATCATCTATATATATTCCCACACAATTAAACCACATATATATACCAATATATATATATATATAACAACATATATATATATATCAACATATATAATACTAGTTGTATACTTAAATAGAATTGAACTCCCAACCAACTCTCAATCAAAACTCCTACAAAATCTGAACCAAACCTGGGATTAAGTTTTCTCCCCTTCAAACATCACCACAACACCATATTTTTCATATAAATATACCCCTTATACAACCATATATATATATATATATATATATATATCAATATATATATATATATATCAATATATATATATATATATAGGTGCATAAAACTAATAGTACAACACCAATAACTTGCAAAACTCAACCAAACTCCAACCATATCAAATCAGCCCAAATCTGGCCGAAATTCACAGCCCTCTAATTGTCCCATAACCCATCACAACATCACATAAATTAATCACCATATATATATATATATATATATATATATATATATATATATATATATATATATATATATATATAATGATATATATATAACTATATATACACCAAAACACATAGAAATAATATGATACATTAAGATACTCTCATGGATCATCTCTACAACATGTAAAATCTGAGATTAAATGGAAAAACACACAAAAGCAATATTTTAACATCATTCATGGATCAAAAAGGGGGCCTTTTCCTAATAGGACACAAGCCTACAAGTGGACACTCCTAAAAATGTCTAAAGGACACAAAAATGGTTTCTAATGATGGAATCATCCTAAGAATCATCATGGGGGGTTCCTACATGATCTACATGAGAAAAGAATAGGTTTTGGGGAAGGAATCACCTTGGTTTGAGAGCTAAAATCAATGGAGCTTTCAAAAGCAAATGGAGCCTTTGGAGAAGAAGAAGAAATGGATTGGAATGAAATGAAAAAGTGATTTTTTTTTCTCTCTCCACCCTATCACCATGTTGTGGCCGGCCATATGGAGCTTTCCCCCCTATTTGTCCTATATGGATAATTACAAGTTTGCCCTCCAATTAATTAAATGGTCCAAAAATGGGAAATGGTTAAACCGGGAGTAGTTTAGTCAAACTGAAACCACTAATCTCTAACTAATAATTAACTAAAATAATGGTCTAGTCTCTAACAAAAATATCTAACATGTGGGCCATGGTTAGCTAGTGTGTGGGCCCGCTAAGGTCAAAATACCCCGGGTCCCCGAAACAAGTCAAAACAAGTCGAAACGAATTGAAATTCGAACCCGATTCAAATAACCCCAAAATAATACAAATAATAAATAAATAATTTTAAAATAATTTTTAAAGTAGAAAATTACCAAAATACCTCTGTTTGTGAAAACTGGGGGTGACAAATCTATCCACCTTAAAAAAAATTTCGTCCTCGAAATTAAAACCAACAATAGTAAAATCTCAAATTCACAAGTCATGGCAAAAAAAAAATTTAAATGATTAAAATCTCAAAAATCAAAGCAAGAACTAAATGACTAAATTTATAAATTTTAAAATACTCACAATATAAGTCTATCTACCTTAAAAGAATCATTCAAAAACTTAAAACGAAGCAACACAAAACACAAAAAAATTTTTTGCAATTTGATAATCGTACGCGTCTGTCCAATAATCATGATACTCAGAATCTCTGTCATGCCAGTGAGCAAGGCTACGATAATCACAGAGTCCTCAACTATGGTACATACCTCTAGAATCATGGTATTTAAAATTTTCGCATTGTCGCATGCTTGGCAGCGAAAACCTTAAATTTCCACACCCGAGAAATATGACCATAATCCGACTATATGTCCTCACTATGCCTGCTAGCATGACCCTAGAGGATTCTAAAATCTCATAATCGAGGCGACCTAGCCCATACGACTTATCTCAAAAAAAAATCACACCACAAGAACAACTTTTATCAAACAGACAAGGAACAGATGGAATCGGAATTCAAACAGTAATAAGGAAGCAAATGCGGAAAGAAGATCGAAAGATCGGAACCTGCACTCTGCTCTGCTACTGCCTGAGTGGGCTCAACTGCCATGGTGAAAGCATGCCCCTGCTGGCCTCCTCTAGCCTGCTGAACTCTGTCCTGGCCTGTCTGGCTAGCTGCACGGACAGCACAGTCCCTCACCCGGTGGTCTGGAGCTCCACAGAATAAACAGACTCCCAGCTTCATCCTGCAAACCTCCCGGATGTGCCCCATCTTCCTGCAGAAGGTACACTGGACATCCTGTCTCCGACCCTGTCCCTGGTGCGGCTGGGCACGCGCCGGTGCCTGCTGGATCTGCAACTGAGGCTGATGCTGCTGGAACTGCCTCTGCTGGAAATATGGGCGCTTCGCTGGCCCCGCACTCGAACTGGCTCCCAAGACATCACTGCCCCTCTTCGGCTTGAGGCCGAAGTCCTCCTCAGCAATCTGAGCCTCCATCAGGACCTGCTCAAATGTCGCGTCTCGTCGCCCAGATGTGCGAGTGCGCACTGCATGAATGAGACCCCTCATGAACTTCCGGGCCTTGCACCCCTCATCCTGAATCAGACTGGGTGCAAACCTACTCAGGCGGAAGAACTCCGCTGCATACTCGTCCACTGACGAGCTCCCCTGCACCAAGCTGACAAACTGTCCCTCCAGAGCCGTCAAGGCTACATCCGGGTAGAACTTCTCCTTAAAGAGTTTCCTGAAATCCTCCCAGGATATACCTCGAACCGACGCACGCAGATCCGTGCGGTACCATGTCAATGCTATGTCGAAAAACTGGCTCGCTGCAGAAGCCACCCATAGAGCTCTCGGAACCTCGGCCAACTCTAAGCTCCGCTGGACGTCCTCCAGCCAGTCGTCCGCATATAGGATACCCTCGGTACCCCTGAAATCTCGCGGGCCCATCTTCCGGAAGTCGAGATGTGTACCGGGCCTCCTCTGGCCTGCTGCTGTGCTGGTGCTCCCTCAGCTGTAGTCGGTGCACCCCTCTCCACTGCTGCCATGGCTAGCTGGTGCGAGTTCTCCATGGTCTGTCTTAGAACCTCTGTCTGGCGCTGCTGTGTCTGCAACATCTGCTGCAGGAGGGCCATCATCCCCTGGGTGTCTGCCGGTAGCTGGGGCTGCGGTGGAAGAATGTCTAGGATGACCATAGACGGTCCCGCTGCTGAAGGTGGAAGACCTCCAGGGATCGTCGCTGCTGGTACTGCTGCTGCTGCTCCCGCCGGAAGGGCAGGAACTGATGGGGCTGCTCCCCCAGCTGGAGGTGGAAGACCTCCGGGAACTGCCACCTCTACTCCTGCCTGAAGGGCAGGAACCGATGCTGCTGTACTCTCTACTGTCGGTCCCGTAGCCGGAGGTGGAGGACCTCCCTGATCTGACCTCCCTGGAACTGAGCTAGGGCCCGCTGCCTGAGATCGTGTGACTGTCATCCTGAAGATGAATGGAACCCAAAAGATCAATATGGCACATGATAGGAATATCAAATACGGACAATTAAATTCAATACAAGGAATTTGTCATGGTAATCAAAAGATCAGAATCTCCTAACATGTGATTGAGTAACTCCTATCATACCCTAATCCTATATCCTAATCGCAGGCTCGTAATTAGCACTCTAAGTCGAGCACCATTACGAGTTCGCACTAGTTGTGACACTGACCTGCATGGGCCACCACAAAAACGTGTCACGACCCGTACCCTGATTAGGGGCACGAGAAGCGGTTACGTCCAGCCTACGCCGCAGAATCGGCGGTAGAACGCTGTATATAGGGTCTGTAAATGCTACGTCTAAACAGATAAATGTACCTGTGCAGTATTTACACTCCGAACGGAGGAATAGGGCAATACTGCCTCAATCACATAATCAAAACTAAGGTAGAAAGCATGGAAAAAGATATGATAGTAATAAACAGGAAACGAGTCCAGAAAGTATCAACAAGTCACAGCTAACACAAGTCCAAGTCTCAGAAATATAATATAAGTACTACAACTGAAATGTAAACAGCTGGCTCGCAGGCCAGGCAAACCTACTAGCTAAGCTACTCTGGATGGGCAAAGTCAAGAGGCTCTACTAATAAGCCTCTATCTAAGTCATGCTCCTCGGTCTCTGCCCCGTAATAAGTAGGGCAGTCATCCTCTAAGTCATCTGTAAAATTTGTCAACGTATCCTGTCAGGAAAATGAGCAAGTACAAAACACCAATAGCAGTTCCATGTGAATTGAGAAATACTATAAGAAACGGTAATAATGAAATACAAGACAAAGAGTAAAGGCGACTTGGGAACCATTCGAAAGCCGAGTTACAACCCTTAAACCAAACAAGGACCGGGGTTGTAACCCTTCTTCCGAACAGAACCTAGTCCCATAACCAAGGTACAGTATAAGAGACAGATAGAGCATATGAGAATGAATCGTAGCATGGTGAAAGTACAGTAAGTAAAGCTGAAACTGGAAATGTATATCATGATGTGAGTACTGTAAAGGGCGATAATGTATATGTATATATAGGATGACTTGGGAACTATTCGGAAGCCGAGTTACAACCCTTAAACCAAACAAGGACCGGGGTTGTAACCCTTCTTCCGAACAGAACCTAGTCTCCTAAGATAAAAATATAAAAGGTGCCTTGAATTATTAGTGCGTCATGTGATCGGCTTGGGAAGGCTTTCCATCGGACCGGCTATGAACCATGATGAAACGATAAGGCCGGTCACCATGGAAAGCCATGAACCGTGGGATCAGGCTTTACCCATCGTGAGGTGAGGGTATAGCTATTAACCATGAGTACAATAGAACCATGAGTACCATAAAACCATATGGGAAATGATCACACAACCACCAATAACTCCCCATCCCCCGACTAGTATAAAGGATCCGGACATAACACGTCATGACACGAGATTCAAAAGCAGGTGATCAGCCCACTCCCAAGTCCATGTCTATACAAGTACAAGTAACAAGTCAAGTCATGTACCAATATACCAAGTAATCCAGGAACAACATCTCATGACAGGATCCGACGTATACTAGTCCGTGAACCGTCGTGTCAGGAATCAAGTATAACACTACAACTGAATCGGATATAGTAGATATCAAGACAATAAAAACTATCAGTGAATGTACTCGCCTGTGGTCCTGAGCTGATAGGGTGAACAGATGCTCAGAGCGATCACAGACCTAAGATAAGATACTATAAGTCAAACAGGACTAAATGCTAAAAAGGAAACTGATACAAGCCATGAATGCAAGTCTAAGTCAAACTAGGTCAATCTAGGTCTAACTGAGTCATACTAGGTCTTACTGGTTCATACTAGGTCATACTAGGTCACTGGAAGTCATTCCAAGTCAAACTAGGTCAATCGGGATCGACGGTTGACTTACAGTTGACTTCGGTCAAAAAGTCAACTCTGGTCAACCCTGGTCAACTATGGTCAACTATGGTCAAACCTAGGTCAAACTGGTCTAATGTTGACCAACTGTTGACTTTCAGTCAACTGGTCAAGTCTCGGTTGGTTTCGGTCAAATCGGGTCGCTTTAAGGCTAAGTTTGACCTTCGGTTGACTTTTGTTGACTTTTGGTCAAAACGGTCAACCGACGTCAAAACTAGTCTTAGAGTACCATATTTGATCATTACCAACCACGGAGATCAAGTTCTAACACTATCTTAGGCTTCTAACACAAAATCCCACTTCTAGGCAAAAACTAGCATTTACCCTTTTTCCTATTTCTACTCCATGAATTTACCCTTCTATCTACCACACTCACCCACACTCATACACAACACTCACACACAACACCTCACCCTCACATAGACCTCTCTACAAGTCTCCTAATAGGTTTTCTATTAGTTTGCACATAGGCTAACTATAGACACTCACTAATAGGTTCTCACACACACACACAACTCACAAATGCTCCTCACAACTACACACACACACAACTAACTAATATGGACTGTTTTTGGACAGCCCCTAACCCTCTCTCAACATCACACAACATCCACCATCATCTATATATATTCCCACACAATTAAACCACATATATATACCAATATATATATATAACAACATATATATATATATATCAACATATATAATACTAGTTGTATACTTAAATAGAATTGAACTCCCAACCAACTCTCAATCAAAACTCCTACAAAATCTGAACCAAACCTGGGATTAAGTTTTCTCCCCTTCAAACATCACCACAACACCATATTTTTCATATAAATATACCCCTTATACAACCATATATATATATATATATATATATATATCAATATATATATATATATATATAGGTGCATAAAACTAATAGTACAACACCAATAACTTGCAAAACTCAACCAAACTCCAACCATATCAAATCAGCCCAAATCTGGCCGAAATTCACAGCCCTCTAATTGTCCCATAACCCATCACAACATCACATAAATTAATCACCATTTATATATATATATATATATATATATATATATATATATATATATATATATAGAATGATATATATATAACTATATATACACCAAAACACATAGAAATAATATGATACATTAAGATACTCTCATGGATCATCTCTACAACATGTAAAATCTGAGATTAAATGGAAAAACACACAAAAGCAATATTTTAACATCATTCATGGATCAAAAAGGGGGCCTTTTCCTAATAGGACACAAGCCTACAAGTGGACACTCCTAAAAATGTCTAAATGACACAAAAATGGTTTCTAATGATGGAATCACCCTAAGAATCATCATGGGGGGTTCCTACATGATCTACATGAGAAAAGAATAGGTTTTGGGGAAGGAATCACCTTGGTTTGAGAGCTAAAATCAATGGAGCTTTCAAAAGCAAATGGAGCCTTTGGAGAAGAAGAAGAAATGGATTGGAATGAAATGAAAAAGTGATTTTTTTTCTCTCTCCACCCTATCACCATGTTGTGGCCGGCCATATGGAGCTTTCCCCCCTATTTGTCCTATATGGATAATTACAAGTTTGCCCTCCAATTAATTAAATGGTCCAAAAATGGGAAATGGTTAAACCGGGGGTAGTTTAGTCAAACCGAAACCACTAATCTCTAACTAATAATTAACTAAAATAATGGTCTAGTCTCTAACCAAAATATCTAACATGTGGGCTATGGTTAGCTAGTGTGTGGGCCCGCTAAGGTCAAAATACCCCGGGTCCCCGAAACAAGTCGAAACGAATTGAAATTCGAACCCGATTCAAATAACCCCAAAATAATACAAATAATAAATAAATAATTTTAAAATAATTTTTAAAGTGGAAAATTACCAAAATACCCCTGTTTGTGAAAACTGGGGGTGACAGCTGGCTCGCAGGCCAGGCAAACCTAACTAATACTAGGCTACTCCGAGTGGGCGAAGTCAAGAGGCTCTACCACTAAGCCCCTATCTAGGTCAAGCTCCTCAGACTCTATCCCGTAATAAGTCGGGCAAACACCCTCTAGTCATCTGTAAAATTTGTCAACGTATCCTGTCAGGAAAATGAGCAAGTACAAACACCAACAGCAGTTCCATGTGAATTGAGAAATACTATAAGAGACAGTAATAATGAAATACAAGACAAAGAGTAAAGGCGACTTGGGAACCATTCGAAAGCCGAGTTACAACCCTTAAACCAAACAAGGACCGGGGTTGTAACCCTTCTTCCGAACAGAACCTAGTCCCATAACCAAGGTACAGTATAAGAGACAGATAGAGCATATGAGAATGAATCATAGCATAGTGAAAGTACAGTAAGTAAAGCTGAAACTGGAATGTAAGACATGACAAATAAAGTAAAAGGTGTTTTGAATTATTAGAGTGATATGTGATCGGCTAAAGGGAGAGCATAACCAAGTTATCCACTTGGCACGGCAATCCGCGGTGAACTCAACGGAGAATCATGCCGTCCAACCTGGATAACCGGGAGTGAGGTATCTGCGACACCCTACGTGGAGTGAGGGTGACGCTAGCAATGTATAGTTACAATAGGGTTTGATCACATAACCCCTAATAATTCCCCCATTTTCCCCGAATAGTATAAATGGATCCGGTCATGGCACGTCATGACGCGGGATTTCCTAAGAGGGGAGCTAGTCCTCTTCAGGAATCGGCATCAATACAAGTACAAGAATCAAGACCAAGCAAGTACCAATATCCCAAGAGATCCAGGAATGACATCTCATGACCAGAATCCGTTAATACTAGTCCGTGAACTATCGTGTCGAGAATCAAGTAAGACACTACGACTGAATCGGATATAGTAGATATCAAGACAATGAAAACTATCAGTGAATGTACTCGCCTGTGGTCCTGAGCTGATAGAGTGAACAGACGCTCAGAGCGATCACAGACCTAAGACAAGATATTATGAGTCAAACAGGACTAAATACTGAAAAAGAAAACTAATACAAGCCATGAATGCAAGTCTAAGTCAAAATTAGGTCAATCTAGGTCTAACTGAGTCATACTAGGCCTTACTGGTTTATACTAGGTCATACTAGGTCACTGGAAGTCATTCCAAGTCAAACTAGGTCAATCGGGATTAACGGTTGACTTACAGTTGACTTTTGGTCAAAAAGTCAACTCTGGTCAACCCTAGGTCAAACTGGTCTAATGTTGACCAACAGTTGACTTTCAGTCAAATGGTCAACTCTGGGTTGGTTTCGGTCAAATCGGGTCGCTTTAAGGCTAAGTTTGACCTTCGGTTGACTTTTGTTGACTTTTGGTCCAAAACGGTCAACCGACGTCAAAACTAGTCTTAGAGTACCATATTTGATCATTACCAACCACGGGGATCAAGTTCTAACACTATCTTAGGTTTCTAACACAAGTATCCTATTTCTAGGCAAAACTAGGATTTACCCTATTCTACGTCATGAATTTACCCTGCTATCTACCACACTCACCCCACCACTCATACACAACACTCCAAGACACCTCACCCTCACATAGACCTCTCTATAAGTTTCCTAATAGGTTTCCTACTAGTTTTGCACATAGGCTAACTATAGGCACTCACTAATAGGTTCTCACACACACACACAACTCACAAAACATCTCACAACTACACACACACAAACAACTAATTTGTGGACTGATTTGAATGGCAATAATGGACTGAAATGGACAGCCCCTATTCCCTTCTCATACATCACACAACCACCACCAATATATATACATACATCTCTATATAACCTACAACTATATATATATATATATATATATATATATATATATATATATATATATATATATATATATATATATATATAACTAGGTAGATGAAAACCATTAGACTAAAACTCACAACCAAAATCCCTCTCCTCAAATTCTGGCCGAACCTGGGAGCACTCTCCCCCCCCCCCCCCCCCCCCCCCCCCCCTCAAACATCACCACAACACCATATAACACATATATATATCCCTTATATAACCATATATATATATATATATATATATATATATATATATATATATATATATATATATATATATATATATATATATATATATAACTAAATATACATAACAATTAGGCTTGCAACCACAACCAAAACTCCCCCCAACCACCAGGCCGAAAATGACAGCCCTCCCATGCCAAAGAACAACATCACAACAACACATAAAAGTCACCATATATATATATATATATATATATATATATATATATATATATATATATATATATAAAACTATATATATACCAATACACATAGAAATAATATGATACATTAAGATACTCACAAAATGAAAAATCTGAGATAATATTAAGAAACACACAAAAACAATATTTAAACATCATCCATAGGTCAAAAAGGAGGTTTTTCCTATTGGGACACAAACCTACAAGTGGACACTCCTAAAAATGTCCAAAGGACACAAAAATGGTTTCTAATGATGGCACCACCATGAGAATCATCATGAAGGGTTCCTACATGATCTACATGAGAAAAGAAGGAGTTTTGGAGAAGAAATCACCTTGGTTGGAGAAGGAAAATCAATGGAGCTTCTTTAAGGAGATGGAGCCTTTGGGGAAGAAGAAGAAAAAGTGGATGAAGATGAAATGGAAAGGTGGTTTTCTCTCTCCTTCCCACTCCAACACTATGGCCGGCCACATTGGTGTTTTTGTTCTATTTGGAAAATTACAAGTTTGCCCTCCTATCATTTAAATGGCTAATAAATAGGTTATGGTTAAACCGGGGGTAGTTTAGTCAAACCGAAACCACTAATCTCTAACTAATTATTAACTAAAATAATAGTCTAGTCTCTAACCAAAATATCTAACATGTGGGCCATGGCTAGCTAGTGTGTGGGCCCGCTAAGGTCAAAATATCCCGGGTCCCCGAAACAAGTCAAAACAAGTCGAAATAAATTGAAATTCGAACCCGATTCAAATAACCCCAAAATAATACAAATAATAAATAAATAATTTTAAAATAATTTTTAAAGTGAAAAATTACCAAAATACCCCTGTTTGTGAAAACTGGGGGTGACAAAAATCAAATCAAGAATGGGTTTGGTTTAGGATAGTTTCTAATTGCCACTGATCCCGATTCAGAAATAATCTAGACTCAGTAAATAGAAAAATACAGAATAAATAATAAAATCTCAGAGACGACGCAATCTGCATTCTTCGTTTCTTTTCATATTGAGATCGAAGTTTTAAGACACTTATCGAAATCAGTTTGACTATGGCTAAATGTACCAACATGGTTAACACTTAAAATCTTTAGTGAATGTATGATTCTAATTCTATGAATATTTATTGTGAAGTCCAGTTCAGTCAGGACTTGGGAGGAGGGGATTTGGAAAGTCGGAGACGGAGTGAATATTTATTGTGAATGGCTTTTATGAATGTTTATTGATTTATGAATGTTTTTTTGAATGTTTAGGAATGTTTATTGATTTATGAATGTTTATTAGGGGTTCAGTCCAGTTCACAAAATGAGGATATTGAATTTTAATTGTTTATTGTGTCAGTATCGTTTTAATGGTTAGAACTTAGAACATGTTTAGGAATGTTTATTGATTTATGAATGTTTAGTTCAGTTCAGTTCTGTCAGGCCAAATAATTTATTAAGGGTTCAGTTCAGTCAGCCCAAAAATTTATTCTGTGAACTTTTTTGTGAATGTTTATTGAAGACCTGAGAGAATTGAAAGCAATAGTGCCTAAAGAAGTAACAAAATCAATTGATATTCTTGACTTTATAAGATCTTATTGGAAAGATGGTGGTTTTCAGAATACTTGGGTTGCTTATCGAATTTTGTTAACTATACCGGTCACGGTTGCTTCGGCGGAAATGAGTTTTTCTAAGTTGAAGTTGATAAAGAATTATCTTCGGACCACCATGTCGCAAGAAAGATTGAATGGATTAGCTATGATCTCAATTGAAAAAAAACTAATAGAGAAGCTTGAGTACGATCACTTAATTGAATAATTTGCTTCAAAAATGCAAATAGAAGCATTTTTCTTTGAACCGGATTGTGCTATTTTATAAAATATCATGATCGGACTTACTTTTTTGTTGTTATTTTTGTATCAAGATTTTATGGTATAGTTGAAGCTAAAAACACAATGTAATCTTGATTTTATAAAAAATATATATTATTTATATGCTTTTGTTGTAATTATTTTTTCAATAAAATTCAAGGGGCAACCAAAATTATCTCCGGCTAGGGCAACCTATCCCCTCGGGCCGGCCCTGATCATATCACCAACCTCAACATTCACTTTCAACCACCATACAAACAACCGAACTCTTTTTTTTTTCACTTTCAACAACCATCCAAACACCGATTTCTTTTTTCTTCCATTTGCAGGAGAAAAAAACTACTCTATCCAAACACATTTTGGAAAGTGCCACTTGCTGCAAGTCCACTGAAACTCAACATGCTGTAAGGGGCTGTTTGGATAGATGTAACTCTTTGAAAGTGTGAAAGTGGCACTTGCAGCAATTTGAGTTTCCGTGGACTTGCAGCAAGTGACACTTTCCAAAATGTGTTAGGGTTGAGTACTTTTTGTCTGGTGAAAGTGGGAGAAAAATGAGTTCGTTGTTTGGATAGTTATGTAGGTAGAAAATGGAAGTTTTTTTTGGGAGATATGGTAAACCTAGGTATGGTTACCCGCAATAATTAAATTAGTTATCATAACTAAACCAAAAAAAATTAAATAAATTAATTAGCTACCATAATTAGCTGCTAATTATATGCCATAATATATTAATTACCTATTAATATTACATTAATAAAAATTATACCTATTAATATTAACTCCCCCCTCTCTCTCTCCCTCTCTCTCTCCTCTCTCTGGACTCTTCTAGAGTTCTTCTTCTTCTTCTTTAATTCTTCCTCTCTCTCTCTCTCTCTCTCTGGCCCTCCGGCCACTGCCCACCACACTCCACTGCCCTCTCCACCAGTCCCGACCGCCACCGACCTCTCCACCACCACCACAGCGCCACCATCCCCTCCACCGCCCTCTCCACCACCACCACAGCGCCACCATCCCCTCCACCGCCCTCTCCACCACCACCATACCGCCACCAGTCCCGACCGCCACCGCCCTCTCTACCACCACCACAGCGCCACCATCCCCTCCACCGCCCTCTCCACCACCACCGCCTCTCCACCAGTCCCGACCGCCACCGCCCTCTCCACCACCACCACACCGCCACCAGTCTCGACCGCCACCGCCCTCTCCACCACCACCACACCGCCACCACCACACCGCCACCGCCGCCGCTGCCACCACCCCAGACCTCCACCACCACCGCCCTCTCCACCACCACCACCACACCGCCACCGCCCTCTCCACCACCACCGCCGCCGCCACCTCCATACACCATTCCACCACCACCGACGCCAAGTTCACCACTTGCAGCCCACTTCCCCCCCTTTTGGGCTGCAAGTGGAGAGGGGTAAAAAACAGGAGGACAAAAACTGAACTGCAACTGAGATTCTCCACTTTCTTCCTCTACTTGCCGCAAACCAAACGGCGTAACTCCCGGCTTCTCCTTCCAGTTGCAGCATAATGAGGCACTTGCAGCATAAATGCTTCCAACCAAACAGCCCCTAAGTGCTACTTTTATACTTTCAAAGAGTCACTTCTATCCAAACAGCCTCTCACATTCAATGTTGCCTTGGCTACGCTCCGGGACTTGGGTGCTGCATTAGCTATCACGAGTGCATCAGCACCGTTGTCGCATCCGTGGCTGGCACCACCGTTGTCTTAGCTGCAATACTTTGTTGGTGGTGGTAGTTTCAAGAATTCATCGTTGACGTGATGTTGAAAATTTTAGGTCAAAAAATGTTGTTATATATATATATATATATATATATATATATATATATATATATATAGAAAAGAAAAATTACAATAAAAGAATACAAAATACAAAACAAACAAAAATATAAAAAGTAAAACTGATTTTTATTTTAAAGATAATAGTAAAAAAATGAAAACTAAATCAAAACTAAAATGAAAGAATAAAAAGTCTATTAAATAATAATAATAATGGAAACAAGAAAGGAATTCTTTTTTAAAATAATCTACTTTTGTAAATTTTAATTTGCAATGTAATTGCAAATACATGATGTTTACAGTCTAATTTATTTTTTAAAATAATGATGCAATATAATCAAACTTGTAATGACCATTACATTACATCTGAGAAAAAAAAACTATCCAACTAAACATCTAAATTAGATTTACAATACAACTAAAAATTAGATTACGTAATCCAATCCTGCAAACATATACGGACCCTAATATTATAATAAACTGCAACATCAAATTCCCAAAATCATGAACCAAAGAGTTGTAAGCTCCCCTTTCGAAAATACAAATGCTACTTGTTCTATTTGTTATCAAACAAACCTTTTCCTATCTCCAACATCATATTATGCATCCTGCAGAGCCAAACTAGGATCAAAGAACTCATGTACAAAATAGAAAAAATTCCTTATTTTTCTTGGCCAAGAGAGACAAGAACCAAACCAGAAGATTTGTCTAATCAACGAGACTTGGGGAAGGGAGTGGTTCTAATCCACGACATCGGCAGCGTGCCTTCGATCCAGCTGGCCAGCGATCGCAGCATCTTGACCACCTGCAAGTCGTCGCGGATGCACACGCAGACGAGGTCGATGTACTGCATTGCCTCTCCGGGAAGGAGGCCAGCCATGACGAACGGGAAGAGGTGCGAGTGCGTGGCCTCCATCAAGCTCATGACTTGCTCTACCCACCTCAGCTGTGACCACGGCTCGTCCCCTTCCTCTCTTCTGGTCCTCTCGGCCAGCTCTAGCAATGGCAGCAGCTGCTTCTCCTCCGCGGCAAAGTGCTCCTTGCAACGTTCCTGCCCAAACATTATTATCATTCATACTGGTCAACCACAAACTTCACGGAAACAGAAATTGAAGCGGTCGGATTGAACTAAAAATACGTTATACTTGTAAAAATTTGGCAATATAAGATAAAGATTTCGATTTTTTGGAAATATGTCGGTTGGGTAGTTGGACTAGGCTGAAATAAGTTTGGACTAAGCTGAAATTTGGAGCGAGGTATTGGATGGTGTCGTATGGAAAAAATAAATTTTAAATTTTGGTTAGACTGGAGTCCACCTCAGAGTTCATACATAGGTCACCCCTTGATGTAAACATTTCAGTAACACTTGATATGAGAAGACCACAATACACTTTGTCAATATTTGAGCAGAATGAAATGCAAATTGATATGTGGATCGATCTAATTCTAAAATATCAATTTGATATATTGATTTTTTTTCCCAAAAGGAAACTGCAATATTGGAATATTGGAATCACATCGGAATTTAGGAACGGAAGCTTGATGTCGACCTTGTAGGAACGAGCAACTGTTGAAATTCTACCATAGGGTGGTGCAGTTCCTTTAGGACAACATCTACCATACTTCACTACAAGACCAGGTTCCTTAAATTGTTTTGTCAGTTTATTACATTTCATTTCATTACATTACATAGTTAGAACTTAGAATAACCAAACCATAAGAGCATCTCCAACCCTATTGTGACTTTGGAAAAAAGTTAATGCCACATAGGAATGACACAATTTTATTCAAAAGTTCTTCTCCAATGCAATTGTCAAGTCAATTGTGAAGCTTATGTGGCAAAAATTAAAGAAGACATTGTGAAGTTGATTATCTTGTTCTAGACAATTTTTTTTACAATGTCTTCTCTTCCATGTCATCAATTATGAATAAAAAATATTAGAAAAAAGAAAGAAGATGAGTAGTTATCTTAAAAGTTGCCTTGGAAGTTGGAAAAAATATTTTTTATCGTCTTCTCAATACTTTTGCATTGGAGAGAGTTTTTCTATCTCATTGTCTTTTGAGATATAATTTTGCCACATAAACAAGACATTGTCTTGTGGCTCATGCCACATAGGAGCCACCTAAGACTCACAACACTTAACAAGACAATAGGGTTGGAGATGCTCTAATAATATTCAGCAGTAACCTGTTAACTTTCTTGCATATTTCCTTGATAATAATTCGACAAGAATATATAGTTATTGTAATTATTACATTAACTGTTTTTACACCTTGTCTTAAAATAGTTGTCGTAATTAAGAGAACTATTGTCCGTGAGTTGTGGGCTAGTGGTAGCAACGGGGGCCTGGCGCGGAAGGCGCATGTTCGAATTCCCCCTTGACATTTGCCAAGTCGGAGAAAATGACACCTCAAAAAAAAATAAAAATAATAAGACAACTATTCGGAGCTATGTACTAATGGGATGGCTCTATTGTAAGTACATACTCAAAAGTCTCAAACCACCTCACTAAGGTTAAATATCCTGTTAAGTAGAGTCTCCCTCTTTCTTAACAACACTAAGAACAGTCTTTCTTGCCAACTCAATTCTTGGATGGATCAGGAAAACATATATAATCGGTAAGCATGTGGCATGAAACTGAATGAACCAGTCATCCTTTTATTTATTTAGTTTAAGTTGAGAAATTTTTGTGCGCCATTATGGATGATAGTGTCTTCAGCAGTATAACTTTACTTGGACTATCCAAATTCCAGAACCTTAATGAACGCCATATAAAAAAAATAACATTGGGCAAAGTACTAAAATTGCTGTGCCTACAAGTTCTATTGACACTCTCCCAAATATTGCAATTCCTGTTTTGAGTTTAGGTTCAATCAAGGTAGTGGTAGCACATAACATTCACCTAAAGTAATAGTTTCATAAATGCTACATCCATGACATCCGCAGATTTTGTCGCCAAGAGATAGAAGGAAGTCGTACTATGGGTCCGTGCCTACTGGGCCTTGGGTCCGGGTGGTGCTAGTACCGAACCAGAACCGTGACTCTTACAAATCCAAAATTTGCACTCGACACCTACCAATATAAGCATGCTCCGATATTTCACAATAATCTAAAAATAACTAATCTTGTAATTCTTATAAACCGTTTGCATCCAGACTACGACCATGTTGCAGTTCACTTCTAGTAGAAATGTAAAATCTAATAGAATTTATGTGGACCTGAATCCTATTTGTTTTGAGAACTAAGTCGTCTTTGAGGACCGGACTACATGTTAAGTCCGGATCCAGTTTGGATAAAACCGGGCTAGGCCAAGGTCGATTGGGGCTCCCCATGTGCCCACTATAGTTTTCTGAAACTTGGGAAGTAAGCCTGATGCATATGCTCTCAAGTAATCTTGATGATGAAACATCATATATCAGTGGTCTATCAATAATGCCATACACTATATAAGATTGAAAAGGGAGGAGAGTTTGGCGTGCCTGTAACGTTTTGAAGCGAAGGGAGAGGTTGATGAGCGCTTCTTGATACAATGGGGACCCAGCTTCCATCACCACCAGAGATTTTATGTCCTCCTTTATGCCATTCATCAGTGGCAGATCCCTCCCGTGCTCCTCTGTGGCTTTTCTACAAACACCTGTAATTTATTTACATAAGTAAAAAAAAAAAAAAAACAATTTAAGTAATTTTCTCTCTAACAAATATAGAGGACAAGTATTATCAACAAGTTTAAGACTGCTTACAACACAGGGTGTTTGGTCTAGTGGTATGATTCTCGCTTCGGGTGCGAGAGGTCGCGAGTTCGATTCTCGCAACACCCCTGTTTTTATAATTAATTTTTTTAACAACTTTCAAATATTCAATATATGTGTTTCTGAAAGCATGTTAGTTTAGCATAGTATAATGCAGTTTTGATCCTTGTTAGCAATCACCCGAATAAAACTCGTATTATACACGAATTTTTCCGTATCTTTCATAAACGTTTAATACTTGCGTACTTTTGACAGATCCCAAATCAGTACATAAATATTAAGCATGCGAAGTTTTAAACGTGTTCCGTATAAATTATTGAAAAAATTTGCACAAAAAATGTACTGGAAACCTGTTTAATTAATCAAATTTGACAACATATTTAAGAATATGAAATTTTTAACCTCAATATTTTTATTTTTTGAATATTTAACCGAATTTTTGAACGTATTTTATTTGCACTGAGCCGATTTATACACGTACTTTTGTCGTCCCGAATTTTTTCCGTTTGCCGAATTGCTAACAAGGGTTTTGATCCCTTTAAGACTCCTTACAACACAGGGTGTTTGGTCTAGTGGTATGATTCTCGCTTCGGGTGCGAGAGGTCGCGAGTTCGATTCTCGCAACACCCCTGTTTTTATAATTAATTTTTTTTAACAACTTTCAAATATTGAATATGTGTTTCTGAAAGCATGTTAGTTTAGCATAGTATAATGCAGTTTTGATCCCTTTAACAAACATTTGATTTGATCTCAAACATTCTCTTTTTTTTTGAAATCACACGCGCACACACAATTGGAGGGCTCGAACCTTGCCGGCCCCTCCGGATGTCCTCTCTAATACCACTAGGCTAGAGAGCTCGGACTCTCAAACATTCTCTTCATTTCAAACATTCTCAAATTACAGTATTGCAAATAACACCTTCCAAATTTAAAAAAAAAAAAATCCAGTTTTAGAAAGCATTTCAATCAGTATATTGCAGTCCAATTTGCAAACATTTAGTTTGTTCATAAGTTATGAGGATATGAAACTAAAATATTGCAATTCTGTGTATGAAACCGCCCTAGAACTATTCGAATTTCTTTATTTCTGCATATAACACCTTATAAAATTCAAATCTTCCATCGTCCAAAGTCTTTTAGATCATCATATAAAAGGTTCTTCAATTTTGCAGTTAACATCTTCCAAAAATCCAAAAAATTTAGATCAACATACTGCATTCATCATCGGTTTTCATATTTTCTTACTAAATACCTAAAAGGGCAGGTCATTCCAAAATTCATGCTGTGTTCATGTAATGTTTGTATACATGTCATGTTGGACAGATATTGGACACACAAGTACACTTTTAATTACATTAGGACACATCGAAAAAGTCGTCAAGTCCGTGTCACAGTGTCTCAACATGTCGTGTTAAATTCGTTTCCGTATATCGTAGCTAAATACCATCTAAAATCCTTCAATTTTGCAAGTAACTCCTTCCACAATTGAAAACTCTGTTCCGGAAAGTATTGTAGATAATGCACATTGCATATATGATCTGCTTTGTTGCACATAACACTACCCAAAATTAGAATTTCCGAGCAAGGAAGCATTTTGCAAAATCCGTTACGTAAATCATTTTATGTTGAAAAAAAAAAATCAGTTATGATTCATTTAACAAATATTTGGTTTTGAAGTTGGCAGAACTATTTCCACAAGAGGAAAAAAAATAATTACGAAAATACCATAGTCGGCAGCTCGGTCGAGAGCCGGGAAGAGGAGCCGCTCCTCCATCTGCGCGTGCTCCAGCATCACCTCCACCCACTTCCCGTACCACTCCCCAAGCCTCCTCCTCCTGGTGGTCCCCACCGCTGCCGCCGCCCCACCGACGTCCTCCCCCCTGGCCCACCTCCCCATAGCCGCCACGTGCCTCTCCATGCTCCGGTGCTGCAGCTCCACCGCCGCCTTCACCGCATCCTCCGCCTCCGCCGCCGCCAGCGGAGCTCCGCCGAGCCTCGCGTCGACGTGTCGGATGAGAAAGTCGATCGGACCCTTGACCACGTCGTGTCCAATCTGGACGCAGGTGGGGCCGCCGCCGACGGGGGTCGGGACGAAGTCGAAGGGGACGGACTTGTAGAGGAGGGCGATCCGGATCCGGTGGGTTGTCGGGCACGATTCGGGTCCGTGGATCCGGACCAGAGGGGCAGGGGACTGCTTAACGGGTCGAGTTTTGGGTCTGGGAGAGCAATTTCCCATTTTGTTTTTACAGTGGAGAGGAGGAGGAAGAAGAAGAGTTTGAATTTGTAGTGGAGAGAGAGAGAGAGTATTAATTTTGAGGGGCGGTGTTGGCGCAATGGATGGAGCCTTTTTCTTCTTTCTGTGGGGGGGTTAGTTCCCGCTATTTTGTTTTCTTTCACACGTGCGGACTTTGAGTGTGGATAATGGATATTTGTTAATTTGTGGAAGTTTGTTGGAAATACAAAATTGTAACAAAATAAAAATAAAATATATAATCCCAGGATAAATGTAAGCACTGGTTTACGATGTTGTGAATCTTGTATGTTAGACTATATCCCTAAATTATTTGTTGTCTTGTTGCAGGACTGATCCTATTTCGGTCCGAAACTAAAAGTTAGTCCGGATCGAATCGATATAAGCTATTTGGTTCGGATTTTAAATTATATTTATTTTTTATTATAAAAAGTTGACTATTCAAATCAAAATTTGATTTCATGCTACGAAAATCGATTCGCACTGAAAATCGAATTACAATCACTTGTCTACCTTCAGTCTCTCATATATATCAAAATATTTTGAAAATAAAATATTAATTGTTTATCTGTGATGTAGTTTGTAGTTGTATTTAACATTTGCAAATGATATTTATTTGACTTTATTATATTTGTATACTTTTTTAAAAAATACATTTTGAGTGTCAAAATTTCTTGTAAAATTCTGTTGTAAATTTTGACTGAAAAAAATGTTGTGAAAAAATTACTCTAAATCTTAGAGGTTCCCACTATGTAAAGGGTTAGCATAACCCAAATTAACCCTCAAATTCTCCTACTATACAAAAACTGAAGTAACCGATAATTGAACCATTTGAGTTAGAGTCGGTTTAGTTAGGTTCTACAAAATTATTGTTCGGTTCAACTTAGAGTAAAATGGTTCAATTAGTTCGATTTTTCATATATTTCGAATCGGTTGAACCGAACGGATGGAATGCTCACACTGCTACGACTTAAAATTAGGAATTGTCAGGAACAGGTAAAAGAGAATTTCAAAGGTTATCATAATCGGACTTGCTAATTTCGGATGGATTATCGGTTAGGTTTACTAATTTTGGATCAGTTTAGATTTTAGATTTTTAAATTTTTTGTTATTCTATTTTTATTATTTCAGGTTGACACCGAATAAATTGAAAGCTCCTCTAAGATTTTATAGTACAAATAATTTGTAATATACATAAATTGAGACATTCCCCCAAACAATTTGGTATGACCATGGGCCGGGCCGAATGACCCGTGCCACCAACAGTGGTCAAGTCTAGGGGTGAGCATTATTCGGTTTTGGACCGAAAATCGAACCGAACCGAACCGAATAAGAGGTTCGGTTCGGTTTTAAAAAAATTCGGTTCGGTTTCGGTTTTGAAAATACTAAAAAAATTTATTCGGTTTCGGTTTCGGTTTTGGGTTTCGGTCCAAAACCGAAAACCGAATAAGAAAATTTAATTAATTAGTTTATATATATATATATATATATATATATATATATATATATATATGTGTGTGTGTGTGTGTGTGTGTGTGTGTGTGTGAGTGTGTGTGTGTGTACTATATATATAAGTATTAATATATATGGGTATATACTAAATATATATAGGTATATACTAAATATGTCTATGTATATTTAGTTACTATATATATTAACAAAAAAAGCTCAAAAAAATCAAAAAAAAAAAAAATGAATAAACCGAATAAACCGAAAATCGAACCGATTTAATTCGGTTCGGTTTGATTCGATTTTTGGCCAATTCGGTTCGATTTCGGTTTTGCTTATTCGGTTTCGGTCCAATTCGATTTTGGATTATTCGGTTCGGTTTAAACCGAATAAACCGAATGCTCACCCCTAGTCAAGTCCAACGATGCCAACTTAAAATTAAGTTGCTTGCAGAAAATAGACCAGCGGCTCTAGGCCTGTCAATGGTAACTTATTGGTCGGATATTGGCATTACCATATCCGAACCATTAACTATCGGATATATCCGATAACTATCCGATATCCGATCGGATATAATTTTTGGCTACCATATCCGTTACCAATAATTTTAACGGATATCGGATAATATCCGAACCAATAAGATTACTAAAAAAATATTAAAAAAAAGGAAGAAAAAAATGAGTTAAAACGTTTTGGTTGTCACCTTGCTGGTTTAGATCGGGTAGATACTTCAAACTATGTTTTTCAGCCGCTTGCAAGGTGACAACCAAAACATTTTAACTCTTTAGATATGATATGACAAATATATTGTAGTATATATGTTGCTGAAAATTTAAGTTCAATCCTATGGTACCGATCTAAACCACTAAAAGTGGCTGAAAAAATAGTTTGAACTATCTACACTTTCCAATAAGTTTTGGCTGAAAAACATAATTTGTAGTAAATATCATTTTAAATTTATTAAATAATTTAAATATTATTGGTTCGGATATTATTGGTTCGGATATGACACTTACCGTATCCGCATCCGATATCCGATAAATATCCGATATGATATCCGAATCCGTATCCGTATCCGAAATTTCGGATATTTTCGGTTCGAATACGGATCGGATACGGATTTTCGATCTACCATTGACAGGCCTAAGCGGCTCTCTCCCTATAATAACGACAAGAGAGAGGACCGTTAACTGATATTTTCCCATTTCCCTCTCTGCCCTCCAAAACAGAACACATTCCTCTCCGTCCTCCCTCCAACAACAAACAATGGCTTCATGGGGAAGAAGCCTCCGGAACATCTTCGACAACCCGGTCTCCGACCCCCTCTCCTCATGGAGCCAGCTCCTCCCCGGGCCCCACACCATCGACACCTCCTCCTCCGACACGTTCGGCGAGTCCTGCCACCGTGTCAAGCCCGCCGACCCCTCCGAGGCCCCGCCGACCCCTCCGAGGCCCCGTCGACCCCCCGCTTCAGCAAGTCCTTCTCCTGGAGCGCCACCACGTCCGAGCCCGACGATAACGTCTTCGAGATCCTCGGAGAGCTCTGCTACAAGACCAAGCCCGAACCAGAGCCCGGCGATGACTCCCTTCGGGAGCCACCGACAGATAGCCGATGCACCGAGGGTCTAGGGTTCGAGAGCATGCTGCCGGGGCCGGACTTTAAGAAGGGGATGATGTACCGGAGGAGTTATTCCGACGTGCGGTCGAGGAGCACGGACGGAGGGTTGTTGATGTATCCTCCGCCGATAACTACCATCGGGAGGTGCGGGAAGCCTTGGGTCTACTTCAAGTCTTATAGGAAAGACGGGAGGTTCGTTCTGAGGGAGGTCAGGATCCCGACGCAGCACTTGCTGCAGTCGAAGAGGGAGAACGGGAGGCTGCGGATGCAGGTCGTTGCGCCGGAGGGACAAGTGAAGGATGCAGAGAGAGGAGAGGGACAACGGGAAGAAGAAGAAGAAGAAGAAGAAAATGAGGGAGAGGAGAAACTCTCTAATACTTTATGATGGATCAGCATGATCATTTTGAAGATGGAGAGGGAAAAAGGAAGGAGTGTCATTTTGTTTTTGTCAGTGCAGGGTCACAATGTTCATCGAGGCTTAATTGGAACATCTTATGGTTATCAATAGTTTCCTATGATTCCGTACATAGCTATTAGCTGCACAAGTAGAACACACAAAATAATTTTTCCTAATTGAATTCTACAATCACGAACTGAGCCTACTTACTTTTTATTATTTTTTTGGTGTCCATTTTTTGAGGCCGCCAACTTGGGACCGTGGCCGCCCCGCGACCACCCAGCCATCCCATGCCCCACGGGTGGCTCGAACTTAGGACCTCCCCCAAGTGAACCCCCCCCCCCCCCCCCCCCCCCCCCCTCCCCCCCCCCCCTCCCTAATCACTTTGAATATGGCAAAAGAATCAAAGATGTAAACCTAATATCTAATCCAATGAACTACTAATACAAGAATCAAAGAATTCTACAATCACCAGCTGAGATTCATTGCAGCTAGATGTGCACTGGCGGTGTACCGCTCTCATTACATAAAGTTTTTGTACGTAGCTAATAAAATTGCAATCTCACTAATGCAAGATCGAGAAAGATCAAGATGTACACAACCTTATTGCCACTCAAACCTGCATCCTGTGAGTTTCTTTTATAATGTATTGGACAATTTTTCTTATTAATTCGTTATAGGAACTCATGACAATTTGATTGAGCCACCTAGAATGGTAGTTGTGAATGAAGACCTCAAGATCAAGGCGTTGCTGATATTTAAGATGAAGACCTTAGGACACATGGCAGTTCGTGCAGATGTTACTGATAGTTAAGATTCAAGTGTCACACTGCTCACCTACCAAAGTTTTCTAAAGCTAGTTATGTACACACACGTATGGTAACTATGGTTGGCACCATCAGAATCATTTCACATGGCAGTCACATGAATCCCACTTGGTACTAACCAACTGAAAACCAAAAATTCACATCTACTACAATTTCAACTTCTGCTTTAGATACTCTGGAATTCGACTACGTGTATGTTACTAACAATATAAAAGTTCAACTTTGCATATGAACCAGTGGAACAGTGTACAAGAGGCAAAAGAAAGGAAACCTAATAGATCCAGCTTTCTCTAGTCCAGCACATCTAACATTTGAAACCTCCGGAAGCCATCAGCCATATGATGAGTACGAGTACAATCAGAAAACCTGCCACCGTCAACCTCGATCTGAGGTTCTCGAGCCACATCCTGCGTCGGAGTTGCCTGCCTTGTCTCTGGAAGCTATCAGCCTAAAAGAGTTTGGCAGAGACCAACAAGAATAGGGACAGAAGTTCAATTGGTTATGATCTTTTGCACAAGGCTATGAACTTACCAAGTTTAAACTAGAATACTATAACCAGGAAAGTACCTGAAACTGTAGGTTTTCCGTCTTATCCACCAAAAGTTCGATCTTCTCCCCTCGGTCAAGGACCTATGCAACACCAAGAAGTAGAAAGACGGTTCTTTATCATGATGTCTCCTGCAGCTAAACATTTGTGCTTTGAAATTTAAAGGGTACACCCACAAGTTCTCTATATATCCCAAGAAAGACAACTCAGTTATCCTTTTAATTTTGTTGGGGCTACGACTCAGTTAATTAGGTAGAATCTAAATGCAATATATTATGCGACATAATCTAAGTAGAATGTATGAAACGAAGGAACAAACAGGATAATTCAGCAATGCTTTAAGAATGTATGAATTGCCTCTATTATCACAAAGGTATGAGTAACCTCCTCTATTATCGGAAACAGTAAACATGTGAAGGTGAGTTGTTTGGATGAGTGTGACTTGGTTACTTGAGATCAATCATGCAACATGAAGGTGAGATTGAAGATTTTATCCATAGAGTCAAGGCAGCATCTTTCAGAGGAATGATTTTGTAGATTTACCTATCATAATATAAAATCAAAGAACAGAAAATTTTAACAATGGGGTATAAAAACCACCCATGTTTTCTTTGTCTTAATGTTGAGCAATAAGAAACAGCAAGTCCAGAATTGTGTACTTCATAGGTGAATGATGGGGCAAAAAAAATTATTCTTATAATAGTTATTTTGTAAGCCATTCATTGATGATAAATGGAAGTAAGCGTTTCATAATTATTCTCATTCACCATTTGAAAAATATATCATTCATTAATTTGTTTCAATTTCTGCACTTGCTTCCAGCATTGGATAAAACAAGATCTCAAAGAGGCATACATGTTGTGTCTCATGAATTTACTTCTTCTCTATCCCAAATCACATTAGTTTCTTGTTAGCCTTTAACACTCGTTTGCCATTGCAGAATGGAGGACCAACAGGTATGTAACTAGTCTTAACCCCAATTTATTAAAGGTGGTACTTGACACTGAAACTGTCCCCTTCTGGATGCAAGCACCAAGCTCCACCGTCATCTTCAACTCATTAATATGAACTAAAGATCCTCTAGGTTGTTTTAAACTCTATGTTTATAACATGTATTTGGTATTATGCAAATGATCTATGCAGCAAAAAAGAACAAGTACAGCAATAAACCCTAAGTCAGGCTGGTTGTATCTATGCAAAATCTATCTAGTTAGTTCTGGTTGAAATTTTTGAACTTCAGTAGTTCAAGGTTTAGTTTAAAATAAGATACCACTACCAGTATTAGGTATAGCATTACCATTATTAGGTCCTGTCTATGAGTCATAGACTATGAGTATCACTATCCATATTGGACTCCCTCCTACCCTGACAACATCTGGTTGTCATCTTTGATCCCAAATGCTCTAAGCCCAACGACAACAGCTTCAATGCATTGGTGTTGCAATCAGCCCTCGGTGGACTCCTATCCTAAGCATCATGTCAGCCTAAGTGGCTGTGAATTAGAAGCACCCTACAAACCAACTATGACCACCCTCCCATAGCAGGCAGCCAACTGTCCACAAGAAGCCAATTGTTGACTGGCTACTGCTGTTCAACCAAGCTTTGTACTATCAGTTCTGGACTCAGTTGGGTCATCCTTAGTTTCACCAGTTAGAATTTATTAAAAAATAAAATATATTAAAAAAATAAAATAAAAAAGATTAAAAAAGATTAAAAATAAGAAAATGTTTGATACAGTTTAACATTATTTTATGGATCATTTTATGTTGTCTAATACTCACAATTGTTGAATATCTCACACACAATAAATATGATTGTTTGCTTACTTGTTTTTATACAAAGTTAAACTATTATTTTTTATTCATTTACTTTTTCAATATCTTGTCACTGATTATATACTGTCTATAGTATTATCTATTGATTTTCAGCATGAGCGTATAGTATAATTGTGTCAATCTTGTTTTTTTTCATACTTCCCTAATTTTCTTTTTCTTTGCTGCATTGGAATAGCACCTCCCCGCAGTGATGTAGTTGCTTGCCTGTGGGTTTTCACCTTCGTATATCTGCTAGATGGATCTATTGCTCGCTATAAAGTTCGTCTTGTGGCAAAAAGACCTAGACTTATGGGGTCAATTTCTTTGAGACCTTGTCTTATGTTGTTCGCATTAGCTTTATTCAGGTTCTTTTTTCTCTAGCAGTCAACCAAGATTGATCAATGTTTTAGTTAGATGTCAAAAATGCCTAGACTTCCAATAATGCTATTTAAACTTGTGAAACCAAGGAACACCCTCAAAGTTCACCTAGACAAAAGTCTGGACAACGAGGTAATATGACGTGATTTGCTATAGCAAATTGCATTTATTTCTAAGGTAATGGCCAGGTAGCTAAAAAGAATGACTTCGTTGGGCTGTTACTCATCAATCTTAATATTTCCATGTTAAGACTTCATTGAGCTTTTTCTTTTTATGTCCAATTCAGGTGCAACAGGGAGGACACTAGTAAATGGACTGCTACTAGAATGGCACATCAGCAGTCAAATATACTTTAGACTGGAACTTTACATAATGTTACCAGCAACATAAGAATAACTCTAGTATGTATTTATACATATAAAATCAATATTATTAAGCTTTTCTTCAAAATAAACGAAGAAAGAAAAAGAAGACAAGACTATCTCAAGAATCATAATCTAAAATGTGTTACCATTTTGACAAGTGGGTAATGGAACAGATGGACTTATGACAGAATGCTCGTCCTTGCAAAATGAAGCTTATCAAACTATCTCGGAGAGAAAGTAGAAGTTATTTAGATGGATGAAACAATTAACAGAATACTATGGATAACAAAGTATGGAAATAGTTTCTACCTTCTCAATATTGTTCATCATAATTCCTTTAACCTCCGTAATTTGAGCTTTCAGTTTGGATAGCTTCCCCATTTCCTCAGGATGGCTTATGCAGTATTGCATGTGTTCCTTCAATACCGGGCTGTTTCAACCAAGAAAGTATTACATGCAATCAAAAGTCACTAGGGTAAAGCATGATAATCAACACATACATACCCGAATTCTCGATCAAGTAGGTATGCTATACTAAACCTATCTTCAAATAAGTCATCATCATCTTCATCGGCAAGCGGGTGAGGACCCTCATTAATACTTGCCCCATATCGTTTCATGAAGTCGTCTTTAACACGCTTCAGAAACACAAACGGCAAACCCCTCCCAACCAATTCATCGGCAACGACAAGGAACACTACACAGACAAACTAAAAGCGATCAAATTTCCATAGCAAACATAGATAAGACAACAAAACCACAAGAGATAGAGTCGTACCGAACCCCCTATCTACTAGAAAGTTAAATGTGTGCCCGTCGCACGAATACGTGAACTTGCTGCTGTTTGGAGGAAGCTTCTGTAAGCATTGGACAGCAATCGTTCTAAAATTGCCGGAGAAGGAAGTGTGTTCTGCGAGTACAACAGTGTCCCTCGCGACGAAGCTATATATCAATGTTTGCTTGCGCATGGCTTCTTGAACTAAAAAACTGTTAGAAGTTCTTCAATATTCTTTGCTTAAACATCTGCAACAAAAATAAAATATGTAAATATTACCAGCCTCCGGGGAAGTCGCGCAAGTAGCACTGCCCTAAGAATTAGTCCGGGTCTATGTGCAGACTGTATCCGAACGCTCCTAGTGGTAAAATTTCCGCTCCACCGGAATCTCCTTGCCGCACACGACGTAGAGAGAGTGACCCTCGACTTAGTTCTGCCCAGAGCAACAAACGAAAACCAACAGTGTTTCGGAGCGACAAGAATTCGAGATCGAGATAGAGGGAGTATTGTAGGAATTTTTCATGTCAAACGAAGTGTTGAGATAGGCCTCAATATATAGGCTTTTCTCCAACGATTATGGAGTAATGGAGATTGAAGGCAATTTAATCCATCCAATAAAGATTGAACGTTACAAATAATTCAAAATGAAAAATATGTGATACATTGTATCTAGACATGTTTTAATATGTCAAACATTACAAATTAAAGAAATGTGAACCATGTGGTTCAAAGAATCTGGACGGAATTTGAAGTATCCAACGTTACAAAAATAAATGAATAGTGACGGTTAGAAAAATTCAATAAGGAGCAAAAAAAGGTTTATTGGGGTCTCAGTCCGAACCCGAAGAGAAAATTGAATCGGCATTCGGTGCCCGCAGATGTGGGACTAAAGGAGGAATGTGACTTGAGCTTTTGCTCAAAGTTGCAATAGAAGCTAACGATCTCCCCCCCCCCCCCCCAAAAAAGGTCAAGTCCCAAAATAATAGAAGAAAAGAAAGATAGAAGACGAGACAGAGAATTTCTGGACAGTTGAATACTATGCATAAATGAGATGGACTACAGCCTTAAATCTCACGTAGTGACTATTGTCTTTGTCTGAAGAAGAGCTTGATGGACTATGTCTTGAATAAGTCTTCTTGAACCAGACTCAGAAAATAACACACATAGTACGCTAGAGATACTTGGATTGCGCGTTTGATTGGCCATGCGCACTTTTACACATTCATGAGAGTTGTCTAGGATCGCCATGTCCTATAGTCGCGGCCCTCACGACCTCTCATATAGGTAAGTCCTCAAGGGTAGGTGATAGGAATCAACCCTGCATATTAGCTTAGACTTATTAAGAGTTTGAACTCACCCTATCCATATCACACAATGAACACTGTCACCATAGGGATGGGGCATCAATGTACACATGTACAGCCTCTTGGGCTTTTATTTTAAAGAGAACTTAATCTCAGGATCAGTGTTCCATAATAGTCACCTAGTCCAACTTGTTTCTACCAATTGAACCGGCTTCTTGGGATCTCCAGTCAGACTCGGTTGGGTTGCCACTGCTGGTGACTATACTATGGACTTAACCCCATCCCCCTCGATGATTCTAGGATCAATGTCCTAGACAAACTCTTCGTCAAAAGTAAACAGACTCTTCGTCAAGAGATCTGTAAGTTCTTTTATGACTTTTATAGTCAAGAACAACATTTTTGCCTTTTAGGCTCTTTTAATTTCTTGAAACGCAGCTGCAGGTACCTGTTCATCTTAGAGTTCACAAGATCATGCTTTTAGGAGTTCTTTAGCATAATTTCAAAAAACAGGTACAAAAATATATATCATATATATGGATAATAAGATTTCTAAGCCATTCGGCTTCTGTACAGATAGTGTCCAAAGTTATCATTTTAGAATTCATTGTACTTCTAGCAATGACAGTTTGTTTACATGATCCCCAGGAGATTGCAGCTCCTGCTAGGATAAAAACATATCCAATAGTGGATTTTATATCATGTGAGTCAGTTACCCAATTTGCATCTGAGTAACTTTATATGATATCAGGTTGTCTAGTGTAATGAAGTTTATAATCTAGAGTGCCCTTAAGATATCTAACTACTCTGTCCAATGCAGTCCAATGTGATTGATTTGGGTTACTAGTATATCTACTTAGTCTCCCAATAGCAAATGCAATATCGGGTATGGTCCTATTTGTTATGTACATAAGGGACCCAATCATTTGTGAATATCTATGTTGTTCTATGAGTGATTTGGGTTACTAGTATATCTACTTAGTCTCCCAATAGCAAATGCAATATCGGGTATGGTCCTATTTGTTATGTACATAAGGGACCCAATCATTTGTGAATATCTATGTTGTTCTATGGGTGTTCCTTCATTCTTTTTTAGAACAAAATTACTATCATAAAGAGTTAGGACAGATTTTTTGTCAAAGTACTCAAACTTTCTTAGCATTTTCTCAATTGAATGTGCTAAAGATAGAATATAACCCTCTTTGTATTTTGATACTTGCATTCCTAGGATCAGGTTTGCTTCACCTAGGTCTTTCATATTAAACTGGTTAGATAAATAATTCTTAATATTATTTATCAATTCCAGTGATGATCCTAAAATAAGGATATCATCAACATACAAGCATAAGATAACGCAACTTTCATTTGTATTTTTAGAATACAAACATTTGTCATATTTATTTGGTGCAAAACCAAATTCTAAAATGACTTTGTCAAATTTGTTGTGCCATAGCTTGGGAGCTTGCTTTAGGCCATAAATAGATTGTACTAATCTACATACCTTATTTTTTTGGCCTTTAGCAATAAAACCTTCAGGTTGCTCCATATATATTTTTTTTTCTCTAAATCTCCATTTAGAAATGCTGTCTTTACATCCATTTGATGGATCAGCAAGTCATGAATGGAAGCTAAGGCTAGGAGAGTTCTAATAGAAGAAATCCTAGCAACAGGAGAATAGGTATCAAAGTAATCTAATCCCTTTTTCTGGGTAAACCCTTTGGCTACTAGCCTAACTTTGTATTTCTCTATGGTACCATCGGCTCTAAGTTTTTTTTTATAGATCCACTTACAACCTATGGGTTTGCTATCTAAGGAAGGTCTGCTAAAAATTAAGTATTATTCTCCATAATGGAGTTATACTCATTGTTAATAGCTTCTTTCCAGAAAGGGACATCAAGAGAGGATATGGCTTTTTCATAAGTTGAAGGATCACCCTCTATTAAAAATGTGAAGAATCCTTCTCCTAAGTTCTTTTCAATCCTCTCTTTTACTCCTTCTAGGTTCTATGACTTGTTCAGGTTGAGAACTAGGTAATTGATCATGAGAACTAATATATGGAGTAAGAGAAGGGTTAGAGGAAGATCAAGGTTTCTATTCTTGAAGGGAAAGATATTCTCAAAGTAAACTGCATCTCTAGCTTCTATAATTGTGTTATTAGAGATTTCATTTACTTCAGAATGAGTTACAAGAAATCTATTGGCATTACTATCTAGGACATATCCTATGAACTCAGCATCTATAGTCTTAGGTCCTATCTTCCTCTTTTTGGGTTCAGGAATTCCTATTTTAGCCAGACATCCCCAAACTTTGAGGTAATAAATCCTAGGGGTTCGACCTTTCCATAACTCATATGGTGTCTTATCATTGGTCTTACTGGGTATCCTATTAAGGATATAACAGGCTGACAATAAGGCTTCTCCCTAAAGATTATCAGGAGCACCTGAGCTGAGAAGCATAACATTGACCATGTCTAACAGAGTGCGATTCTTTCTTTCAGCAACTCCGTTGGACTGTGGTGAATAATGAGCAGTTACCTCATGAATAATTTCATGTTCTTCACAGAAGTTAGTCATATCATTTGAGGTGTACTCTCCACCACGATCTGATCTAAGAATCTTAATCTTTTTATCTAGCTGGTTCTCAGCTTTAGATTTATAGACCTTGAATCTGTCTAGAACTTCATCCTTGGTCTTAAGGAGGTAGGTGTAACAATACTTTGAATGGTCATCTATAAAAATAATAAAGTATTTCCTACCGCCTCGGATCAAAATTCTATTGGAATCACAAACATCACTATGGATAAGTTCTAGGAGTTCAAAATCTCTATAGACAGATTTGAAAGGTAATCTAGTGTGTTTAGCTTGAACGCAAATCTCACATTTGTGTTCATCATCTATAGGAGTCTTAGGGATGAAATCTAAGTTCATCATCCTTTTAATAGATCCTAAGTTCACATGACATAATCTACCATGCCAAACATTTGATGATTCAACATTTGCAACAAAGAAGGATTTGAACTTTTATTTATAGTACTTAAAATAAAGAGTCAATCTTTCACAAATCTTTTCCCTACAAACAAATCATTCTTAGAGAAAACTACTTTATTGGCCTCCATTACAATTTTGTATCCTGAGGCTACAAGGAGGGATCCACTAACAAAATTTTTTCTGACAGACGGCACATGAAGTACATCATGAAAAGGTAGAATTTTTTCTGATGTCATCTTCAGATTTATTCTCCTTATTCCTACAATCTGTGCTATTGAGCCATCTCCTAGGGTCACACCTCCTCTACCAATTCCTGATAGTTTGAAAAACTAGAGCGATAAAAAAAAATGAACATTTGCTCCAGAATCCAACCACTAATCATCAGAATGGTAAGAAATATTTATTATAGGTTGATAGCTTATAGA
Organism: Iris pallida; assembly: GCA_029216955.1. NCBI lineage: Eukaryota > Viridiplantae > Streptophyta > Magnoliopsida > Asparagales > Iridaceae > Iris > Iris pallida. The sequence continues at coordinate 2,760,176 of JANAVB010038615.1, read as the reverse complement.
CCTGAATGAGCTAGAAAGTCCATTCAGAATCATGTTAGCATCTGGCTTGTTAGAGCCTTTCCCTTTGAAGGAGGTCTCCTTGGTAATTAGGCTTGGGTTTGCCATGGATCTCTAACGGGTTTACTCAATAAAAATAGTTTAAGCTAAAAATTAACGAGTTAAATGATTTTAGTAATTTACCTTTAAAATTTTGGTTTTTCAAGTTTTGATAAGGTTGGATTAGCTGTAGGGGCCGGATCCCAGCAAGCGGAGGTTCACTAGGAACACTTAAATACCGGTCGCTTAGACGATTTTTCGTCTTGTTGACAGAAGGGCCCTTTCGGCTTGTACCCAAACAAATTTCTACTTTAGAACTTTAAAATTAAAGAAATTTACTAAATCAATAACATGTTTATTTTAGCCTAAATTGAAATATTGAGTAGGAAAAAAGCTAGTATTGACAAAATGTAGTAACACAATAATGTTTGTCTAAGGTGTCAATTTAGCCAATAATGACAATTGTTGCTAGTGTGACAAATCTTTTGACATATATTAAACAATTTTTTTAGCAAAGTATTACTAAATATGTGGCAATAATATATGGCAAATCAAGTTGACAACTTTTTTAAAAACAAGTTTGCTTAACAACTTGTTAAGGAGAGCACTATATAATGAATATAAAGCATTCACTGATCTAATGGTGATAACAAAGTTTGCCTAACAAAATCCACTGATCTAATGAAATTAAATCATTCAATAAATATAAAGAATATAAAGCATTTACCCATAATGTATTAATGAATATTTATAAAAAAATATATTAAGAGAGTTAACAGAATGTTTGCAGTAGGAAATTCAGTAGGCAATTCTTAATAAATGAATATTTATTAAGAGATATAACAGTAGGCATTTCTTAATAAATGAATATTTATTGAGAGATACAATTGGTAAATAAATATTAATATAAGCAAATATTTAAACTAAGACAATTGTCTAAGTGTTAACAAGTAGAAATTTTTTATATGATGTAAACTATATTAAGCAAATTCCAATTTTATATTCTGTTCACATTTAAAGTTTCCAACCGTATTTTGGTGTACTGTATCAAAATCTCTTTACATTTGCTAACAGAAAATAAGTTTTTTATTGCTTAGATGGTAACAACAAATTTACCTAGATAAATAAATAATTTATTGCTAACAAAATATTAATCTACTTGTTGCAAAAGGTAGACAAATCTTGTTAACATAATAGAAAAATAATTTTGTTAGCAAATTTGGTAAAGACTTGAATGATAACAGTAAATAAGTGTTAACAATAGAAAAATGTTAACCGTATATATTAGAATTTTGTAGAGTCAATACAAAGAGAATGTTAAATTATTATTATTATTAATACTTTAGCTCACAGCATATAATACTTTAGCCTATAGCAAATTGTTAACGGTAAATAAGTGTTAATCTTTAGCTACAACTTGTTAAAGCTAAAATGCTCACAGCAAATCGGACGGCAAGGATGAACAATATATATATATATATATATATATATATATATATATATACACGAAATTTGTACAGCAAAGATTAACGGACTAACTCTTAGATTGTTAGAAGTTCTTCAATATTTTTGCTTAAACATCTGCAACAAAAATAAAATATGTAAATGTTACCGGTCTCCGGAAAAGTCGCGCACGTAGCACTGCCCTTAGAGTTAGTCCGGATCTATGTGCAGACTGTATCCGAACGCTCCTAGTGGTAAAATTCCCGCTCCACCGGAATCTCCTTGCCGCACACGACGTAGAGAGAGTGACCCTCGACTTAGCTCTACCCAGAGCAACAAACGAAAACCAACATTGTTTCGGAGCGACAAGAATTTGAGATCGAGATAGAGGGAGTATTGTAGGAATTTTTCATGTCAAACGAAGTGTTGAGATAGGCCTCAATATATAGGCTTTTCTCCAACGATTATGCAGTAATGGAGATTGAAAGCAATTTAATCCATCCAATAAAGATTGAACGTTACAAATAATTCAAAATGAAAAACATGTGATACATTGTATCTAGACATGTTTTAATATGTCAAACATTACAAATTAAAGAAATGTGAACCATGTGGTTCAAAGAATCTGGACGGAATTTGAAGTATCCAACGTTACAAAAATAAATGAATAGTGACGGTTAGAAAAATTCAATAAGGAGCAAAAAAAGTTTATTGGGGTCTCAGCCCGAACCCGAAGAGAAAATTGAATCGGCATTCGGTGCCCGCATATGTGGGACTAAAGGAGGAATGTGACTTGAGCTTTTGCTCAAAGTTGCAATAGAAGCTAACAAAAACCCCCTCTTTATAGTGAATTCTCTTGGTAATAATCAATCATTAATGGAAAAGAAACAAAAAACTATGACTTCATCTCAGTTGAGAATTAAGAGGAAAGGGATCAATATTATGCACAATCCAAGCCAAAATGAAGTGACACAGATCAAGATCCTGAGTAAGTGCTCAGTTAACTACAACGAAGTAAATTGCGCATAAGAACAGTTCAAATTAGGAAATGATTACGAAATGTCTTCCAGTTGAACGATTATAATTGAAGCTCATCAAAGAGAGACGACGAATTGAAAGCAATTAAGAGTACAGTCATTTTTTTTATTTTTTTTTGGGTTAGAATCTAGAGAGGGTTCAGTCGACAAATCGAGATTTTAGAGGATTGGGAAAGAAATTTCGTCACGGAACCCTAATTTAGATAATTTGGGGAAGAAATCGCACCTCGGAAACCCTGATTTCGCTTGCTTCGTGTAGAAGTTGAGTTCTGTGGCCAAAATTTTGCTTCAAGACATGGTTGAAGTAACAGGATTTCAAAAGGTCAAATTTTAGGTTTACATTTATACCCTTCAAGTGATGTACTTTTTATATGTAACCTGTGCTGGTTTGTAACAAGTTTGTACTAACTGATAAGGGTAATTGCGAGATTAGGAGGAATGGCGTGACTGTTGTCAAAACCAACCACAACAACAACAACAACAACGTAATTTAATAATTTTTTTGATAAACAGTTATGATGTTACCAACCAGCTTTTTGGACGCTTTTAGAAAAATAAGCATTAGTACGATAGCGGTGATAGTAGTGTGTACTAACTCAATAACTTCCTCAAAAGATAAATTTTGTACATGTCAATTCTCCATCCGTCTCTGAACATATTCCACTAGACTCAGACAGTCCGTATTCTTTGTTAGAAAAAAGTTTTTTCTAAGGGCACCACCATACTTATTAGGGAGCATTCCTTACTTGTGGGCAGTCCAAGCAGGTAAAAATATTGCTGGAGGGCACGCACAATTTACTTGGGAACAGCCCAACCCCCAAACCCTAATTTCTTCCCTCTTCTCTTTCCTCCTCCTCCTCCTTCCTCCGGCGGCGGCGCCACCACCACTACGAGCAGCCACCGCCACCGCCGCCTCCTTCCTCCACCACTACGAGCAGCCACCACTACCAGCGGCGGGAAGATCTCCCAAACCCTAATTTCTTCCCTCTTCTCTTTCCTCCTCCTTCTTCCGGCGGCGGTGTCAGCGCTTGGCGGACTTGAGGTCGCGGTTCTTCATGAGCGCGACGGACTTGAGGTCGGGGCGTCCGCTCTTGGCGGCGAGGGAGCCGAGCGCCGTGGCGCCTGAGCGGTCCTCGTCGCGGAGGACGAGGAGGCGGAGGGACTCGAAGGTGATGCGGGTGCGGCGGATGAGGTCGCGAAAGTAGGACTGGTCCTGAGGGGTGAGGCTCGAGATCCGGACCATCCCGCCGGAGCGACCGCGGCTCTTCTTCGAGACGACGACCGCGTGTATCGGATCTGAGTCATGTATTAAACCATTCAGAGATCACTGTTGGTCCAACTCTACGGATAGAGCAGAAACCTGTTGGAATTTTGGATCGAAGAGATAAGATTCTTCGAAATCGGGTCATTCCGTTAGTTCGAGTAGCTTGGAGTAAGGATTCTCCTGGAGATTCAACTTGGAAAAAAGAAGAAGATATGCGGAGACAATATCCGTATCTATTCGCTGGGACATGTTAGTAATCACATTGTCATAATAGTTATTTCAATTCCGATGACGGAATTTTTCTGAGGGTAGACATGTTATGCTCTAATTATTATTATTATTATTTTTTGATAATGATAATCATAGTATTTTTCTATTTAAAATATAAAACTTTACAATTGGACCCCTAGAAAAATTTTGTAATTACAAAATTTTTTCTTTTCTCTCACCAACTCAAATGGTGTGAGGTGTCATGAAAGGAATGACATGTGGCATTACAAAATGCCACTTGGTTCCCTTTCATGAAGAGCAACACTCTCCATTAAACACCTCACCCCTCTTCTCCTATATTTATTTTCTTCTCACACACTCTCCAGCAAACACCCGACCACACTCTTCCCCCTTCTCCTTCTTCCACTCTTCATTTTCCTCCTCCCTCCATCTTCATCTACTACTACTGCTGCTCCTACCATTGCTGCTACTACTGCTAAGCTACTGCCTCCGCCCTCCGCCCGGACCCGTCGCCTCCGCCCTCCGCCCTCCGCCCGGACCCGCTGCCGCCGCCCGAGCACACCGCCGGCCACCCGCGCCCGACGCCGGCCACCTCTGCCACCTCCAGCACCACTCATCTTCTTCTTCCCTTCCAAAATCAAAAATCTAGGTAAAAATCCCCTTTCTTCTTCTCAAATACTTTTCCAATTCTAAACCTAGGTTAGGGTTTTTACTAACAAAAATATATTTTGAAAACTATTGTTGGATTCAATTAGGAAATTGGTGGAAAACCTAGGTCATCTTCAAGAAAGGCAAGTTCTCCTTTCCCTCTCCTCTCTTAATCCATTTTTTTGGTCCCCAAGGTTGTGTTACTTAATTTATAAATCTGGACAGAATCTTAGATACTTAGAAATCGATATTTTTTTTTATATATACGAGAAGCATGCTAGTTAAAATTAATATTAGTTGCTCATTGCCTTAGGTGTTAAATTGATCAATAGAACATTTTTCGTTTATAAATTGTGGCTTTGTAACCCACATTAAACTCGGGGTTAGATATTTCATATATTGCTCTTGGCTATTTATGGATGCACAAATGAATTTTTATATCAAATGTAATGAAAATTTTTGCATAAAAAAAATTGACTACAAAATCTCGACCTTACAACGTTATCTAGTTAGGTTTGTACTTATCATAGATCGATAGTGGCATACTAAATATTTTTGGTAATAATTCTTAACCATTTGATTTTTGTCTTAGTTAATGTGTTTATCTTATACATGAAGATGTATTAAGATAAGGATCTATATTTTCCTTTAATAAAGAGAGACACTATATACTTACATATAGAGTAGAGTTCATTTATTTATTTATTTATTTATAATTTTTGGTTACAACTAAGAAAGGTAATGGACGGTGCCTCTAACTTTTTGGGTTCTACACACTCAAGTGTATATGTATGCATGATTATTCATAAGTAACATTATTAACAATTTCATGATTTTGACAATCCCTCGTACACATACTTGAGAAGGGCTTAGGTTGAATGTATCGATGTACCTAAGTAAAGAAAATTAGATGCTCTATATTAATAATGGACATTATTTATAAATAGACACCTTTGTATGTTTCGGTCTAAAATTGTGGAGAAACATAAATATAAGAATATTTTTTTGGTATTTTTCAATTTCTGTCCAAAAAGTAAATTTATGTAAAAATTCGATTTTTGTCCCAATTTCTAGCCAATATAAGTAATTTTACGTACCCATGCACTAAGTTAACTCAAACATCAGTTCCTTGAGTTAACTATGTAATGTTCATTAACTAAAGGATATTTTTTTGGATAGGATAAAATCTTATTAATGCAAACACGAGTGGAAAGGTATTTAAGACATCTTAGGCATTACTTTTATCAATTCTAGGGTAAAGGGAATTTTAAGATTAAAGCATATCAGTTTAGACCCCATAACAAGGACCACCCTCGCCATATAACATGTAACTAACAAATCACCACCTTTGGCCATTACAACTTTATGCATTATTAGTGTTTTATTTAGGATATAAGAGTATTCCAAAAGTCCTTCTTGAATGTTATCAAACTTATAATGCTTGTACTAAGTGATATTGCACTTGAAGCGTAGGTTATGACTGTTGCTTAGTTAAGTTTCGTATTGCTTGTTATTTCAAGAGTTTCAAATTTTCCTATTATATTTTTATGAACTGCGTGGTTACCGGTGTTGAGAATTGCTCCACCGAAGGGGTCGGCGAACCCGAATTATTAACTGCGTGGTTTCCGGTGTTGAGGGTTGCTCCACCGAAGGGGTCGGCGAGCCCGGATTTCATATATATATATATATATATATATATATATATATATATTATCATCTCTTGTAAAATTTTGGGGTCTCCAAATACAAAGGAGACTCTGCCGATTTTTTTTTTGAAATTTCAAGAGATAGATTAAATTCTCGACCATTCCAAGAAATTTAGATGATTTTATAAGCTTTAGAAAATATTTAGGATATGTATAAGACACGTATCATAAGTTGAATTAAAACTCCTTATATTCCACTTGGTAGTTTAAATTCAAATACTATTTCGGAAAAGTTGATTTCTAAATATCATTCAAATAGACATCTTACATAATGCATTTTAGCCTCCTTAGATAAATAAATTCCTTATTTGTGATTGTAAAATATACATTTAGAAATCATAGGAAGCATTGGGAGGGGAGAACAACCCGAATATCACCTTTACAGCTCCGCAACATAATAACCAAAGACTGATCAGTACACTAGCTCATTCGTAGGGCCATACGAATTGAGTATGTGAGGCTTAGCTCACTTGGCCCATGAGAGGCAGGGCCGGATTTTAATAATCTGAGCCATCCATTTAGCCCGTGAGAGGCAGGGCCGGATTTAATTCCGTGCCATCCAATAATTGCACCTCTTCGACAGTAACATCGATTTGGTGATTTTCTGGGTTCAAGAGAGACTCAGTACATTTAAGCCCAAGAGAGGCAGGGCCGGATTCTAAGCACCGCGCCACCAAGTCATAACCTGATCCCAGGTATACGGGATTGTTGTCGGAAAAAGCTGATTAGGAAAGTATTCGGAAAGGTTGTTCTCAAAATAGCATTTTCATATGTTATTATGCATGTTTAGTGTTATGTAATAAGTAGGAGTAATTAATATTGAAATATGCAATTTACTCTCATGAAAATAAGACAAATCTTCCAAATTTTTCTAGACTTATCATTTATTATTTTCTTTCATTTATTATTTCTATCATTTATTTACCTTCCTTGACCGAGGACTTGTTTGTCGTTTTCTAAACGACCTAGTAATTGTTCACTAGGTGAGGACGACGTTCCGGAAAATCCAATACCCCTGGATGATGATGAGTAGACGATCTGCGAGAATTTCTGGAGAAGGCAACCAAAAGTCGATAGCTAGTTTGATGTGTAACATTTTGATGTAACAAAAATTTAGAATTGTTGGTGCTTTCTTTGGTGCTTTCTTTACATGAAGAGAGCTTGCTCTCAACATGCCTTGTAAATTTTAGTCCCACATCGGAAATGCACCATGAGTTATCTCAACATATATACTTGGGTGTGTTGTTGAGAGATGCACATGGGGTGGTGACCCTAAGGAGGGAACCATGTGGGTGATTTTACTAGGAGGTAAGAATAAGGCTCCAAGGATTAAGCATTAATGCTTTTGTCATTCTCTTGGATTAATTCCACTTGGAGCTAAGCCCCAAAGGGGCTTAGCGACTCGGACTCGGACTCGGGCTCGGGCTCATGGGCTCATGAGGCGTAATGTGGCATTTTGTTGGCGCACTTAGCACGTCAGCAGTCATGCGGTCTTTATGCGGCTCATATGCGGCCATGCGGCTCATGCGGCACATGCGGTCCATGCGGCTCATGCGGCCATACGGCTCATGCGGTCCATGCGGCCCATGCGGCTCATGCGGCTCATGCGGTCCATGCGGCTCATGCGGCTCATGCGGTCCATGCGGCACATGCGGTCCATGCGGCCCAAGCGGTCCATGCGGCCAGGCTGCTGCTGCTGCTGCCGCATGGAGGGCTACGCTGACTGTGCAGATTTCAAATCGGTTATGGAAAGGGTAAATCAATGCGATTAATTCAGATCCTATCTTTGTGGGATTTGAATTAATTTCGTTACTATATTTGTGGGATTTGAATTAATTCAGTTCCTATCTTTGTGATTTGATTCAATCTTTCCATAACTGATGAGGCGGCTAGGGTTTCCCCCCTCTCTCTATAAATACTCTCTTCTGGCCTCCTTTGTGAGTACCGCGAAAATATAAGTCAGAAAAGGAGAAAGAGAGAGAGAGTTGCTGCCGCCATTGTAAGTCCATCCGAGGAGTCAGAACAGAGGTGACATCGAGCGTTCCACAAGTTCTTCAAACTTGCTGGTTCCTGGAAGCAGATCGTGTGGGGCGAATCTTGCTTTGAGCAACGGTGTTTTGACACCCCAGCATTGTTCTTCTTCTTCTCATCTCTCTAGATTATTGTAACTTGTTCTGTCCCAATTGCAACACGTTTGCAAGGAAGAACAAGAGATCTTCTCTTTGCTATTTTTCTCCTTCATATTGTAATTTGGCTATTTAGTTTTATTCGTAGATCTTGAGTTTGATCATCACAAAGTTTTGTGTGACATCTCAGATCTCGATTGCATTAGTTTTCATCTTTGATCAAGCCCCTGGGACTAACAATCTCAAAGCAAGATCCGTATAGATGGAAAACATTAATGCTTCGCTCCTCCAATCGGACTTCTGCAAGTTGGAAAAGTTCGATGGAGAGCACTATCAAGTCTGGAAGAGAAAGGTGTACCTAACTCTTCAACTGAAAGACGTTGATCATGTTCTGTTGGAAGAAGAACCCTCTGTTCCAGACACTGGATCTACTGCCGCCATCAACGCGGCTACCAAACTCCAGGCCAAGTGGAGAAGGGAAAATAGCATCTGCAAGCTTCTCATCCTGAATGCTATGGAGGACTCTCTGGCAGAATCCTACTCAAAGAAGGAACTTGCCAGAGACATATGGGAGTCTGTGGAAAATCTGTATGAAGAAGATAAGAACATGAGCAAAATATTTGTGGTTGAAAAATATCACAAATTGCTCTTTGAGGACGAAAAGTCCATGCTGCCACAGGTGAAGGAATTTCTGAAGCTGCGTCAGAAACTGGAAGACGAAGAGATGTCCCTTCCCGACAAGTTTGTCGTCGGAGGGATCGTCTCAAAACTTCCTGCTGGATGGAGTACCTTCTATGCAAGGATGCACAGAAAGAAGCTAGACATTAGCTTGGGAGATCTACTTCAAGAGATCCATGTTGAGGACGAGATGCGTTCTCAACAGAAGGTGGACACTCTGTCCAAACAGTTGGCTAAAGCCAATCTTGTGCAGACGAGAGATTCCAAGGGGAAGCAGGCGGCTTCTCATCCCAAGAAGAAGGACTTCGCTAATCTAAAAGTGAAGGGTCCTTCTTTCAAGCAACAGAAGACTAAGTCCCACGTGACTTGTTATAATTGTGGCAAGAAAGGCCACTACAAGAGTGAATGCAGATCTAAGCCTAAACAATCAGAGAAAGGTGAGCCTAATAAGGTTTCATTGGTTTCTAACGTTGTTGCTATGATCGGACAGGTCACAACTGTGGGGGTTGACTCTGACTGGTGGATAGACACTGGTGCGACTTGCCATGTCTGTTCAGGCAAGGAATGGTTCGTCACGTACCAGCCGACATCTGAGAAAGTTGTCATGGCGAACCAGGCCCAAGCTGAAGTACTGGGGATTGGGACTGTGGAGCTGAAACTCACTTCTGGGAACACTCTGACGCTTCAAGGAGTGAAGCATGTTCCTGCGATTGCCAAGAACCTAATCTCTGGGAGCCTGCTCTGCAACGCAGGCTTGAGGATGGACATCAACGCTGGTCAGATGGTTATGTCCAAGAAAGAAACATACTTCGGGAAGGCTTATCAAACCGAAGGAATGTTTAAAATTCAGCTTGTCAACCAGTTTGATGACATTAATGTAGTTGCATTTTCTGATTATTCTCTTGAGTTGTGGCATAATAGACTAGGACATGTTCATAGTAAAAGAATCAACAAAATGTCTAGTCTAGGACTTATCTCCAAATGTGGGGGTAAGGTGGAGAAGTGTGAAGTGTGTGCTCAGACGAAGATCACAAGGAAACCCTTTCATCGGGTCAATCGAAGCACAGATCTTCTGGAGTTGGTGCACTCCGATATCTGTGACTTCAAACATTTCTCCACGAAGGCCGGGATGAAGTATTTCATAACCTTCATCGACGACTTCTCAAAATACGCGTTTGTCTACTTGCTCAAGTCCAAAGACGAAGCTTTCGAGAAGTTCAGAGAGTTCAGGGCCGAGGCTGAACGGCAGACTGGACAACAACTCAAGAGGCTGAGAAGTGATCGAGGTGGGGAGTACAGGTCTCATGAATTCGCATCGTTCTGCAAAGAACATGGAATCATATGCGAGACTACTGCTCCATATTCTCCTCAATCCAACGGAGTAGCAGAGAGGAAGAACCGGACATTAACAGAAATGATGAATTCTATGCTGCTCACTGCAGGTCTTCCAAAATGCTACTGGGGAGAAGCTGCATTAACGGCCACTTTCATTCTGAATAGAGTGCCATATGCAACTTCGGACGTAACTCCTCATGAACTCTGGTTCAAAGTCAGACCCAACTTGAATGTCATTCGAGTGTGGGGGTGTCTGGCGTATGTGAAGCTTCCAGATCTGAAGATTCAGAAGCTGGGGACAAGGACTACGAAGGCTATCTTCTTGGGGTATGCCGAGAAGAGTGATGCTCGGAGATTTCTTGATATTGAATCAAATCATATCATCGAATCTCGCGATGCTAAATACTTTGAAGACAAGTTCGCAAAAGACAAAAACATTATTCTTTCGGACATTCCGAAAAATGATGTAGGTACTAATGAGACTGAAATCTCATACGAGCCAGTAGTCCAAGAAGAAGCTGTTGTTGATGAAACAACTCTTGTACCAGAACTCGCCGAGCCGTCAGCCAAGCGAGCGAGAAGACCGAAAGATTTCGGAGATGACTTTGTCACCTATCATGTGGAAGCAGATCCGCTTACCTATGATGAGGCGATGAAGACCAGAGATGCTATCTTCTGGAAGGAGGCAGTGAATGACGAGTTTGACTCTATCACCTCCAATAACACATGGGTGTTGGTAGATCTACCTGAAGGAGAAAAGCCCATCGGATGTAAATGGATCTTCAAGAAGAAGATGAAGGCAGATGGAACTATTGACAAGTTCAAGGCCAGGCTGGTAGCCAAGGGATTTTCTCAGAAACAGGGGATAGACTACTTCGACACGTACGCTCCAGTAGCCCGGATGACCACCATCAGGATGTTAATCGCTCTAGCAGCTATACATAAGTTGGAGATACATCAGATGGATGTAAAGACAGCGTTCCTGAATGGGGAGCTGACCGAAGAGATTTACATGCAACAGCCAGATGGATTTGTCGTCAAAGGTCTTGAAGACAAAGTCTGTAAGTTGGTGAAATCATTATATGGTTTGAAGCAAGCTCCCAAGATGTGGCATGAGAAGTTTGACAAAGTTATTAGGTCAAACGGCTACAGAGTCAGCGAGACGGACAAATGTGTTTACACAAAGTTCGCTGATGGAAGAGGAGTCATCGTTTGTCTGTACGTGGACGACATGCTAATCCTAGGTACGGATATAGGCTGTGTCACAGAGACAAAGAAGTTCCTCTCAACCAAGTTCAGTATGAAGGACTTGGGGGATGCAGATGTCATCTTGGGCATAAAGATCATCCGGACAGACACTGGAGTAGCGCTGTCACAATCTCACTATATTGAGAAGATGCTCACACGCTATGGGTATAAGGATCTTCCAGGGATCGATACGCCATACAGGTGTGATCAGAAGCTGAAGCCAAACTCGAGGGAAAGCGTCAGGCAGCTGGAGTATTCTAGCGTTATCGGAAGTTTGATGTACGCAACTACTGCCACAAGGCCTGACATAGCTTTCGCCGTGGGAATGCTGAGTCGGTTCACAAGCAACCCAGGGGTTGAGCACTGGAAAGCTGTGAAGCGAGTAATGAGATATCTCAAGAAGACTCAGACATATGTACTGCACTACAACGGGTATCCGACAGTAGTGGAAGGCTTCAGTGATGCTAGCTGGTGTTTAGAGGTGGAAAGCGAGAGATCTACAGGTGGATATGTCTTTTCCTTGGGTGGAGCTGCTATATCGTGGAAGTCGAAGAAGCAGACTATACTCTCTCGTTCCTCCATGGAATCTGAATTCTATGCACTTGAAACTGCAGCAGATGAAGCAGAATGGCTTCGGGAGCTCATGTATGATCTTCCAGTGGTTGGGGCTCAGATACCGGCGATACCGATATACTGTGACAACCAGGCGACTGCGGCGGTGGCATCAAATGACCTCTTCAACGGGAAGAAGAGGACTGTGCGGTTGAAGCACAGGGCAGTACACGATCTTATCAAAAGAGGTGTAATTGCAGTGGTTGATGTTCGGAGTCAGGAGAACCTGGCAGATCCGTTCACAAAGGGCCTCAAGCGCCAGTTGGTCGATGACACAGCTTGTAGAATGGGCTTGAAGGCATTCTGATAGTGTGTCTTTGTAATCCTACCATAAAGTTTTATGCTATTAGTTCAAAGAGAAATCTACTAGGCATCTAACTTTTGGTTCAAAGGAGGATCACTGACTGGAAAACTATCAGGTAACAGTGGGTACTTGTTCTCTGGAACATGGAAGGGATACGGACCCATAACCACTGTTGTCTACTATGTATTTTTCTACGGAAAAAACAAATCCTGTGGAAGGTTGGCTTAAACGCCTTAATGAGTTCTCAGGCAGAGTGAATGTCTGGTGTGCTTTACAGGAAGCACGGTAGAGCAGCACTACAAGGAGTGAAACTCCATGCTACAGTGGAATGACTCCACCATGAGGTTCCCAGGTAGGGGTAATGCCTCGGCTTTGCAAGCCAAGTCATAGCGGCGTAGCACCGCAAATAGGCAGGTAGCCTAATGCTGTATGACGTAATTAAAGAGTTGTAGACAGCACTACAAAGGGGAGGATGGCCCCATGTTACAGTGGTACGACACCACGATGAGGTACCCAGGTAGGGGTAAAGCCTCGGCATTGCAAGCCATGTCATTGCGGCGTAACACCGCAAGGAAGCCTTAGGCTTCATGCTGGGTAGTTTGGCACTACAAAGAGGCTTGTGACCTCATGCTACAGTAGTATGACACTACGATGAGGTTCCCAAGTAGGGGTAATGCCTCGGCTTCAGGCCATGTCATAGCGGCGTAGCACCGCAAGGAAGCGCAAGGCTTCATGCCATATCTCTTTAATAAAGAACTCACCTATAGTGTATGGAAAGAGATATCAGGCCGTCTCTTGAGGGTAAACTTGTAGACGCCCAAAATTATATACTGAAACCAGGCTGGCACAGGGCCTTTAATGTGCAGCCAGAAGCACACGTAACTACACTTTGTGAGTGGGAAGAATTACAATTGTGGTGCAGAATTCAAGGCGTAGTCCATTCTTGTATCACATTGTTATTTAACCCATGCGGGAAGATTCAAGTCGTCAGCGACATCTATCCTAATGCAAAATGGACAGTTACTGTGGGGAACGCTCAACCCTGGACACATATATATGTTGTGATATGTGGGGGATTGTTGGTGCTTTCTTTGGTGCTTTCTTTACATGAAGAGAGCTTGCTCTCAACATGCCTTGTAAATTTTAGTCCCACATCGGAAATGCACCATGAGTTATCTCAATATATATACTTGGGTGTGTTGTTGAGAGATGCACATGGGGTGGTGACCCTAAGGAGGGAACCATGTGGGTGATTTTACTAGGAGGTAAGAATAAGGCTCCAAGGATTAAGCATTAATGCTTTTGTCATTCTCTTGGATTAATTCCACTTGGAGCTAAGCCCCAAAGGGGCTTAGCGACTCGGACTCGGACTCGGGCTCGGGCTCATGGGCTCATGAGGCGTAATGTGGCGTTTTGTTGGCGCACTTTGCACTTAGCACGTCAGCAGTCATGCGGTCTTTATGCGGCTCATATGCGGCCATGCGGCTCATGCGGTCCATGCGGCTCATGCGGCTCATGCGGTCCATGCGGTCCATGCGGCTCATGCGGCACATGCGGCTCATGCGGCACATGCGGTCCATACGGTCCATGCGGCTCATGCGGCCATACGGCTCATGCGGTCCATGCGGCCCATGCGGCTCATGCGGCTCATGCGATCCATGCGGCTCATGCGGCTCATGCGGTCCATGCGGCCCAAGCGGTCCATGCGGCCAGGCTGCTGCTGCTGCTGCCACATGGAGGGCTACGCTGACTGTGCAGATTTCAAATCGGTTATGGAAAGGGTAAATCAATGCGATTAATTCAGATCCTATCTTTGTGGGATTTGAATTAATTTCGTTACTATATTTGTGGGATTTGAATTAATTCAGTTCCTATCTTTGTGATTTGATTCAATCTTTCCATAACTGATGAGGCGGCTAGGGTTTCCCCCCTCTCTATAAATACTCTCTTCTGGCCTCCTTTGTGAGTACCGCGAAAATATAAGTCAGAAAAGGAGAAAGAGAGAGAGAGTTGCTGCCGCCATTGCAAGTCCATCCGAGGAGTCAGAACAGAGGTGACATCGAGCGTTCCACAAGTTTTTCAAACTTGCTGGTTCCTGGAAGCAGATCGTGTGGGACGAATCTTGCTTTGAGCAACGGTGTTTTGACACCCCAGCATTGTTCTTCTTCTTCTCATCTCTCTAGATTATTGTAACTTGTTCTGTCCCAATTGCAACACGTTTGCAAGGAAGAACAAGAGATCTTCTCTTTGCTATTTTTCTCCTTCATATTGTAATTTGGCTATTTAGTTTTATTCGTAGATCTTGAGTTTGATTATCACAAAGTTTTGTGTGACATCTCAGATCTCGATTGCATTAGTTTTCATCTTTGATCAAGCCCCCGGGACTAACAAGAATTATTGTACCCTTAGAAATACTTTTGATGTAAATATAATTAAAGTTGTACTTATGAAAGTGATCTGTTCTTGTATTTTTCCATTCTGCTGATTTACGGACGACAATCGCGAATTTGGCGCGTAGCCTGTGGATGTGTTCTTTGACGTCACCGTTGTATTGGGATACGGGACGTGACACCGCGCTAGAGGTGCTCTTCTTCGCCAGCCCATCTCCGAGGAGGATTGCCACCTTGTAAGCAGTCCTAACGTATTAGGACTGCCACCTTGTTGGCAGTCCTAACGTATGTTAGGACTGCCAACTTGCTGGCAGTCCTAGGACTGGCTTAGGCTGCCCCCAAGTAAAAAAATAGATGGCAAACTTGTAATTTTTTTTGAATATTTTTGGACTGCCTTCAAGTAAAAAGTGTGGTGCCCTTTGGAAAAACCTAGAAAAATGAGCATTAACCTCGTGGAAGAAATTACAGGTTAGATTTAACCTCCGGTTGAATTTGAATATAGAACAAATTATTTTTATTTCATAGAGTTCCAACAATCTTTTGTCCTTCCACGAATGGTAATTTGGCAAATGGTTCACAAAATAATTTTCTTATGTCCCTCCACAACATAATTCATTGTCTTCTACTCATCGCTATGACGAGAGGGTCCGTTATGTGTATCTAGTCCTACCAACTGATGGTTGCACTTTAGAGGTTATTTGGTTGGCTGTAAATACAATTGTTGCAACAAATGTTATAGCATTTATATTGATTCTAGCCGTTGTTTTGTTGTAAATGATGTTGCTTGGTGCAAACAATGTTGCAATACTTATCCCAATTAATGTAAGCATTTGTTGCAGCCAAAATAACTGCCACACTAATTAATATAGCTTTGTTGTAAGGAATTATCATTTACACGCAACCAAATAGTCTATTAAACTCATTCAACAAAACCAATGAGAACCTCCGAATTTGTGAAGAATACAAAGGGTAAAGATAGTATAATTTGTTACAAAAATTGTGTCCACCTCTATGACAAGACACATTAAGCCAAAGAGTTGATAAAAGGATGGCACATCGCGATATAGTGATATAGAGTAGATACAATATGTATCTTCTACAATGTGAGAAAACAACATAAATCAGCATGTCCAACATGCCTTCAAGTTGCGGTATCAAAAAATGGCACTTGATAGTGACTTTATTGGTAAATCATCCATTTACCACCATGATAGGCTTCTAATTGCTTCGGTTATTTTCCTCCTCTAAAATAGGTAGAGTAGAGATTTTGGAATTTTTCTTGTCGTCGTAAAATTAATTTTTTCTTCACTTGTTTGGATAACCAAAAAGTAGAGAAAATAAAATTTTAAAAATAATATTTTATTTATTTGTGGAGACAGATATAATTACCAAATCATAAATAAAGCTAACTTTTTTGAAGGGTAGATGGATAATTTTTTCCACAATCCTCTCAACTCTCTCCATTTTTTCTCACTTTTGGCAGAAATTTTTTTTGAGTGGGCCCGCATGAATTTTTCTCCCAAAATCATCTCCCTCCTCTTCCCTCCCCCTTCCCAAACGTTAATACTTTTAATTTTTCACTCATTTTTCCCACAACATTTTTCTTTACCTCAATTTTTCCTCTTCCCAAACAATACATAATAGTTGTTATGTCTCCTTTGCCTCGGTACGTGTCGAGAATCTATTGAATTTGGTGAAATAGTCTAGAACGGGACGGTTCCTTGTACGCACTTTTGGAATATATGGAAAATGACTTGTTCTTTGTCAAGTGGGTAGAAATCGTGCTCGTATCATGCCACACATCTTCAGGGCCAGCCAGGGGTTAAGCCTGACAAGTCTTCTGGCTCGGACAACCCCCCTCCATAGGACAATCCATAAGATCATTTGATATTCTCATGACCGGTCCAGTCCACACCCAACTTAAACTTACATCCCACAAATCACTTTTCTTCTTGCTTGCAGCTCGGCTATTGCTTTATATGTTGTTCCATGTGTAGAAGCTTCCTTTTTAAGTCGATAGAAACCCAATTTTACTTGTGGTGGGACGGAATTTCCATAAATAAAGCAATTCTCAATTGGAAAAGCTAGTTTGCCCGCAGGTGAGTTGCCCGTCCGTTATGGCCGTAGTCTATTGGCCTCTTCTATATTTATGAATTCCACGTTGAGTGACCTGTCAATGAAGAGGCGCCACATGACGGACGGATTGGTCCACACGCGGGCAAGCTCGCAGCACTCATTCTCGACTTCAAAGAACCAATCGAGGGTTTCTCGGAACGCATGAGGTCGTCAAACGTTGGTAGGTCAAAGCTTCATCTTGAAGGTAGTTGGAGTACTATTTGGTGTGGGCCTTATGGTGGGTTCGGACGAATTGGCCATGGCCCGTAGATGTAGCCGGGCGATCAAGTGCCGACGTTTTAAATGGAAGTTGAGTTGAATTAGTAGCTAGTGTGGTAGCTCCATAGGGGTGCAACTCGGACGGGCTAAACCCGAGACCGATCGGATAAATCCGCTAATGGGTTGGGTTAGGGTCGAAGATACTTGGGTTCGGATTCAGGTTAAAATATTTGAACCCAATCAAAAACCGGGTTGGACTTGGGTTCATGCGTCGGGTTACCCAAAGAACCCGAAACCCGAAATACATATAATATATATATTTCATGCTTCTTAAATAAAAAGTTTAAATCCTAAATTTCTCCACCCAAACTCTTCAACTTCTTATAAAGAATTCTCATTTCAATTTGTATTTTGTAACGATCAAGATTTGATTGTTATTTGATTATGTGTTTAATATTACTTTTGTTGAAAATTATTTAAAATTTTATATTAGAGTCCAATTAACCCGATGGACCCGACCCAAACCGAGTCCAACCCGCTCCTCCGGACTTGGTCTTGGACTTCATATATTAAACCTAAGGTTGGGTCGGGCTTGGGCTCGGGCTCGGACTAGGCTTATGATTCATCGGGTTGGGCTTGGGTTGACCTCAAACCCGACCCAACCCGCCCGAGTTGCACCCCTATAGCTCCATCATGATCCTCAAGAAACTTTCAGGGCGGTCCTGAGTTCACGAAGTCCTTAGGCAAAATTTTAAAATAGGACCCATATATAATAAAAAATAAAATAAAATACAGATCAATTTTTAAAAATGTTACAATAAAGAATTGAACCTAGGACCTTTGGGATACAAGATTAACATACTAACTACTACACCACAATTATTTCATGGTAAAAGAGGGTCATGTTACATATTAGTTTATTTTAGATACAAGATTACAAATATATATATATATTATTAAATTAATTTTTTGGGTCATCATATTTTATGGAGTCCTGGGCAGTCATCCTGGCCAGGGCCGGCCCTGCCCTTCAATTGCTTAAGAATGCATGTCATGAGCTTAAGGGCCCGTTTGGTTTGCAGGATTGGACAACGTAATGTAATTGGCATTACGTTGTCAATCTAACTCGGATGTTTGGTTGGACAAAAAATTAGATGTAATGTAATCGCGATTACAAGTTTGATTACATTACATCAGTTTCTTCTAAATTCAATTACATCATAAAACCTATGTAATCGCAATTACATTACAACTTAAGCGGAAGGTTGGTATGCTATAATTTGGTCTTTTTTCGTTTTTTGTCATTTTTTGTTATTTTTGTTTGTTTTTTTTTCGTTTTTGTTCGTTTTTGGTCTTTTTTGTCCTTTTTTCGTTTTTTGTCATTTTTGTTCGTTTTTGGTTATTTTTGTTGTTTTCGTTTGTTCTTTGTCGTTTTTTGTCGTTTTTGTTCATTTTTGATCGTTTTTTGTTCTTGTCATTTTTGTTCGTTTTTGGTTGTTTTTGTTTGTTTTTTTTTTGTCGTTTTTGTTTTTTATCATTTTTTTGTTTTTGTCATTTTTTGTCGTTTTTGTTCGTTTTTTGTCATTTTTGTTCGTTTTTGGTTTTTTTTTGTCGTTTTTGTCCTTTTTTGTTGTTTTTGCCCTTTTTTGTCCGTTTTTTTTTTTTGCCTTTTTTTTAGTTTTTGGTTGTTTTTTTGTCATTTTGTTTATTTTTTGTGATTTTTGTTTATTTTTTGTCGTTTTTGCTTGTTTTGGGCCGTTATTTTCGATTTTTGGTCGTTTTTGCACATTCTTGGCCATTTTTTTTGTCGCTTTTGCACTTTTTAATTTTTTTGTCGATTTTGTTTTATTTTTGTCATTTTTGTTCGTTTTTGTTTATTTTTTATTGTTTTTGCTCATTTTGGGCCTTTTTTTTATTTTTTGTCGTTTTTTGCACATTCTTGGCCATTTTTTTGTCGGTTTTGCACTTTTTGTTTTATTGGTTTTGCTTTATTTGCACGTCTTTTGCCTTTTTGCACGTTTTTTTTTTATCGTTTTTGGTCAATTTTTTACGTTTTTATCGTTTTTTTGTCGATTTTGCACATTTTTTGTCATTTCTGCATGTAATTTATCGATTTTTGTCGATCTTGTACGTTTTTGACCATTTTCACGCTTTTATCGTCTTCTATCGCTTTCGGTCGATTTTGCACGTTTTTTGTCGCTTTTTTTTAATCTTTTTTGCTTTTTTGGGGGGTCTTTTTTCACTTTTTTTTTGTCGTTTATGCTCGTTTTTTTTTTTCTTTTTGTTTGTTGTTTTTTTCGTTTTGTCGTTTTTTTTTCCTTTTTTGTCGTTTTTGGATTTTTTTGTAAGTTTTTTAATTTTTTTATCGTTTTTGGCTCGTTTTAATTCCCTCTTGTTTTTAGTCTTTTTTCGTATTTTTATTTTTTGTCATTTATGTTCATTTTTATCTATTTTTTATTTTTTTCTCTTTTTTATCCTTTTTTGTCATTTTTTCTCTTTCTTTTGGTTGTTTTTGGTCGTTTTTGTTCATTTTTGCCATTTTTTTGTTTTTGGTCGTTTTTCGTCTTTTTTTTCCTTTCATTTATTGTTGTTTTTTGTCAATTTTTTTTTTGTTTTTAGTTATTTTTTTTAATCATTATTGGTCACTTTTTATGGTTTTCACATTTTTAATTTTTTTCGTTTTTCTTTTTTATCGCTTTTTCATTTTTGGTTTTTTTTTCCTTCTGTTTTGTTCGTTTGTCATTTTTTTAATTTTTTTTTTGTCGTTTTTAATTTTATGTTGTATTTAAAAAAAAATTAAATTAGAAACTTAATTACATTACATGGTAAACCAAATATATGAATGCAATTGACATTACATTACATAGTTTGATTACATGCTTCAACTAAACATAGTAATGTAATTGTAATTGTTGGGTTTATAGCCTTTTGTTTTGGTTTTTAGTCCCACATCGGCTAGAAAGGAATGTGTATCTCCATATATATGAGTCTTTACTCTTTATGGAGATGCACATGTAGATGTAGTGCACATGGGTGTGTGCCATGTGGGATTAATTATTAATGGTATAAAGGCTTAATCAACAATTAATAAGCTGTAAGCTTTTTGCTCTTGGGAAATTTATTTCCATAGGAGCTAAGCCCCGTTGGGGCTTAGCGACTCGGACTCGGACTCGGACTCGGACTCGGACTCGGGCTCGGGCTCGGGCTCGGGCTCGGGCTCAAGGGCTCATGAGGCGTAATGTGGCGTTTTGTTGGCGCACTTTGGCAACCGTCCCGTGGGCTATATATGCAGGTTCTCTCCTCTCTCTCGGTTGGCTAAAGTAATCAGAATTCCAGAGAGAAAACTCTAAGTGTTCTTTAACACAACAGAGTAGTGAGCGTGTTGTTTAACACTAACACTAGTACTTTTTAGTACGCGTGAGTTCTGTTACTTCAAACAGAGAGAGAAGAGTACAGCCATTGCCAGAGGAGTTCGCCGTCTTCCGAGGAGTCAGAAGAGCAGGAGTGTTC
Source organism: Iris pallida (assembly GCA_029216955.1). Lineage (NCBI taxonomy): Eukaryota > Viridiplantae > Streptophyta > Magnoliopsida > Asparagales > Iridaceae > Iris > Iris pallida. The sequence continues at coordinate 2,739,274 of JANAVB010038615.1, read as the reverse complement.
CAAGGTTTTCCGTCAACCTTGCTGGTTCCTGGAAGCTGTTCGCAGAGGGCGAATAAAGCTTTGAGCAACGGTGATAATTCACCCCAGCAATTCCATCTCTCGCCTGTCATCCTTCTGTTGCCTTTAGCAGTTCTGTCAGTATCTTCTTTTTAGAAGGCACTACTGCCAGTTTGCTACGATCACGAAAATCTCTTTAGATTATTCGTGTATTACGATATCTTTTTAGATCTCGTAATTTGCAGAATCCTTCTGGATCTCTGTTGCAAAACCTTCTTTAAGGAGTTGCATTAGAAACGTTGTCTTTACAACTGTTTCATTTTCTCAGTTTTCCATCGAAAAATTGTGCCCCGGCGTTCCCGGCAATAACAGTAATTCCATTACATTACAAACTCAATTACATTACAAATCCAATTCCATTACGATTACGATTACATTACAATGAACCAAACGCAACCCAAGTCTTTTTAACGACCTCGTTGAACTCAGCACGAGAAACGTGTTTTCTTGTTGGTGTTGGTCATTGTGGTCCTCGCCTGTGAACATCGGAGAACAAACTATCGACAAAGGACTGCTGCCAAACGATGTCGTCGTCAAGTTGAACGTCGATCAGGAACTGATGTAGAGTAGATACGATAGGTATCCTTCACAATGTTGAAAGCTTGCAAAGACTATGGAGAACGAGTGAATTGGTGTCGAAACCGACATTATATGTGTTTGAATCCACAAACAATCCCTCGACTTGAGTACTCCAGAAAGATAGGGTGAGCATTATTCGGTTTTCGGTTCAGAACCGAAGTAGAGCAGTCTCCATTAAAAAGTAATATTATTGAAGATAAATAACTCTTACAATCTTATACCTTAAGATACTCGCACGGCAAGTAATAATAAATTTTGACTAGTATTTTAATCAAAATATTATAAGAACAGCTGTTGTTTTTTCAGGTGATTATTCATGTGTGTAGGCTTATTTTTACAATGCCAAAAAATTAAGAATTCTAATTTTTTTTTAATTTTTTTTATTGAGAATAATAACATTTGAAAAATGGTAAGGACATAAAAATTTATTACCATTGAATCATGAAAAATTGTACGAAAAAAGAAAATTTCTAGCATTCAAACTTTATTACTTTGACTCTTAAACATAAATGACATGCAAGTTGACATAATAACATCATGTTTATAAAATAAACAAAAATATTTTAGAAATTCAAAAGTTCCACCACCAAGTTTTTAGAATAGATACACTTCTTTTTTTTACTATCCGCCTCTTTCATATTTAGCATCAAAACACGAAAATGTAAACAAACATTGCAAGTCCGTTTTAATACACAAATACTACGGTTTCAATAGACAACAACCAACATGATATTTAAGTGGAAAAAAAAAATACACATTTACTTTCAGCAAACAACGTCCTATCCAAAGCACCCCTTAATACAGAAGTTGAATAACTGTACCAACACAGCCAAGATTTCTATCAAGTAATATAGAGTTGAAACTTAAAAACACACACACCATCCAGACGATCGATGGAATTTCCACAACAGAAGATGCTCACATGAAGCATTCTTCACATACATTTTTACCTATGAAGTCCCTCGGAATCATGATTACCGAAATGTTTGCAGCCAGATACAGAATTTTCAGCTTCCAGGTACCAATCAGAATCTAAGATAGCACATGGAATTTCTTTCCAAACTGTGCTCTTACAGAGTAAATCCAATAGCCTCATCAGTCCGAGTCGTGCCTCCTCTTATGTTTGTCCCTGCTGTGTTTCCGTCGGTCATCCGAATCATGGGACCTTTTCTTCTCGCGCTTCTCCCGTCTCCTCTCCTTTTCATCCTTCTTCTCTTCACGGTGCCTCTTCTTCCTCCTATCGTCCTCCTTGGGAACTTCCCCGTCTCTTCTGACCCTGGGAGATCCCGGAACCGAGGGCCTCTCCTCGATCTGAGGCATTACTTCCTCAGTCAATTTCTCCGGTAGGGAGCTAGATTTGGCCCCGTCTTGAGGGCCCCTGGATCCACAAAAGGGTGAATAATTTAGTTCAACACCAGATAAACTTACACATGCGCACACAAAAAGGGCGGAAAGGGAGAATTCTATAGTGGCTTAAGTTTAAGTGCGAAAACATTACTTGTATAAGCCAAGACCTTGAACTTGTGCTGCTTCAGCATGCCCTGCACCAAGATCCTCAGCAGTTGATCCTCTCTTGATGAGTTCGGCATATTCATGTTTATCGAGCCGATTGCCTTGGGGTCTGGTAGATCGCTTGGGAGCTAAACCAAGAGCCTCACGCATTGCCTGCTCTTCCTCTTCCTTGATCCTTTTTTTCTCTTCTTTGGCTAACTCGGCATTTAGATCCTCAGATTTCTTATCCCTGGCGTACCAGTTTAGATCCTTCCCTATCGAGAAAATGAGAGGGAAAAGAAAGATGGAAGTGCTTTTCAATTAAACAGGAACTTGTGTGTGCATATGGAATCAATTGATAAGAGACGGAAATATCACCAATATGCTAGTCATGAAATTGCAGCATTAAACAAAGTCATGTTTGTGAAGTTTAAAACTTACTAGTCTGGTTGGCCAATTTCTGGGAAGGATGTTTTCTCAAACACCAATTTCCAGAACGCTCGATAGCTAGAATTTCAGAAACAGGCATTTAACCAAATGAGTATGTACGTCCAATGCAGGTAGAATGGAGGGCTAGCCAAACGAACCCCAAGTAGGCCGTCATTAGGACCTTTGGCTTGGAGTGGGCCCTAGTTTTGCCAGGAAAAAACCGACTGACTTAGGCTTACTTTGGATTGTAGTTTGGGGGACTGGCGTTTGCTCAACCACCCATTTCCAGAAGCTCGTTGGAATAGCGTTCCAGTGACGCCATTTGAGCTCGAGATCCCAAATGAATGGCATGTTTGAGCAAATAACCATATGAAATTCAAGCCATTTGGCCCCAGATTGGGTTTGGCACCAAATGGAGTCGTGGCTAACAAAAGAAAATTGTGTTTTATGGTTTAGACATAAGAAACAAAACCGCGTAATATTATTTCTTGGGCATACAACTAAACTCCGTAGTCAATATGAATCTAATTGATCAGTAAACTTTGAGGAAATAAAAAAATATGCAGAAATTCAAACTTACATATTTTCTATTGTTTGGTAAAACCACTGGGAATCAGTTCTTAACAGTTATATACTCAAAAGTCTACACTATTATTTATGAAGCATACTGCAAAAGTACATATTGACCCCGAAAATTTCTTTGGGATAAAGGCTTTGTTGCCGTTGTAGAGCAAAACTATTTAAATTAACTTTTGAATTTGGTCCACTCAAAACTTGCATCAAGTACATACTGTTCTATACTTTCACTAGAAAGAATCTTCCACACCAACAATATTATGAGTTTCCCGCCCATACTACATTGGTAGATTTAAACATTGATTCTTGATAATGGAATCTACAATGCAGAGCCTAATATACAAGTGATAAAGAAGATGAAATAATGATAACAATCATGCATTTGTACATAAGATACACGAGATCATATACACCATAGTAATTGCTTCATGCTTGCATAAGTTATAGTCAAATAGACAATACCTTTCTGCCATCTACCAACGGGGGCCTTGATACTATGACCAAGATAGTTCTCTCGGTGCTTATCAACCTTCACATCGTCCCACTTGAATTCTGTGATGGAAAAACAAATAATCAACCATAGCAACCAAATTATCAAAGAGTAGCAGGAAAAAAACAGTACAATTAGAACTCGGAAGTGGAAATCCTTTTTATAAAGGAAATGTATGATAGCACCCTTCTCAGTGTTCTGTGTTGAGTTCAAGAAGTGTTGTGACTCTCCTGAGTGGATTTGTTTGATTTAGAAAGTAAAATATTTTCTTGTTAACCCCTGACTTTGCTAGGATAATGTTATCCCATGATTTCACTAGGTCTGATAACGGACGTCCTTTCTTGGGCCAAAATTTGTATTCCTTTATTCTAGTAAATACTATAACTGTCCCGCCAAAGCTTTGGAAGCCACTATGCACAAATTCCGTAAAACTGAAATATCCTGCCTAGACTTCTGTAATATTTGAAAATCAATGGGATGCTAAACATCACAAAAACAAGACAGTGACGACCCACACTTCTAATTAAACCATCTATTGGTTTAAGCTCTTTTCCATTGAAAAATAGTACTGATGTCTGAAAGTCTTGTCATTGTTCCCTTGGCTAGTCTCCATGACACAAGCTTCATCTTCCGAGACCCTTCTCATCCAACCCCACCCCCAAACCAACACACACGCTTACTTGCACAGTGGACCAATTTTAGAATTGCTCAAAGGAAATCATGGTTCTGGACCTTCTCTTAATTTTCGAAGACAGAAAAAGGTATCTAAGCAAGCTTCAGAATCACTAAGATCTCAGAATTTGAGATGTTGTCTTGGTACAATTAAAGTTGATATTATATTTTTCGTGAAGATTGGAGTTCAGCCTAACAAGCAGCCTTATAGAAAGATAGAAAGCATATCTTCTGATCATAGTTTCCTTGACAAGGAATTTGGCACAAAAAAACTTTTGATGTCAGTTGCAGATGTAAAACTTGTTCAAAGTTTACCATGGAACATCTCAATTAAACTCCACAGCTGACCCCATTTGATGGGAGAAGGGCTTAGGTTTCAAAGCAACCTCGGCGTAGGACTTTATTTGAACATCACATCAAATATGGAAAATCTCTTAAAGTGGAGAGCTACATGATTCTAATATGGAGAGGTTTCAAGGCTACACTAGAACTGAATATAAAGCTACATTTGCTTAATTGAAAAGTGAGGAAGAGGAAAGTGTTTCACGTAGAAACGGGATCCCATTCACGCAGGATAATTCATTTTCCTTTACCTCACCTTCTTAGAACTCGAACATATACTAAATGAAACAAACAGTATAATTGACAAGCAAGAAAATCACTTAGGATAGTTTTGTTTTTTCATGTACACGTAGAATTCTCACCACCATCATCTTTTCCATATCTTCCTGAATCTTGAGTAGGATGACTAAACCACATCCCTAAAAAAAAATTTCACTAAATCAACATTAAAATGCGGGATGTCATGCAAAACCCACAATTCTTCTTCTACCTCTTCTATCTCCCTCGGCCCTTCCCTTACCTTAATCCTTTTGCCCTTGAGCCCCCTAGCTTAGTTCAATCTCCCTATAGATGTTTGAGCTACGCCTGGCATCTCCGTCCTCTCAACCATCTATCTCTCCACATGGATGGTATCATTATCGCCGATGACCATCTTATCGCAATGTGGGATGTCATGCAACACCCGGATCTAGTCTCAAGTAACCTCCTCAACTCGGCTCTAGCTCAGTCCCCCTTCTCCCTTGCCGGAGCAAAAGGCCGCATCAGAGGCGACAACGATCATCATCTTCCCTCATGGACGGGTGAACACATAGTAGCAGCGAATAAACCATGAAGTCGATGGTTCTCCAATGGGCCTAGGTGTAAAGAGAATAGAGAGCCTAGCAGATAAAGAAAGAGACACGACACGGCGAACAAAATGGAGTGAGAAAAATGAAATCTGTTTTCTACTTCATCGCCGTGGATATCAGTATAACTCATGGATTCAAGTATTTGAGATGGTTTTCCGATTGTACTAGAGCTATACATATCACACAACTGAAAAGAAGAAGCACAAGCCGCTTTGAGTTGGTTCGTTTTCGTATGATGATTGCTCGCTTTACCTCCCTATCGGTCACCTCACTGTCGCTCGCCTACCTTCACGGCTCGTTCCTTCGGAACCTCTGTGTCTTTACCAACTCGGTCCGCCCGATGAGCGCTCACGACTAAGCGAGACTCGGATAAATAAAAAAATTCAACAGCTCGTATATGCTTCTAAATACTCAAACAAAACCCAACAATTTATATAAATAAAGTTTATCGATGTCAAAGCTTCCTATTTTCATCAAAGAAACCCAAGGCTGTGCCAATTTGCACAACCTCCTTCTATTCACATGCCCTCTTTAAATTTGAAAATAACATCTTAAACGCAATTTCATGCGTAGCGTCCTTCCGAACGTGTTAATTCAGTAGCACTCCTCGTGCGGATCCGCGTACAAATCTAGTCCCATTAAACAAGTTTCGACTGATTTTGAACAGAATTAAGTATCAAATAACAAGATCCAATCAAATATGAAACCCTAGAGAGAGAGAATAAATTGGGGGGGAATGGAAAGAAAGTGCTTACGATCTCGACCGCCACGAACGCCACCACGAGAGGGATGATACATCTCTCTCTGTCCCTCCAACCTCCTCCTTCTTTTTCTCTGGTCTTTTTTTTCTTTTTCCGCTAGGGTTCTTCGATCGGGAAGGAAGAATCGAAAATATATTCGTGTTGGTTTAGATTGGGATAATTTAGCAAATACCCCCATTCCAAATGTTAAAACTAGCATATACCCCCACTATTTATTTTATTTAGCAAATACCCCCACTCCTATGTAAAAGAGTGGGGGTATATCTTAAATTTTTATTATTTTATATCAAAAATGGGGGTATTTGTTAGATAAATAAAATAGTGGGGGTATATGCTAATTTTAACATTTAGAATGGGGGCATTTGCTAAATTATCCCGTTTAGATTTAATAAATACGAACAAGAACCGGCCCAATTTAAACATGGTTTGCTGGGCCTAAGCCGACTAATATCTAATATTACGGGAAATTACTTCATTTTACATCCATACTGGGGGTGCAACTCGGACGGGCTAAACCCGAGCCCGATCAAATAAATCCGTTAATGGGTTGGGTTAGGGTTGTAGATAATCGGGTTCAGGCTCGGGTTTGAGTTCAAATATTTGAACCCGATCATAAATCGGTTGGGCTTGGATTCATGTGCCGGGTTACCCGAAGAATCGAAACCCGACTTATATATATATATATATATATATATATATATATATATATATATATATATATATATATATATTGTGTCAAACTTCTCAAATAAAAAGTTTAGATCCTAATTTTCTTCACCCAAACTCTTCAACTCCTTATCCTAAATCTTATTTCAGTTTGTATTTTGTAATGATCAAGACTTGATTGCTATTTGATTATGTGTTTAATATTACTTTTGTTTAAAATTGTTTCAATTAGTATATTAGAGCCCGATAAACCCGATAGACCCGACCCAACTCGAGCCAAACCTGATCCTCCGGGCTTGGTCTTGGGCTTCATATGTTGAACCCGAGGTCTGGCCGAGCTTTGACTCGGACTAGGCTTATGATTCATCGGGTTGGGCTCAGGTTGACCTCAAGCCCGATCCAACCCGCCCGAGTTGCACCCCTAATCCATACCGTCCAACACTGCTGGTCCCACATGAGCTACAAATGTTGGGCATTGCAGATCTGTTGTTTCAATTTTGTGTTACAATTATGTTCCTCTCTCTCTTAAATATAACATATCATCTATTTAAAATAAAAATATTTTTTTATTTAAAATAATAATAATTATGGATATCTAAAGTCATAATTTATGAGTGACATAGTTGTGATAGTTAACATTAGAACAATACATCTACTCTCGACACGCGTTCCAAATACTTATGTTTTGCAACTAAAATTTTAAACTTTTTATGACAAATTCTATGGGCTATATTTTACTCTAGGACCGTTCTTACTTCATGACAGTCAACTTGATGTAGTTTTTACTTCTGACAGTCCTAATTTTATTTTTGGTTGTCCAACTCCTCTTTAGAACTGCAAACGAAGTTGGCAGTCCTAACATAAAAGTAAGATTGTCAATTTTGTGGATAGTTCTACTTTATGTTATGACTGCTTCGTTGGCAATCCAAATTCAATCTACCCAAATCTTTTAGGACTGTCAACAAAGTTGACAGTCTACGTAGGACTGCAACGATGTTGGCAGTCCTATTTTATGTTATGACTACTAACTTTGTTGGCAGTCAAAATCCAAATATGCTGGCTGCACTTAAATAAAATTTTAGAGTGACAAATTTGTAAATAAATTGAAAATTTTTGGCTTCCCTCAAGTAAAACTTGAGGTGCCAATAGAATTTGTCCTTTTTATACTTGGTATCTAAATATTCTGAATTATTTGGCTCTTTAGCAAAGTTACTACCATATGTAGTTGACAATTATATTTGTCGTGTCTTTTGAAAGACTGTCCTGTTTAAAATCTCTAGCCCTGTCTAGGGCTAACTGTATCATTTAGTATTTATTTTATTTTATTTAAATTTGTTATAAGAATATATTATCTTTTTATATTCATATTTAACAGTTGTTAATGATCTAATAATTAACAATTATTTAGTTGTTTAATAAAAAATGTTCTGAATTTTTACTTAAAAGAAATATGAAAGTTTAGAACATTTAATCGCAAATAGATGGTTGTACATCCGTCTTTCAAATTTATGACTCCTACAGCAAATTCTGTTAAACTTTATTAAACCTATAGTAATCCAGGGATATTGGAGACCAGCTCAAAATCAAATCGGCCCAGACTCAGAGGCCAGCCCAGAATATCGGTCCAGTCTCTCGCCACTCCGCCGCCAGAAATCCCGGTCTGCTTCAATACACACACACGCTATCACTCTCTCTATATACTCACCATCGTTGTTGCCATCATCATCGGAAGATCTGAAGAAGAAGAAGAAGTAAGAAGAAGCAATGGCGATGAGATTCGCAGCAGCTCGAGTCCTCGTCGTTCGTCGATCGATGCCCGCACGTCTGTTCAGCGATGGCAAGGGGAAGGTCCTCAGCGAGGAGGAGAGAGCAGCCGAGACCATCTACATCCAGGTTTCTCCATCCTCCCTCCCCACCCCACCCCCCCTTCTCTCTTCGTTTTGATCTATGTTGCACGAACACGAATCGGACACGGCACGAATCGGACACGGTGACGCCGATACGACACCGATCCCGGCTTGACCTAGCGTATTCGGCGTGCTGTGGAGCTTCCGACACGACGCGACAGGGATAAGGACGCGGGAGAGAATTTTGGAACGTCCGTCCGTGTAGATTTCCTTCTGTTTGAAACGGACACAAATACGTCATGGCACGGTGATCCGACGCGATGCTACACGAGGACACACGACCCCGGTTTTGGCATATACTAGCGTATTCCAGTGTCCGTCCCGACATGACGCCCCACGAACACCGAACTGAGTTGTTGTTGTGCCCGTGCATGTTTTGATCCATCGCCATCGTCTTCTTCTTGATCGGATGATTTTGATGTTTTTTTTTTTTCTATTGGCAGAAAATGGAGAGGGAGAGGGCGGAGAAGCTGAAGCTCAAGATGGAGAAGGAGAAGTCCAAGGAGGCGGAGAAGGTATTATTTCTTTTCAGCCTATTTCTCTTTCTTTCTTTCTTGAATAATGTTTGATGCTGAAGTGGCATTCCTATTAATTTTTCGGTTTCTCAAATCTAATGCTATATATAGGAGCGTCTGGATCATAGGTTTGTTATCGGGCTACATGTCTTAGTCTAGATTAAGAATTGCAAGGGATTGTAGGTCTTGGTTGTGTAGTATTAGTGATTGAATGGATGCTGGAATCATATTATTGATTGTTTAGTCTTTAGACCATCGAACGGCTCTTCAACCAGGATTGTGTTTGCCTTGGTTTACGACAACACAAGTTAGTAGCCCTACAGGAAGAGCTCCTGAATAAATTTTCTCAGTCATCACTTTTTAGCAAAATCTAGGTGTTGAATCTTAAATGTGTATGTTTGTGGGAAGTTTGAGTAAAATTGAGAATAAGTTGAGAGAGAACTTCAACCGATATATGCATCTTAGGAGCGATAAAATAGTAGTTAAAGGAGCACCTAGAATTAGGGGTAGGCCTGGACGTACATGCAAAATGTGTGATGTATGGCACAATGCTCACGCAGTCTAGGTATAACTTATTATTTGTCTCTCAAAAACTTTACTAAATTCAGTAGATGCTTGCACATTTGCTCGACTGCAAATGAAACATGGTTACTTGTAAAATCTCTCATTATGTTCAAAGGATTCTTAGATAGTTCCTATAGTGTATCTTGTCGTCATAGGTTTCTCAAAACATCCAATATGTTTCTCAAAACATCCAATTATAATTTATATAAAGTTCTTTCAAATGTTCCTTACCCTAACCAAGTAGTGTCTTACTTTTGTAAAGGTTTCACGATTCCTTCATAAAGTTAAGTTCTAAAAACGCCTCTGGTTTGCTTTCTTTTTAAGTGCTCCCTGGTTTCATGGTTCGCCTCTATTTTTAGAACTTACTTTCTTGTCAGTGTTACTTTTTGTTCCATTTCCATGTCCTTCCTGATATCTACTTTGAACTGGCCTACTCATATGTTTGTTTGATCCTAGCTACAAGAATAAATTCAAGCTTGTTGTCATCCCATCATTCTTATGTTGTTTGATTCATTGGGTTTAAAATAAGGTTTTGCATGTACTGGTATTATCCCAATTGGAATTTAGGCTAATCCATCGTACTGGCATTAATTTGTCATAGTACCACCAAATTGTCATAAGATTTTAGTGCTAGTTTTGTTGCTTTTCTTCTGCCGCATCAATGCATCATAGTGCCACCAAATTCTCATAGCTTTTAGTGCTAGATTTGTTGCGGAAGTTTCATTTGAACTTTGCGCTTGCTCCCCCTTTCCATGACCACTTTCAAATAAGTTATCAGTCCATACAATAGATACTTTAGATTCACAGTTCCATCTTATATGCTTATATTTATATGATCCCACCTCACCAAACAGACTCCTGAGTATACGTCCCTCCACCCTTTTGTAGGAAGATCCCCTTAGTATCTTTTCAGTGCAATGGATAAAGAGTATTCATGCCAAGTAGTTTGAGGTGTGAGAAAGAAAGTTTAAGAAAACCAATTTCCCTCCTCTTGAGACGATTTTACCAACCTTGTATCATAAATAGTATACTCTGCTGCTATTTGGTGAATGACTGGCCAAAGGTTGGCTGGCCCCACCTTGTCCCGTCTCTAGACCCTACTTAAATTTATATGGTTCATTTGTTAAGAGTGTGTTTGGTCTCAAACAAGTGAAGTGACACTTGTGAAATGCCCAGTTTTTTGTTGCACTTAGGGCCTGTTTGGATGGCCGCAACTGCACTGAAACTGTCAAAAAAATTGAAACTCGGCGGAACTCAAACGAGTTCTCCTGTTTGGTAAGCACATTGTGGAAGTCCAATTTTTCTTGAAGTGATTGAGGGGCAGTTCCTGTCCCCCACACTTTTTACACTTTTCACATCCGTGAGTTTTTAGATGAAACTCTGCTGCAACTCCAAAAAAATGACTGTGAACTCAAAGACAGCAGAGAAAGGAAGCTGCTCCGTGCATCTGAGGGGATCCACGGAACTTGACGGCACAAACTCACCGCGGTCGCCAGCGATGTGGGCGCCGACATCGGCTACGTGGTTGCGGAGGTGTAGGCGATCGATGCAGAGTTCAGTGTCATCGGCGCCGGCAAAAAAGAGATGTCCTCAGATGGCGGGTTTGAGAGGGAGGAGGAGAAAGTGTCCCCAATGTCGTTGACGCCGTTGAAGAAGAAGAAGAGGAAAAGAATGAGAGAAGGAATGGGAGAAGATGGGGGGTTAGCATACACCAAGTCGTTCAAGAATAATGAGGGAGGAGGAAAATAATGAGATGGGATATGGATGTGAGGAGAGAGATGGGGGGTTAGATCTGGATTGGAAGGAGAGAGAAAAGATATTTTAGATTTAAATAGTAATAAATTTTAATAATAATAATAATCTTAAACTCCCATGCTAATAATTAGTAAATAGTGATAATTAATTTAATTTAATTATGATACTTATGGTAATTAAATTTTTTTTGTTCATTTAATTATGATAACTAATTTAATTTGTTTTTAATATATTTTTTTGTTAATTTATGAGATTTTCTTTTATTTTATAAAATTAAAATATCAATTAAAATAATCAATAATTATTTGATAAATTTTATATTAAAAATATTCTATAATTAATTTAATTATGGGTTATCATATCTACAATCCCAATATCCACTTTCAACAACCATCCAAACAATCGAACTCGTTTTTTCTCCACTTTCAACAACCATCCAAACACCAAATCCATTTTTCTTCCACTTGCAGGAGACAAAAAGTACTACATCCAAACACATTTTGGAAAGTGCCACTTTCACACTTTCAACTATAACTCATCATGACGTAAGTGCCACTTTCACACTTACAAGGAGTTACATCTATCCAAACAGCCCCTTATACCGCTTTTTATGTTTGAAATAGTATACTCTGCTGCTATTTGGTGAATGACTGGCCAAAGGTTGGCTGGCACCACCTTGTCCCGTCTCTAGACCCTACTTAAATTTATATGGTTCATTTGTTAAGAGTGTGTTTGGTCTCAAACAAATGAAGTGACACTTGTGAAATTCCTACTTTTTTGTTGCACTTATACTACTTTTTATGTTTGGTTACAAACAAGTGGAGTGTCATTCTCACTTTTCATTTATGACACGAAGTGGGTCTTGTCTCCTTAAAAATGTGATTGCAGCATTCATTTTGAAGTCCGATTTGCGGTGACTTTTATTTACCACTAAATTATTCACTAAGGGTTTGTTTGGATTGGTGTAACTCAAGTGAAAGTGGTTTACTTTGTGGATGCGAGGGTGTAGTTCCTAACATTTGGCATTTCGGTAAATTTGGGAAGTGGAGAATGAACTACTATGTATGAATAGTAGTTCCATCAACATCATTATTGAGGCTTTCTACTTTCTTCTCAAAACAAGAAGTGGGTGGAACTTCTCTTTTAAAGCTTGCTTAATCATTTTTCTAATAAGCTGAAATAATTAAATATGATTAATAATACTAAGTAAATAATTTGTAATGTTTAATTAATGTGTAATAACACCTAACTAGAACATCTAATTAATTAATGTGTAGTAAGTAACACCTAATTAGTAACACCAAATTAGTTATTAGTAAATAGTATTGATAATTAGTAACGTCTAATGTTTATTAACTTGCAACAACACCTAATTAATGTGCATATAATTATTAATATTCATAAAAAATATTATAATTAGTAATTAATAGTTAACTAATACTAATTAGAACACCTAGTTAAGTAATCAAGATTTCTAATTAATATCTTTAAAATAGCTGATAATGCTCAAGTATTACTAAATAATATTAATAAATAATTAATAGAGATAAATAATATTAAATAATATTAACGTGGGAAGTACTTTGTTAATATTGGGATGTGAGAAGTAATCAAGATTTCTAATTAAATAATATTAGCGTGGGAAGTGAGAAGTACTTTCTAAGTTTGTACTGACCCAATTCTTAATTTAATGACTACTATTTCAATGGGAATCATTTTTAAAATTTGTCTAACCTGTGTGTTGTCATTTGTGTATACAGAAATCCGACGAGATCCACAAAGGCTGATGCTGTGGACTCTCGTTCTGCACTATGGAGTACCTAGCTGTTCGCTTACAGTAGATCTATGAAGAATAAATGTCTATGATGTTTGGTTGAAACTAGTATGATTGCACTGCCCCGATGATCATGTTTTCTGTTTTGTTTTGATGTAATGATTGCACCGACCCAGACGATCATGTTTTCTGTTTCGTTTGTTGTAGCTCGCTGGTAATAATCTCAGCAAGTTAACTTTAATGAACTACCAACATCTTGATTCATTGGTCTCCTTGGAAATTTCTCATGTGCACAGTTCAATAGCTTAAGACATCCCCTTCATCTGGAAGAGTAAAATGTAGATATTGTTGAGTAGGTATTGATTGTGCCATGAGCTTTTTATTTGCTTATAAATATTAATGGACACACATATAGTATTCAGATTAGGAAATGGAATGTCAAATATTGCTCAAAGCAGATACTGAGTCCAGACAATGGATAGCAATTGGTTTAGTACTACACAAAGCTAGATGTTAGAATATAAATTTTGAGTTGAGCATAGGTTTTTTTTTTATTACTATTTGATGTAATGTCCCGCTCCGCGCGAGGCATTTGGTTGGCTTGTTGGATGGAATCAGAATGTTGGACCGTGACTTGTGTTGGAGATCAAGAGAGTTGAGACTGATGCACTCTCTCTTAGCTGGCTAGACGGACTAAGTGTTGGAACGTGGCTCGCTGGTGGAGCTACGCTTAGGGGGAATGTGTGCAACCAGAATAAGAAGACCCTTTTGTGCAAGCAAGTGGAACTGTCCTCCTTCCTCCTTATTCCTGCATGCTTAATAAATGGAATAACGTGATACTATGAATTGTCCCTAAATGTTACATGTCTTAGTTACTGAATAATAGAGATGCCTATGTTGAGAATTATTGAAATGAATAAGACATGAATATTGAACTGCTGATTGAATCACACTCGAACTGCTAATGTAACTTGATGCCTGAGAATGAATTGATAATGTCCCTTATGCTTAATCTTGATGAAATGAATGAATCACTGGAGTAATCGAGATGTTGCGTTAATGAGACATGAGAAAAGAACTGGCTATGCTATTAACACAATGAATTGAATGAGACTCTTGAATCATGTACTCTCTGTATAACTGTTGTAAAGAAATGAGATGATGCATGTTTTTGTATAAGCAATGAAATGAATAATAATTGTCCCAATGAAACGAAAGAAAAAGCTGCTTGTCCCTTTGAAATGAATGAAATGTTATTGGTTCCTCATTGAGAGGAATGTTATGAGAAATGTGCAATAAATCAATGAATGGAGAATGATGAGGCTTGGGATCATGGAGATCACCAAGTAGAATGATGGTAATAATTAGTCGTTGAATACGGCTCGGAATTGAGATGAGACGTTGAACTGTTGGCTCTGCTTACTTTCCGTTGCTTTACCATGCATTTGTGTTATCGAGTCGACACGCATTCGCATGGTCATGGACGTACTTGTACAAGTCTGAGTAAGTTTTCTCGAACGGTACCTGGGACACCGGGACCGATTCGACCCGGGAGGAAACATTGGTCGTGCTATGGTGGCACGAGGTATTACGGGACATTCGACTAGGCTTGCAACCTATCCTGGAATGGTGCGTCGTAATACCCGTTGGAAAGTCCTTTATGGTGTAGTTTCACCAACGACCATGTAGTCAGGATGCATGCTAACGAATGTTTTGTGCAGACAGAGTAAGTATATCATATTATCCTGTATTTTTATGCAGGTAAGATGGAGTTGGCTGTCGGTAAGAAATCACTTAAATGTGATATACTCAATATATGTGTTGGTTTAACTTGCGTGCTTAACGTGCCAAATAAATGATACTATGTGTAGTCTTTCAATATGAGAAACTGCTTAACATGTTAAATTCAGTATGCTAGAAAGATGTCTTGCTATAAACATTGTTCAAACATAACATATATGCTAAGTGATGCTTGAAGTGAGAATTGTCATAACATGTTTAAGATGTTGATGTTAACTATGCCTCAATGATGCCTTTGCGTGATAACACCAAGAATGCTAAAATGATATGTCCACATGAATATTGCTAAGAATATGTTTACATGCTTCACTATGATTATTGTCCATGAACTGTAAACTGATGCTAGGCCCAAGTAGAAAGATTATTCTATTAAATGCTTGCTAAAATTGACCAGTTAGTGTTGGTTTAGGCGAGTGGGTTGGATTCTGCTCGCCAGTACATAGATGATGTGCTGACCCACGTTTTTGTGGGCATGTGCTCAGGCTTGGGATGTTCTGCACACGAAGATTGGCTTGACCGGTCCCGCGGTATCGAAGATTTGTTGGGCATACAGAAGCTCTCTTTGTACAAGATGATGTCTTTTGTTTATAAAGGGCATAATATATGGAACATTGTAATCAGTTGTACTAGTGAGTTGTAAGCCAAGTCGGTATATCGAGTTGTAATCCAATGTATCCAAGTATCAAATGTAAGCTGTATAGCATTGTTCAGTTGGCTTTCAATGTAAAGTGAGATTGGTTGTCAACATTGTACTTCAATACAAGTCTTGTACTCTTCTTCAATTATCAATAAAGAGAATAAAGTTCTATATATCTCTATGTGACTTTAAGTTATCCTTTTATCTCCGCTGCTATAAAGAAGTGATGTACTTCTATTCAATAAGAAAGATTGTCCTCATTAACTTCAATTTGTCTGCTTCTGTCGCTGCGATGTGTTTCTATTTGAAGATTATCACTTATGTACCATCTTTGCCTTGTACAAGTGCAATACCAGACTTGTACGGCATCACGTCCAAGCAAGGACGATCGATTCCAAGAGATAAAATATGTGAATAAATGACTCTACGAATCGGGGCGTGACAAATTGGTATCAGAGCACGGCTTTACGTCCTTGGTCTCTTCTTTGATTCGTTTCAAATCAAAGTTGCATCGACGATTAACCAAAGTTGCTTCCGCGATCACTCAACGTTGCTTCCGCGATTAAATCAAAGATTGCTTCCGCGATTATGCTGCTGTTGTTCTGTAATCATCCTTATGTTGTTCGTGTTTGAAAGTTCGTTGACCCTCTTGGCTGCTCACTGGATGTTCCATACAATAAGTCTATATACATTGTGATGCCCCAGAATGAATGATTGTTGCTGGTTTGGACACAGATAACCCAACAATGACTCGATGCCATAGTATGCTATGTTGTGAATGTTGTTTGGAATATGGGAATAAAGAAAGATGCGACTATGTATGCTATAACAAGTTGAGAATTGCATGTGATGTTGGGAAAGAATTGGGAACGAAACCATGGACGGATGAGTTCAGCGGAATAGATGAGTTGACTCATGTGTGTTAGCCTTGAGAATTTGAGACCCTAAGAATGTTGGCTTGTAGTTTGAGACCCTGAGATGTTGGCTAAGTGTTGTGATCATTATAGATCATGAATGTCCGGAATAGATTTGAGTTGGTATTGTTTAAGGATGGCTTCGTTTTTGAGTGGTATATTGCCTCTACCACCTCAGAACCAGATGTATTTTGACCCTCTCCATAGGATAGCAATGAGACTATCTGTGGGTACTGGGTAGTGCCGAGACATAGCTGGGAGTCTTGTATTGTTGCTAGATGACTCGAGTGTCCCTTGACGGTGATGTTATATTGGGTAGCGAGATTGTCGAAAATTATAACCGGTGGCTTGGTTAGAAATTGTTTAGTCGAGTGATGATTCAGACTAGTAATGTCACGCCCCGACCCGGAATCACCCGAATCATCGTCCTCGCAGGGGACGTGATGCCGCACGAGCCTGGAGTTGCGCTCGTGCAAGGCAAGATGACAAGTTCTCAAATGGTTATTTTTTGATTCGATATTAACAACGAAAGGAAAACAGAGTATACGAAACAATTCTCTTTATTGATATTCGAATCTGAGATTACAATGGCTTTCGATAGCCTAACAATATATGCCAGATTGGCTACAACACTCAGGTTCTCTCTTGCCCACAAAGGATTTCACCGTTCCATACATCATGCCTTCTATATCTCGGCCGCATCAATCCAGCTGCGTAGTCCGAGCGTCAATGCGATAGCACGCTTCAATGCGCTTCGGCATTCCAAGCCTTAACGCGTTCAAGCACGCTTCACCGCGAGCAATCCATTCCCTGCACCCTGCATGAAGCTGGTGGGGGATCAGTACGTTCGTCCTCGCATGTACTGAAGCAAAGATCATCTTTCCAAACCGACATTTTAATATTTATGTTGAATCATGCAACTTAGCTTATGATCTTGCTATGTTCTCCTTAGGGTCAATTTCATGGCATCTTCGAAAGCGTAAAGCATGTTATCATAGCAGCATGTTATCGAATTTAATAGGCAAGCAAACAAGCAATCTCGTGTTTGATTCGTGGTGCGACTTACCAAGTCGACGCACTCGCCCTTGCACCGACGCAAGGTGAATACGCCGTAATCCTTCCCTGCCATGTTATATGTGCATCTCTAAGCAGGATCTCTATGCGGGACGCATACGCGCCTACACTTTCAACCCATCGTTCCTTAACTATATGAGGGCCGTTGGCGTATCCGCGCCGGAATGGACTAAAGGAGTTCCTTTCTTTTCTCTCCTTCTTTTCTCTCTATTTGGTCGGGCTGCCCGGCGTTTCACGGGTTGGGTCACATCCCAACAACCGAAACGTTCCCGCTGCATACCATTATTTGCGGCTTTTCCCATCTTGTTTAAGGATGTGCGCCTACAAAGATTATTCAAATCCCTCCTAGGCCAAAGCGGTTCCGGGGCGCTCCGGCATTTAACCGTTTGGGGGAAACACCCGTGCACGGGCGATATCACATTTTATCTCGAGCCCATTCCAATCGACCATGCAACGCCCTATCATTTAAGTAATCAAATTCAAACAACCAAACATAGTCTTGAGTCCGAGACTCGAGACTTATCATCTCGCATCTCTTTCGTTAGCTTTCTGTGTTCTTACATTTCATACTTCGTTTCAATGATTCAATAGCATCGTGCCTCAACTCAATGCTCGTCAACCGAACGACCCGAAGGTCTTGAACACTTTTCGAGGCACCATGTCATATCCGACAGTTCCGCCACATTCATGCCACAACTGTATTCTCTCGCAACGAAGCCATCTTTTATTATCCCGTGCACGTAGGCACGTTTCGACCGTATATCCATGTTCTATAACTTAGCATTCAATGTTCGGGACTTGCGCGCTAGGGCGCTCGCCTATTGTCTTTCAATGTTCTAGCCGTCTAACTCGTGCAGCAAAGGCACGGTATGGTTCGTGCACTAAGGCACTCGCCGATTACAGTTATCCCATGTTCTTACGGCTTGCGTACCGAGGCGCTCGCCTTAGCGATATCCAATGTCCCATAGCGACTCGTGCATATTGATGCACGTTTCATTTCAATTGTTCTAACTTAGTGTTCGACTCACACTACGATTTTATCTCCGATCGGCCACGTCCGTGGCGTCGATAGGTTAACTTAGCATACAATGATATATTTGACTTATCGAATGAAGGAGTAAAAAGAAGTCAATCCTCCCACCTTGAGTCGATATGCCTTCGTTATTTCGCCGAGCCGATGCGGCTCGATTTTATAACTTGTTTGCACGGCCACTCTTCTGACTTAGCCATTCGAGCACTTTGTGCTTCATTGAGTTATACGTCCGATTTGCCTTAGCGTGTCCAAGTCTCGGCCCGTCGCAAGGCGACGATTTGATTTCGCGGACCCCTTACTAAATATGTCAAAAGATCGACCTCTAATATTTTCCCGTCAAAGTATAACCTGCACACGAAACCAATTAAAATCAATACTTGCATCGATTCGGACTTGCGCCTTGGTCGATTCGATTTCTTAGAATCTTCGAGCCGATTCAACGCACTCATCCTTCGGGGCAACGCGGCACTTCGCATCGATTCAACTCGATGCATTCTTTCGGGGCAAGGCAACTCTTCGCATCAACTTAGTTTGATGCATTGCTCGGGACAACTTAACTCTCGTATCGATTCGCATCGATATATTTTATTCGGTCAACGCGACTCGTTGAGTCAACACTTCAGCGTAATGCGCCGTGCGGAGCGGGGCATTACAGAATATACCACTCAAAACAAGGTTCGTCCTCGAACCAAAACCAACACTCCGACTAAGTGTTTTATAGATCGTTTCACGATCTCGTCCCACCAACGTTGTTCAGTTTCACACTATCTCGCAAGCTTTTCATTAACATTTTAAAGTCATCCCTGCAGCTCGATTTGAATTTTGTATACAACTCGATTTGGATCCATACCTATATTCAAGGCGTCCCGAAGATATATGTATTTCGACCGAGTCCAGTCGTAGCAAATTGGAACAAAGCTGACAGGTAAATTTCAATCCTATGCTTGCCATCTCGTACTCTCGATCGGACTTATCCTTAGCACTTGTTATCGCAATTTCATTGCATATGCATATTGATACACACGCGATCATCCAACAAAAGTCAAGGCACACGATGCGATTCAAAATCGCATTTCTCATTTCGTATGTTTCATATGGACTACCAACTCTATGCGTCGCGTCAAGCCGTCGCGCATCCGATCGCAACGATCCTTCGCAACGCCTTGCGTTCGAAATCGCCAACCAACTATTTTCAAAGTCTGACTATGCAATCTCGATTACGATTTCCTTATCAACATTCGGAACTACTCCCGCTAGGTTACTTACATAGTCCCCGTGCTTAACTTCTCTCGACGCAACTTTAAATTGACATTGCACAAAGGCCACAATCTATCCGACACGAAAGTTTACATCAAGGCGACGGTGCTCAAGGCAAAGATCGCCTTAGCACGAAGGTCTTTACGATGCGTCTTACATTCAATTTTTTAACGAGTAGGAATTCACTAGCCAAATTCCCAACTTATCCATCTCGCAACATCGAATATAAGTTCGATTCACGCAAGCTCAATTGCAAGGTGAATCCGAATCTAACGACATGCCTCATAGGTCATTCCCTTATCGTTCCCTCTCGTGCATAGCACGTTTCTCGAAATCGCCTATCCGAATCACCAAGTTCGTTGGTGCATTTCTAGTTTGATCGTCGACCAACATAACCATTCAAGCATTCATCCAACGAATACTCAAAATCTAACTATATCATTCTCAATCGAAAGTTGTTCCAACAACTCTCGATCGCCTAGACTTATCGTCAACATGCACCGTGTTATACTTGTTATCAGTGCAATCCCATATGCGATATCGCATGGGTCATCTTACGGTATGCAGCATTCAATTTGATTTGGCGGTCAAGTCTTCTAGGGTCAGCTGCTCCGAAGCTACGCTCGATAACTGTGGATCATCACCGAAGGACAGTTTACTACGAACCATGCTATATCTTATTTCGGAGCCAAATCACGTTCCGACGATTCTATACGACTATCCAATTTCGGACAAAACTATTTCTATCGGCGCAACTGATGCGCATCTATCCTCCGAGTCAAGTCATGCACTGCCGTCGATGATTCCGCAAATTATGGAACATCTATTCGCATCAAGTTCGAGTCTATCTTATTCACGGGTCGACACACGAGATGCTATACGCATCGAGCAATCGTCGATGACTTATAGTCTCGTCTTGATTAATCACAAAGTTCACGATCAACCAGTTCATTCCTTCTCGTATCGTTATTTACAAAACTTTGATAGCGCAAGGCGCACTCCATTTTGTATTCTCACATCGTGCTTACGTTTCCTTGCGTATCGATCTTGATAGTTCATATCAATTTCGATAGCAAGTGGGTCGACTTCGAATCCGTTTCAACGTCAACTTAACTCACATCGCATACATCCAAGTTCGCAATAAACTTTTCCATACGCATCCACTCGTTCTCTGATTCGCCGCATCCCGCTATACTTTGATCGCGTAACCGAGTTACCGATTATCCAACATCGTGCCCTCGAGTTATACGATCTCGCCCTCTAAGTTTCGCGTGTTTTTCAGTCGTACTCAAATGAGTGTCGCCGTAACGTAACCAACTATTTCTTAGGCACGATTACTCACATCAACCAACTCTTCACCGAAGTCGCACATCGTGCGATTCGATTACAATTCGCATCGCCTAACATTTCTATCGAAATCACAAGTCGTGCGATTCGATTCGTCTCGCCCAACATTTCTACCGAGATCGCAAGTCGTGCGACTCATTTGCAAGCTCGAGTATTCCTTTCCCATCGATCCGATTATTGCGTCACGGCATAATCGTTTCGCTAGTCTCGGTCGTCCGACCAACTTATAACTTTCGTCCGACGTATCGTTCATTGATACGAGTCTCGCCTTATCGTCCCAACCGATTTTCGAAGAACACTTGCATCAACATACCGTTATACAAATTTTCAATCAAGTCTCGGTACTCTCCCGTCCGTTGCGGACAAACCTTCCGCAATTCTCACAACGCGTCGATGCAATTCATCGCACAAGTGATATACCATATACCACTCGAAATCGAGTCATTCATCGCCTACGTGGTATGGCATATACCACTCAGAATTTAAGCCATTTCCCTCGCGCTATACTTAGTATAAACCAACGATCTCTTCCGACTCACGATTTCCGCAGTGATCGTGCTTGATCACAACCGTAACTTTGATTCTATCAAATCCGACGCAACTCGGTCAACGTTCTCGTTTGCCAACATAAGTTTGGCGTGCAACCGAACGATTCGTTCTATCGATTTACGATTTCAATTCTTCCCTTACGTTGCATCTCGTGCAACAATTTATTTAGATACGCGTTGCACCCCGTGCAACAAATTTCACTTCCGATACGCGTTGCACATCGTGCTACGATTTATTTCCGACACTTTCATTTCACTTTGTACAACGATTTATTTCCAATTCCCTTTGCACTTCGTGCAACGATTAATTTGATATGCGTTGCACCACGTGCAATGATTTTACTTTCCAATACGCGTTACACATCGTGCAACGATCATTTTCGATATTTACCGCACCTCGTGCAACGAATTACTCTCGACTTTCCAAGTCAATGCACAATCCGTTTAACACATTCGGTATTGGCTTATCACTTCTCACTTTCATTTTAACGCATATTCACATTAACTCGCTGCACTTCGTACATTATTTTATTTCTCTTTCAACATGTTACATTGCGACAACATCTCAAATCGTATTTCACAATTTGTTGTGCTTGCAGCAACTAACATTTTTATGGCTCGTTTGCATTCAATGCAATATACCCTTCGCGACTTTCTTAGCAAATATCATGTAATTTCCAAAACACATGCGGCAAAATTACACGATTTGTATTAGACTTATTGTATGGAACATCCAGTGCGGCATCGAGTAGAGTCAAGAGTGATATCAAGTGGTGGTGGGCAACTTTTCGAATTATAATGAAGCGAGCGTCCAGAGGAAATTGAGCCTAGAGCTCTGATACCAATTTGTCACGCCCCGACCCGGAATCACCCGAATCATCGTCCTCGCAGGGGGCGTGATGCCGCACGAGCCTGGAGTTGCGCTCGTGCAAGGCAAGATGACAAGTTCTCAAATGGTTATTTTTTGATTCGATATTAACAACGAAAGGAAAACAGAGTATACGAAACAATTCTCTTTATTGATATTCGAATCTGAGATTACAATGGCTTTCGATAGCCTAACAATATATGCCAGATTGGCTACAACACTCAGGTTCTCTCTTGCCCACAAAGGATTTCACCGTTCCATACATCATGCCTTCTATATCTCGGCCGCATCAATCCAGCTGCGTAGTCCGAGCGTCAATGCGATAGCACGCTTCAATGCGCTTCGGCATTCCAAGCCTTAACGCGTTCAAGCACGCTTCACCGCGAGCAATCCATTTCCTGCACCCTGCATGAAGCTGGTGGGGGATCAGTACGTTCGTCCTCGCATGTACTGAAGCAAAGATCATCTTTCCAAACCGACATTTTAATATTTATGTTGAATCATGCAACTTAGCTTATGATCTTGCTATGTTCTCCTTAGGGTCAATTTCATGGCATCTTCGAAAGCGTAAAGCATGTTATCATAGCAGCATGTTATCGAATTTAATAGGCAAGCAAACAAGCAATCTCGTGTTTGATTCGTGGTGCGACTTACCAAGTCGACGCACTCGCCCTTGCACCGACGCAAGGTGAATACGCCGTAATCCTTCCCTGCCATGTTATATGTGCATCTCTAAGCAGGATCTCTATGCGGGACGCATACGCGCCTACACTTTCAACCCATCGTTCCTTAACTATATGAGGGCCGTTGGCGTATCCGCGCCGGAATGGACTAAAGGAGTTCCTTTCTTTTCTCTCCTTCTTTTCTCTCTATTTGGTCGGGCTGCCCGGCGTTTCACGGGTTGGGTCACATCCCAACAACCGAAACGTTCCCGCTGCATACCATCATTTGCGGCTTTTCTCATCTTGTTTAAGGATGTGCGCCTACAAAGATTATTCAAATCCCTCCTAGGCCAAAGCGGTTCCGGGGCGCTCCGGCATTTAACCGTTTGGGGGAAACACCCGTGCACGGGCGATATCATATTTTATCTCGAGCCCATTTCAATCGACCATGCAACGCCCTATCATTTAAGTAATCAAATTCAAACAACCAAACATAGTCTTGAGTCCGAGACTCAAGACTTATCATCTCGCATCTCTTTCGTTAGCTTTCTGTGTTCTTACATTTCATACTTCGTTTCAATGATTCAATGGTATCGTGCCTCAACTCAATGCTCGTCAACCGAACGACCCGAAGGTCTTGAACACCTTTCGAGGCACCATGTCATATCCGACAGTTCCGCCACATTCATGCCACAACTGTATTCTCTCACAACGAAGCCATCTTTTATTATCCCGTGCACGTAGGCACGTTTCGACCGTATATCCATGTTCTATAACTTAGCATTCAATGTTCGGGACTTGCGCGCTAGGGCGCTCGCCTATTGTCTTTCAATGTTCTAGCCGTCTAACTCGTGCAGCAAAGGCACGGTATGGTTCGTGCACTAAGGCACTCGCCGATTACAGTTATCCCATGTTCTTACGGCTTGCGCACCGAGGCGCTCGCCTTAGCGATATCCAATGTCCCATAGCGACTCGTGCATATTGATGCACGTTTCATTTCAATTGTTCTAACTTAGTGTTCGACTCACACTACGATTTTATCTCCGATCGGCCACGTCCGTGGCGTCGATAGGTTAACTTAGCATACAATGATATATTTGACTTATCGAATGAAGGAGTAAAAAGAAGTCAATCCTCCCACCTTGAGTCGATATGCCTTCGTTATTTCGCCGAGCCGATGCGGCTCGATTTTATAACTTGTTTGCACGGCCACTCTTCTGACTTAGCCATTCGAGCACTTTGTGCTTCATTGAGTTATACGTCCGATTTGCCTTAGCGTGCCCAAGTCTCGGCCCGTCGCAAGGCGACGATTTGATTTCGCGGACCCCTTACTAAATATGTCAAAAGATCGACCTCTAATATTTTCCCGTCAAAGTATAACCTGCACACGAAACCAACTAAAATCAATACTTGTATCGATTCGGACTTGCGCCTTGGTCGATTCGATTTCTTAGAATCTTCGAGCCGATTCAACGCACTCATCCTTCGGGGCAACGCGGCACTTTGCATCGATTCAACTCGATGCATTCTTTCGGGGCAAGGCAACTCTTCGCATCAACTTAGTTTGATGCATTGCTCGGGACAACTTAACTCTCGTATCGATTCGCATCGATATATTTTATTCGGTCAACGCGACTCGTTGAGTCAACACTTCAGCGTAATGCGCCGTGCGGAGCGGGGCATTACAAGTAAGACAGTTAGTATGCTATGGGTAAATGGATATGGCTAGAGAATGTTGTGGCTTAGAATATCTGAATGTTGATTTCGAATGGTTGGATGCAAATCATATGTGGCTAATACAAAGTTGATTGCTAAGCTGGAAGTTTTGGAAAAGTTGTCGGTGACCAAAGGAATATTAGAAATCTGTGCCTTGACCCTACGGTGTAATAGATGTCAATCCATCTTGATCACCAAAGGATAGTCATTGCATATGTGCATGTATGCTGAGGAATTGAATTGTACCAGAAAAGTAACAAGTAGCAAATCAGAATATTTGTGTTGAATAGAGAATGGTTAATTGATGCATGACTTGTCGGATTGAATGGAATGAACTACTCGACCCTTGCTGCATGAGATTTAAGAATGTCTGTATGAGATTTTGATGGCTGGAAAATGAATGAGATTTATAATCACGAAATATGTTGGATAGTGTCGGTAGACGGTGTGAGGTATAGTTGGTCGTCGGTTGGGATATAGATTGTTGGCTTATGACTTAGTGGTGACTCTGTCATACAGATCGAATAGTATGATTTCATAGTTATGTTAAGACTATCGGAATCGATGACCCTTGAATAGTTAACCTTGGCTTATGGGTTTATGGGGGTACAAAGGAATTGGAATAGAAATTGGATCGTTGGGAATTTACTTGATGGATTATTAGAACGATGAGAATCATATGTCGGGTTGGGATTGACTGTAATGTTGATAGATCGATCTTACTCGATCGTTGGGTAAGTCTAAGAATGAGCCTCTGTGGAATTTTTTTTCTTCCTTGAGGAAGACCCTGGATAGATAGACTTGACCCTAGCGACCAGTTGATGACTTACCAATTGTTGGCATCGCCAACAATGGCGAATAATTATTCAGACTGAGTGGATACCCATAAGTTTGGGTAGAGTCCCTTAGGACTGTCGGTTGCTTGTTGGCCCTGAGAATAAGAAACTAGCATGATCCCTAGTAGCCGTCCACTCTAGGGGAGTCACCTGAATGATTAGGTTTAGCTGTCGGTATAGCTAACCATAGAGACTTGACCGAATAATAGGGTGACCAGTGGCGACCGTAGGATAACCTTTTGGTATTGAACGAGAGATGGTGATGAGTATGACCTAAGGATGATATGTTATATGTATATGCTTCAATATGAACCTTAGAGATGTTTGACCCTTGAGGATTATGTGTCGGCCTATAGCATGAATGTTGGATCGGTATCTATAGTCGGGTAGCTGGGTTAACCTTGACTGTTGCATAGAATTGTACCCTTGGCTTGGGTAATCGATAGTGGGTGACGTCGGATTGTGTCTTGTAGAAAAGATGAATTGTCTCGGTGAGAAATATTGTTGGATTTGGAAAAGAATATGATTGCATGTTGTGAACTCTTGATATAATTGGCTCTAGGATTAGACCCTTGATCAAATGTTAGAAATATTATGTCCAGATAGAGAGCTTAACCAAGTTGTCCCTGATGTTAAGTGTTGTGGCCTGGAAGATAGTGATTGTGGCAAGTGAATAAAGTGATAAGTCAATTGAAAGGATGCTAAGTCGGATTTGGGAAAGAGAGTTGTATCGTGGCTGATCAAATCGCGCTATCATGGAAGTTGGCTGAAGTACATATGTTTTGGGGACGCTTAAAATATGTGTATGAATCCAGTCGATGTGATAGGTTGCGACTGAGATAACATTATGGGAAGAATTTATCGCACTAGCGCGGACTTTGGCTGAAATACATATATTTTGGGGACGCCTGAAATATGTGTATGAATCCAAACGAAGTGATAAGTTGCGACCAAGACAGAATTGCAAGGAAAATGTTGGTGAATCAATGAGAAGTTGCAAGTATTGAAAAAGAGATAGACAGAACGAATCGTTGATGAATTTAAATGGTACAATTGGATAGCTATTTTGAGATGATCGAGTGTGCTGAAATGAATATTGAATTGAAGCTGAATGAGTAACTTGTTATGACTAAGTGAATTAGTAAGATGAGTTGTTCTCTTAAGTTTCGAGTACGAAACTTTTTCTGAGTGGTATATTATGTAATGTCCCGCTCCGCGCGAGGCATTTGGTTGGCTTGTTGGATGGGATCAGAATGTTGGACCGTGACTTGTGTTGGAGATCAAGAGAGTTGAGACTGATGCAGTCTCTCTTAGCTGGCTAGACGGACTAAGTGTTGGAACGTGGTTCGCTGGTGGAGCTACGCTTAGGGGAAATGTGTGCAACCAGAATAAGAAGACCCTTTTGTGCATGCAAGTGGAACTGTCCTCCTTCCTCCTTATTCCTGCATGCTTAATAAATGGAATAACGTGATACTATGAATTGTCCCTAAATGTTCCATGTCTTAGTTGCTGAATAATAGAGATGCCTATGTTGAGAATTATTGAAATGAATAAGACATGAATATTGAACTGCTGATTGAATCACACTCGAACTGCTAATGTAACTTGATGCCTGAGAATGAATTGATAATGTCCCTTATGCTTAATATTGATGAAATGAATGAATCACTGGAGTAATCGAGATGTTGCGTGAATGAGACATGAGAAAAGAACTGGCTATGCTATTAACACAATGAATTGAATGAGACTCTTGAATCATGTACTCTTTTTATAACTGTTGTAAAGAAATGAGATGATGCCTGTTTTTGTATAAGCAATGAAATGAATAATAATTGTCCCAATGAAACGAAGGAAAAAGCTGCTTGTCCCTTTGAAATGAATGAAATGTTATTGGTTCCTCATTGAGAGGAATGTTATGAGAAATGTGCAATAAATCAATGAATGGAGAATGATGAGGCTTGGGATCATGGAGATCACCAAGTAGAATGATGGTAATAATTAGTCGTTGAATACGGCTCGGGATTGAGATGAGATGTTGAACTGTTGGCTTTGCTTACTTTCCGTTGCTTTACCATGCATTTGTGTTATCGAGTCGACACGCATTCGCATGGTCATGGACGTACTTGTACAAGTCTGAGTAAGTTTCCTCGAAAGGTACCTGGGACACCGGGACCGATTCGACCCGGGAGGAAACATTGGTCGTGCTATGGTGGCACGAGGTATTACGGGACATTCGGCTAGGCTTGCAACCTACCCTGGAATGGTGCGTCGTAATACCCGTTGGAAAGTCCTTTATGGTGCAGTTTCACCAACGACCATGTAGTCAGGATGCATGCTAACGAATGTTTTGTGCAGACAGAGTAAGTATATCATATTATCATGTATTTTTATGCAGGTAAGAGGGAGTTGGCTGTCGGTAAGAAATCACTTAAATGTGATATACTCAATATATGTGTTGGTTTAACTTGCGTGCTTAACGTGCCAAATAAATGATACTATGTGTAGTCTTTCAATATGAGAAACTGCTTAACATGTTAAATTCAGTATGCTAGAAAGATGCCTTGCTATAAACATTGCTCAAACATAACATACATGCTAAGTGATGCTTGAAGTGAGAATTGTCATAACATGTTTAAGATGTTAATGTTAACGATGCCTCAATGATGCCTTTGCGTGATAACACCAAGAATGCTAAAATGATATGTCCACATGAATATTGCTAAGAATATGTTTACATGCTTCACTATGATTATTGCTCATGAACTGTAAACTGATGCTAGGCCCAAGTAGAAAGATTATTCTATTAAATGCTTGCTAAAATTGACCAGTTAGTGTTGGTTTAGGCGAGTGGGTTGGATTCTGCTCGCCAGTACATAGATGATGTGCTGACCCACGTTTTTGTGGGCAGGTGCTCAGGTTTGGGATGTTCTGCACACGAAGATTGGCTTGACCGGTCTCGCGGCATCGAAGATTTGTTGGACATACATAAGCTCTCTTTGTACAAGATGATGTCTTCTGTTTATAAAGGGCATAATGTATGGAACATTGTAATCAGTTGTACTAGTGAGTTGTAAGCCAAGTCGGTATATCGAGTTGTAATCCAATGTATCCAAGTATCAAATGTAAGCTGTATAGCATTGTTCAGTTGGCTTTTAATGTAAAGTGAGATTGGTTGTCAACATTGTATTTCAATACAAGTCTTGTACTCTTCAATTATCAATAAAGAGAATAAAGTTCTATATATCTCTTTGTGACTTTAAGTTATCCTTTTATCTCCGCTGCTATAAAGAAGTGATGTACTTCTATTCAATAAGAAAGATTGTCCTCATTAACTTCAATTTGTCTGTTTCTGTCGCTGCGATGTGTTCCTATTTGAAGATTATCACTTATGTACCATCTTTGCCTTGTACAAGTGCAATACCAGACTTGTACGACATCACGTCCAAGCGAGAACGATCGATTCCAAGAGATAAAATATGTGAATAAATGACTCTACGAATCGGGGCATGACATTTGATTCCTATCGATGATAGTGTGCAAGTTCCCCAAGGTAGGTTAGACTCTAAATTGTTTCCCAGAATTAAATGCATGGCAGATCTACACATGCAAACCCTCTAATTTGATTTTTTAGATTATTAAGATGGTCTGCTCTCATATATGCCAATACATCATCTACTAATGTAACCAAACTGATCTACTAATGTAACCAAACTGAGAGGAGAGGAGTTATTACTAATTAGAATATGTAAACCAAGCAGTACTTTTCCTCAACAAACTAGATATGACAATAAGCAGGTAAATTAGCTTTGAAGAGTACATGGCTCTATTTGTCTATAATTAGAAAGAAGAAAAAGATCCCAAATGGTACAAGGGAGATGTCCCTTCAATGCATCATCTTGCTTCTCTACTGCTCAGGAGAGGAAGGCATCAGCAAGAGGCGTCGAGCCAGCACACCACAGAAATAGAGATTCACCATCAATACCAGAAACAAATGTTTTTTGTATTCGGAATGACTCTTGCAGCAACAGAAATGACTCAGCAAACGTTTAAACAGGTAAGTAATACTAATTATGAGATTTCTTACTTGCTCTTTTCCGACGATCACATTTCTCTTGCAGAAGGTCCTCTGAGAGTTGGTGATGTCTTGGATGCTCGAACTAGGTGTAAGTGGCGTTGGCACGCACAGATTTTCTGTCAAGATGGATTTTCTTGGACCCTTGGAATAATCCTCATACTTACTGTGGAGATTTTTCCAAACAAGTGCGAAACACCAGATAGTTGAAGGGTCTCTGATTTCACTGTCCTCATCATTAATGTCATCGTTGTCATCCTCCTTGTTGTCATCCCCATCACCATTGTCTTTGTCATCAACTTTGTCGTCCTCGTCTATTATCAGGTTCATTTTTATTTGTCCGCAGGGATTTTCTTTCGACTGACATTATTATTATTACTATTATTTTCAAATATCTTGTTTCTGGTATCTGTTTTACTTGATTCATTACTGTTTTCATGATGGAGAAAGATTGCTCAGGTAATCCCATGTCGCAGCTAAATTAGCTTAAAATGGCTCAATGTTGTCATAACTATGGGATTTTTGTTTTTTGAAAATCCAATCAGTTCCAAAAACTGTTGTATAAGGGGCCTGTTTGGTATCAACATGGGTGTTGTTGAATATGTATTTTTTGGTCCCATTATGAGTTTATTATTAGCTTTTACTCCTATATATGGATTTTATTCAACCACAGAAATCAAATGCCAAATATTGCACTAAGCTACACTGATACAAACCCAGATAGAATAAAGAAAGCGAGCAGGTTTACTGCATAAGTTTAGGCATTATAAAAGAAGACTTGGACATCAAAGATCTGGACATGCAAACTCTTATATAACTGCAGATTATTCTAATACATCATGGTAGCCAATAGTAGTCTGATCGGTATAATGCATCCTTCTTCACTACTGCTCAGGGGAGATGCTCATGGGAGAAAGACATCGCTGAGTGGCGTTTTGGAGATTAAAGCAGCTTTCAGTAATTCTAAAGCCTGCACATCAGATACACATAAATTCAATAAGCATCGTTCTAAGAATATACGTATCTTCCAAAGAAAATAAGGATCAGAATTTCTTACTTGAACCTTTCCGATAACCACCTCTTTCTCCAGTATCTTGCTGAATGTACCCTCGCATTCACCCAAGGCTTGTAAGATCGAACTCGGGGTAAGCGGAGACACAAACAAGCTATCGGTCAGGATGTACTTTGCCCGACCATTAGCGTAGCCTCCACCTTTCTCTGTTCTATTTATCTTCTTCTTCGGATTCAAATGGATAGGCTGTGGATACGGAGAGTCATAGATATCGAAACATGTTTCATATAAAGATTCGTCACATGGCAGCATTTCCTCGACGTTTAGTAAATTCTTGCTAGAACTGAAGAAGGGGGGAAGTTTGGGAGATAACAACAGGCTCTTGCATTCGTCGGACACAATGTACTCTGAACCCAAACCTCCCACACTACGATACAGGTTATCAAGACATCCCAGTCCTGAACTGGTATTAAGAAGCTCGATTACGCTCCCAATGGGTAGAACTAGGAAGCTGAACAGAAGATTCATCATCTCTCCATCAACCTCAGCACAAAGCATCCTGTTGCGGGCTCTGTCTATATAGAGTTTTATGCATATTTCTTCGCAGTGCTCGGCTTCTGATGAAGCTTCTGTTTTTATGCTAATTTTGTTTCTGGTGTCTACTTTACTTGTTTCATTATGGAATACCTCTGTCTTGGGAGGGAAGCAGATGTTGGTCAGAGGCGTCCCAGATATTATCGATTGTTTGAGCAAATTTGAAACCTACACCAAGCATCGATATTTCACAAATCTCACTAAATGAAACACTTTAATTGGTTATAATCAAGAGACTAGTCATACATTTGTAATATGAATTATTCCTTTAAACTTGAATTTTTCTCAAGTTAAATGAACTCAAACAACGAATTATATACCTCCTTTTTGCCGAGGTCTAAAATCCTCACCTCCAACTTCTTGGTATTCCTTATTCCCAGCTTCTGAAGCAGCGTGGAGGTAGATGCCACAGAAGCCGGTACTACACACAAATAATCCATTATGAAGAACGTTTTTTCTCCTCCCTTCATAAAAACTCCTCCATCGTCGCAGACAGAATCTTCCTTTCTCTTCCGCCATGAATTTGTGCCGACCATAGTTTGTTCACAGTAAAAACACCGAACATCAGGAACCAAACTAATGAAAATACTAGACCTGCTTACGCAGCCATAATTAGAGCATTCGTAGAATCTTCTTGGGTCGGTATTTCCAATGTTTAGCTTCAAATCCTCGCACCGGAACGCCCCTGCAGATAGAGGGTGAAGAAGCATGTTCTTGCATGCCTTGGTCTCCAGGTACCTGTCGTCCAGGCTCTGAACGCTCTCGTAGACGTTGGTCATCGATTCGAGAACCAAACTGTCACCGATGAGCTCGATAACAGTCGACATCGGCAACGTTAGGAAGCTGAAGAGGATATCTAAGAAATCCTTGTCAGCCTCGGCAAAAACGACCCTGTTCTTGTCTTTGTCGACGAAAAACTTCACGGATATCTTGGCTTCACTAGCCATTGTACAAAATCTGTGATACTGGTGTTGAGTGGATGATGTTGATGAGTTAGTTAACTCTGCAGCGTTTGATTTTTATAGATTAAGAGCTAGCTCAACCTTTCGAATTCCGTAGTAACAGCTCAGAAAGCCAAACAAGTAGCATGAATACTTCAAATTCCGTAATACATTAACTCCTCCGGAATGAATCTCTTAAATGATTGTCAGTGATATTTATTGCATGTATTCTCTACGTGTGTTCATAGGTCCAAACTTGATGTTGATTTGAAGAGACCCAGATGATCCTCTTTCTTTTGATGTTTGGAAACCATCCTCTAATCTGGACAACTTACATCTAGTGAACTTAGGCCTCGTTTGGTTCACGGATTCAAGGAATTCGGAAACAAAACTTTGTTTGATAACCACATGCTTGGAAAATATTTTTTTTGACATGGAGAAAAAATACGAGGAAAAATGATTCCTCTCATGACCCATGAGATTCATTTTTCCTCATCCTTTTTCAGCATTAATTACCACACATTATGACAAAAATAACCTTGAGTTATTGTTTATTTATCAATTAACTCTTCGTATTATGTTGACATTGGATATTATTGGAACAATGATATATTTTTCTTTCCTTTCCTCCACCAACCAAACACTGGAAGAAAAATCAAATATTTTTTCTTAAACGTTTTCCTTGTTTTACCAAACATAGAAAAGGAAATTGAATAGGAATCATACTTTTCCATTCCCATGGACAATACAAGGGAATTGGTTTCCCTTACGTGAACTAAACGAGGCCTTATATCAACATTTGATTCCAAAACATAATTTTGGTGGTTCTCCTTTCCAAACTTCACGATGTGCATAATTTTATAGTTTAATGCTGTTGTACAATACGTCGAAGCGAATACCACAATAATCTTATGATTACGAGAACAAACAAAATACAAACTAATTGAATTAATAGCAACAAGAACAAACCACAAATATGTTAGTGGTGGGTGGAATTTTCAACCTATTTAGAGAATATCCCAAAGTGCGACGAACATTATTCATGTGTCAGAGCAGTTCAGAAAGTCGAAAACAACGAAAGAGGCTCGATTTGAACACGTATCAGAGCTATTGGAAAAAGCATTATCAGAGTCAACAATATACCACCGATATACCATTGCCGGTATACCGCCAGTATACTGGTCTGATAGTTTTTGTTCCTGAATAGTTCTGACTGGAAGTGGCCATTTATCAGTTACCACTGGTATATCGGGGTTGATATACCGTCAATATATCGATGTTGGGTCCAAAGGGCAAATTTAGGTGTTTTATTAACAACATTGGATCGTGATCAACGGTCCAGATCTTTTTGGGATTGTGATACTTTAATAATCCCTAATCATCATATATTACTATCAAAGGTCAAGTTTGCATCTTTCTGGAGAGAGGAAGAGAGATTCGGAGTTTTAGAAGTTGTTTCGAGAAGAGATCGTTTCGAGGATATTTTTATTGGTTCTTCCTCGTCATCTAGTATCCAGTAATCTCTTTATACTCGTTGCAATTTATTTTCATCTGATTAAAGTGTTGCGTTAATGCGTGTGAATTCGGGGGGGGGGGGGGGGGGGGGGGGGGGGGGGGGGGATTTGTAAGGAGTCGGTGTATCTTCTTATTTCATTAGTGTATGTTTTTTCGGGTTGGATTACGATTGTTATGTGGTGTTTCCATCAGAATTTTTTCACGTAAAAAGTCTTCGTGTTTGTGTTGTACTTTTATTTTGGTTTTGGCTATTTGGTTTGTGTTTTTTTATTCAGTCCTCAACAAGTCTCTCGGTTTGGGTGAACAATTTTTACATTTCGTTCCTCAACAAAATACACAATGAACGTAATGAGCAACCATCCCTTACGAGATCTTCGACTTGCTCTCTCCTTCTCTTAAATACTCCTTTAATGGCTTCCTTAAAAAACCTATCAAAGTCCATTTCTCTCAAGAACTCAAACATTCAAGATAATAAGCCAACCAACACTCTGGGGCTAAGCCCGCTAGCAATTAGGGCTTATAGAGAGCCTTAAATATGACTCAACTTTAATCCTAAGTTAGAGCAGTCCGAACTGTTGAAACTAAGCCTTCAGATGTGAACCATCCATCAAAATTTAGCAACCCTAATTCAAAGGTATGCCATTAGTATATATATATATATATATATATATATATATATATATATTTTTTTTTTTTTTTTCTTCCATTAGTATTATATATATATATATATATATATATATATATATATATATATATATATATATATATATATATATATATATTTATTTTATATATATATATATATATATATATATATATATATATATATATATATATATATATATATATATATATATATATATATATATATATATATATATATATATATATATATATATATAAAATAAATAAATATATATATATATATATATATATATATATATATATATATATATATATATATATATAATAAGAAAAATTAGCTTCATCATGATTATTTTCTTTCAAATATGTCGTTTCCGGACTTTACTAATTAAAATTGTTCTTTAATTTAATAAGGACAACTAGGTATTATGTATAAAAAAATAAAAGAAATGTAATTTCTTCTACCTGTATCTTTTGCTCTTTCAAGTACAAATTTTTAATTAATAAGCAATTAAAATACATATAGCGCACATGCATATACTAGTATTCTTATAATATGACTAGAGTCCATTTTTGTTCACCCACCAACATCTTGATTCATCATTTGTCTCCTTGGAAACTTCTCATGTGCGCAGTTCAAAATAGCTTAAAACATCCTCTTCATCTCATCTGGAAGAGTAAGATGTAGATATTGATGAGAAGGCATTGACTGTCCCATGAGTTCTTTATTTGCTCATACATATTAATGAACACACATATAGTAAAATGTCAAATATTGCTCAAAGAAAATTTTCTGTCAAGATGAATTTTCTTGGACCATTGAAATAATCCTCATGCTTACTGTGTGGATTTTCCCAAACACATGCGAAAAACCAGATAGTTGAAAGGTCTCTGAGTTCATCTTCATCCTCATCGATGTCACCTCATAATCGTCATCGTTGTCATCCTCATCCTCCTTATTGTCATCCGCATCACCATCGTCTTTGTCATCAACTTTGTCGTCCTAGTCTATTATCAGGATCATTTTTTTTTGTCCACAGGGATTATCTTTTGACTGACCTTCATTTTTTTTCTTCCGAATAACTTGTTTCTGGTATCTGTTCTACTTGATTCATTACATTTTTCATCCGTCTTGATGAAGCAGAAGGAAGTCAGTGGCGTATCGGAGATTAGAAGACTGCCTGAACAAATACAAAAAAAAAAAGGGGTTGCGTAAAGATGAATTTATCACAGAAATTAACTTGGATACTTTCTTTTTCTACAACATTTCCTCGTCTTTTGAATTCATCTTGATCAAAATTTAATTTCTGTGATCCAAGTTAATTATAGACTTCTCTGTGTTAACAAGCAGTTTTCTGGAATTAAGAACCTGCATATTAAAATCAATTATTATCGTTCTGTTTTTGTCTAGTATGTTGCTTTGGAGTTCATTTTTGTTCACCCACCAAAACTAGGGTGGTTCACCCTTCCACTCAAGGTTTCTTGGTTGGGGCTGGAACCAGGACCGGCTCCAGCATTTTGGAGGCCCTAGACAAGTCCCATAATATATAATTATTTTGATTAATTCAACAAATGCAATAAATCTAAATTACGATATAATTAGTCTTTGAATATCCTTGCGCTTTTGGTGTGGTCCATCTCCATTCATCAAACCTGTCTAAAAGCAAAACCAATGAGATGAATCTGTGATTCGAATTCATAGCCGATATTGGAGTTAGTGTGCGTGCTAGGGGGCTTAGCGTATTGTGACAACGATAAAACCTTGGTTTTTATCTAATTTTCAGATACCCAAGAATATAATATTGGGTATGGAGAATAAAATAGACTACCTGCATTCTGCAAGTGTCTTATGTGGTGTATATTTTGATCGTCACATTGTACGAGACTCACAAAGACTGATTTGTAGCCTCTTTTTTCTGCATTATGGAGAGTACCTAGCGGTTAAGCAGTAGATCTATGAAAAATAAATGTTATCAAAGACCCAGATCCTGCTTTTTTCTGTTTCTTATGATGTTGTAAGCTATCTTATGATCTCGGCAACTTAACTCTAATGAACTTGACTTTCAATTTCATCAGATAAATTGGGACATCCTCTCCTCGACGTGCGAACAGCTTAATAGATTAAAGTATCCCATAGGTTTGGATAAAAAGATGAAGGTAATTGCGGAACAGGTATTTCTTTCCTCGCAGCGATTTCATTTGGTTCTAACATAATGGATACGTATTATAGTTGTTATCCAAGACCTGGAGGAAAGCAAATGTCAAATAATTGTTCAAACCAGATTCCTACATAGAGTATGTATAGCATAGCTGCTGCATGATACTGCAAGTTACTAGAGCTCAAAATAATTGGAGTTAGGGACAAAGAACTTCCCTGACAGCAAGAGAGACGCACAAACACTAATAGTAGATAGTCCATAGAAGTTAGAACATGACAATGGAGTCTAAATTTTAGAACAGAAACAAAGTTTACTATAGCGTTTCAAAATTGAATGCCCCTCAACAATTGGGGACTACACTACGGACACAAATGCAGATAAAGACATGATATGGATACATGTTACAGACAACCAAAGTAATAGTCACTTATCTCGCAGGAATATACACACAGATATATGTAGCATTTTCTCGTGATGAGTTGGTGCAAGATAGATTGGGTAAGCCATCATGACGCAGAAAGATGGCTAAGGTAATCCCATGTCGCAGTTAGATTAGCTTAAATGGCTAAATGTTGTCTTAACTAAGGATGGTTTTTTTATTTTTTATTTTCGAAAATCTCATCAGTTCCACAACATCAGGGCCTGTTTGGTATCCTAGACGAGGGTATTGCCGAACACGTATTTTTTGTCCCACGAGTTTATCATTAGCTTTTACTCCTATATATAGATTCTATTCAAGCACTGAAATCAAACGTCAAATATTGCACGAAGCTACATTGATACAAATCCAGATAAGAGTATATAGAAAGCAAGCAGGTTTACTGCATAAGTTTAAGCATTATAAAGAAAATTGGAACATCAAAGATCTGGCCAGGCAACCTCTAATATAACTGCAGATAACTCTAATATGTCATGGTAGCTACTAGTAGTCTTCTCTTATAATGCATCCTTCTTCTCTCATGCTCGGGGGAGAAAGACGTCGGTGAGTGGCGTTTTGGAGATCAAAGCAGCTTTCAGAAACTCTAAAGCCTGCACATCATATAGACAGAAATTCAATAAGCTTCATTCTAAGAATATACATATACCTTCCAAAGAAGGATCATAATTTATTACTTGAGCCTTTCCTATAACAACGTCTCTCTCCAGTATTTTGTTGAATGTTCCCTCACAGTCACTGATGATTTGTAAGATAGAACTCGGAGTAAGAGGAGACACGCACAAGTTATCGGTCAAGATGTACTTTGACCGACCACAAACGTAGCCTCCCTCTTCGGATTCAAAGCTATAGGCTGCGGATGCGGATACGAAAAGTTTTGGAAACCTGTTTCACATGAAGAATCTTTACGTGGCAGCATTTCCTCGACACTTAGTAAATTCTTGCTACAACTGAAGAAGGGGGGAAGTTGGGGAGATAACAACATGCTCTTGCATTCAATGCGAACGTAGTCAAATCCCAAGCCATCCACACTACGATACAGGTTCTCGAGACATCCCATTGATGAGCTGATGTTAAGAAGCTTGATTACGCTACCAAGAGGTAGCACTAGGAAGCTGAACACAAGGTTCACCATCTCTCCGTCAACCTCGGCACAAAGCAACCTATTGTGGTCTCTGTCTATATAGAGTTTTATTCGTATTTGTTGACAGCGCTCGGATTCTGACTGACCTTCTGTTTTTATGCTCATTTTGTTTCTGGTATCTGCATTCCTCGATTCATTATGGAATACCTCTGTCTTGTGGAAGCATATGTCGCTCAGAGGTGTGCCAGAGATTATAGATCGTTTGAGCAAATAAGAAACCTACAAGCATCGATATTTCACGAGTGCAATTCAGATGAAATGCAACGAACATATGATTACTTTCTTAAAAAACAATAAATAGATTAAAAACGTTTACGAAACACTTTAATTAGTTATAATCAGTAGTATATAGCAGTCATAAATTTGTAATATGAATTATTCATTAAAACAATGTATTACCTCCTTTTTGCCGAGGAATAAAGTCCTCTCCTCCAACTTCTTGTTCCTTATTCCCAGCTTCTGAAGCAGGGTGGAGGTAGATGCCACAGAAGCCGGCATTACACACAAATCATCCATTACGAAGAACGTTGGTTCTCCTCCCCTCACAAAAACTCCTCCACCGTCGCGGACTTAATCTTCCTTCCTCTTCCGCCATGAATTCGTGCAGTGCATAGTTTGTTCACAGTAAGAACACCGAACATCCGGAACCAAACTAATGAAAATACTAAGAGGCCTGTATGGGCAGTCACATTTAGAGCAGTGATAGAATCTTCTTGGGTTGGTATTGCCTATGTTTAGCTTCAAATTCTCGCACCGGAACGCCCCTGCAGATAGAGGGTGAAGCAGCATGTTCTTGCATGCCTTGGTCTCCAGGTACTTGTCGTCGAGGCTCTTAACGCTCTTGTAGACGTTGGCCATCGATTCGAGAACCGAACTGTCGCTGACGAGCTCGATAACTGTCGACATCGGTAACGTTAGGAAGCCGAAGAGGATATCTAAGAAATCCTTGTCAGCTTCGGCAAAAACAACCATGTTCTCGTCTTTGTAGACGAAAAACTTCACGGATATCTTAGCTTCACTAGCCATTGTACAAAACCTGTGATACTGGTCTTGGAGTGGATGATGTTGATGAGTCAATTTAACTCTGTTTCTTTTGATTATATAGGTTAAGGTCTCAACCCTTCGAATTCCGTAGTAACATCTATGAAGACCAAACAAGTAGCACGAACTCTTCAAATTCCGTAATACATTACTTTGTCACTCTCCGTTCCCAGAATACGTATCTTAATACGTGTACGGTTTGAATGTATTTATTTAATATTTATCATGCATTTGTTCTGTTTTTAATTTCCTTAATTATCCGTTAATTATTTTTCTGTATTTTACTTTCTGCACTCGTCTTGCTTTTAGTTTATTCCGGCTTGGGTTGGCTTATTTCAGTTTTTGGCGATTCATCTTGAACCCGACCAACCCCTACCTACCCCATCTTCATTTAAAGTCCCAAACCCATTCTCTCTCTCTTCATTACTCTTCTTCTCATTAACTCTTTCTTCATCCTCCATTACTCCTCCCCACCTACCCAGCCACATAGGCAAGTACCAACTTGCTTCACGATGGATCCCCAGTATTATTGTTCCATCATCTTCCTTACTTGATCTTAAGTCTCTTTAGTATTTAGTATTTGCAATTTCCATGGCTCATTTCATGTAGATCCAAGTTTAATGCATTTTCGGATTTTTTGGGTTTTGATCTAGTAAACTTTGTTATTTTCAAGTTTTGATGGTTCCATGTTGTAGAGAATTTTATTCTACCCCATTTTAACCTATGGAAGTCCAGATTTGGGCTTGGAATGAAGGATTTAGGGAGCTTGGAAGCAATGGCTTCCACGGTTCTGTTCTCGAAATTTTGGAGAAAAAGAACAGTGCTTGACCGCATGAGTTTTCATGCGACAAGTCTTCCGAGCCGCATGAGCATTCCTGGCCGCATGAGCATTCCTGGCCGCATGAGCTTGTAAATTTTCAGCCGCATAAACCAATTACTTCTCGACCGCATGAGCTTATTATGGGGTCCTTACCCAATCTAGCCGCATAGATGGGCATCCATCTACTGCCATTTATAGTGCCTTTTTATTGTTTCTTGTCCCAAATTGATATTGATTGTTACCTTGACTAATGATTGATCATGCGTTCCTAGTTAGAACTAGAGACTGGCTAGTCGTCTTATTGAATTGAATGAGACACGTTCATGTATGAACCATGAGCTATTGTGATCGACTAGCCAATCCGAACATTGGCATATGGACACATGTTGACTTCTCTTTTTCTGCAAAAGCAGCATGTGTATCTCACGGTCAAGGCATGATTATTCCGTGGCTAGATTTGATTGTTGCATTACGCTATGTAAGACCTACAACCTAATCGCACGGGTATCGTTGTAGAGTTGTGCATATCGTACTCTGTACGGAAGTACTCATTCTGAATGACCATGATCCACGGCATGAGATTTCAATCAACATAGGGATTATTAAGCTAAATAAAATCATGATTGCATGGAGAGAATATAGATTTCCGAGTTCTTACATGAAAGCCATCTTGGGATAATTAATGTCCCGACATGCCGGCTGGTTCCCACAGATACTCAAATCTGCCACACGGGCAGGGAGTGGTATCTGTTTATATTGTTATATACATTGACGACGGGCGTCCGCTGGGACTCGTCTAATTCATGATTGGCGCAATTGATTATTGGATAGACTAGCCTTGCTTGTACATTATAAGAACTGAGGAATCCCTTATTTGCATATTTCCAAGACAACTTGGAACTTACAGTAGCAAGCCGTAGTAGTTGCATGGCCGTTTAAATTGATTTGTTTGTGTACTGTACCTACTCTGTTAACTACTGAGACGAGCAGAATGTCAGGACATGACGTGTCAACTTCTGTCATTGTTTGGTTGGGAAGTTGACTCGAAGTGTCGTGATATTGTGCGAACCCCAGTAGCAAGTAGAGATCTATTTATCATATTCTAAACTCTTACCACTGGTTCTAATTTCTCATATCGTGCTTCCTTGCGGTACTTGCTATTAGAGGTCTAACCTCTCTGGTTTTGCATGGCCAGATTTAGAGCCGGTCCCCGAGGACTCAGCTTACTTCCGTCTCCAGGATGGTCAATACTAGAGGGATGGTCGCAGGAGGACACGAGTGGGTTCCTTGCTTCCTTGCTCGTTTTGTTATTTACTGTACTTATTGCCGTTTGGCACCGACATGTTAGTCGGACTGTCTTGCATTTACCTTTACATAATTGTAACTAAGTCAGACTGCAGCTGATAACTATTGTGTATACCTTGATATATCATCTGGCTATGTTTTGTACAGCCAGATCTTGAGAACATTTTGACTGAGCATTTAGGATGCCTTACTGCTTTTATCTTATATGTTCTCTATTTCTGCTTCTTGTTTGAATGATTGAGATAATAGATGTTGAGTAACCCTAGTGAGACTTTCATATAGTATGCACCCCTTGTCTTTTAGACATCATTGATCGTATTATACGGTATTCATCTACCCGTAATACGTAGCTGGCTGAGTCACTCCTCCGCTCTCCGGTATTTTGGTTCTGGGGCGTGACAAGATTTTAGTGGTGGCCCATGCAGGTCTGATTTCAGACTTGTGGGGTGTTTAATTTATAGGATGTCTCAAACACACATGGTTTCCCCTTGATCTCATGATTCGTTGTTCTCAATCCTAACTTTGACATTCCAATATCCCTTGACTTCATTGATCTTTCCTGTCCGATCGGTTGATTATTCTTTTGTCCCTTTTCTTAGGGGCACTTCGTCCGCGTCTGTCAGAGCTGGACGGCAGCAGCAGGGGCAACATGAACAACCTGACCATGTTGTTCAGCAACAAGGGCCAGTACTACCTCAGAAAACCATCCAGGAAGAGGTGATAGTGGAAGCAGCAGCTGGACCGCAGTATCCGGAGGTTCTACCACCATCGACAGTTCCACCTACCCCCGTGGAAGTAGACACACCAGCCCTTCTGGAGATCATGAGAGGAATGATGGCTACTCAGCAACATCAGATGTTGGTCCAGCAACGCATGCACGCTCAGTTACAAGAACAGAATGTATTGCTCACCCAAGGGTTGCAGACGGCTTTGGAAAGAGGGGTGAGGACGGATTCAGGGGCATCAACCAGATTTTGCAAGTACAACCCCCGTATTCGAGGGCACGAAAGATGCCATTTCAGCAGATGCATGGTTTAAGGACATCGAGGCTATTCTAACAGCAGCTAAGGTACCAACGGAAGAACGTGTGGATCTAGTGAAGCTGTTGCTTCAGGACCTTGCATGTGATTGATGGAAATCAGAAGAAGTGGGCATCAGACGTCCTGTTGCTTGGGACGATTTTACCGCAAGATTTAAGACGAAGTACTATGGAGTTGTGGCGCAGTTTGAGCTACAACAGAAGTTTATCAACCTTAAGCAGGCTGGCAAGACAGTAGATGCTTATGCAGCAGAATTTTGCAGATTGAGTAGGTTCGCCCAGGAGATGGTAGCAACAGAGAGCCAGAGGGCTATGAGGTATCAGCAAGGGTTTCATCTTGAACTCTTGTAATTGATAGAGGGGCACAACTACCAGACTTTCGATGAGGTACTGATGGCAACCCGGAGGCATGAGATCACCATCCAGAGGATCGTATCGAGGACTGGAGGTCAGAAGAGATCTCACAACCAGATTGAATTAGGAGGAGGGGGAGCAGCGCCCCGAGTTATAGCGTAACCCCCTGGCATTCGCATTCACGATGTGGCCATGCGAGGGCCAGCACCACCAACAAGGCAACAACAGCAGCAGAGGAAGAACCAGCAACCCCTAGCGGGCTGCACTTATTGTGGAAAGGCAGGGCACACTAGAGGTGTGTGTCGGGCCTTGAATAGGCAGTGTTTGATATATATATGGAAGTCCAGATCATCGGGTTTCCACCTGTCCTATGAATTCGAGGTCAGGAGGGCCAGTTCAGCAATTTTCTGCTCTGTCTGCATCAGGGGCAGGCCAGTACCAAGGACCAGCGGTAG
The DNA here is from genome assembly GCA_029216955.1 of Iris pallida. Lineage (NCBI taxonomy): Eukaryota > Viridiplantae > Streptophyta > Magnoliopsida > Asparagales > Iridaceae > Iris > Iris pallida. The sequence goes on along the minus strand of JANAVB010038615.1, from coordinate 2,695,624 downwards.
CAGTGAGACCGTTGGCACAACGCCTATTAATGTCATAGGCTCAGATGTTTCGGCAGCAGGGACCGCCGATGCAGCTGCAACAACATAGACCACCCCAGCATCACCAAGGCAGGGGCCAACAGCAACACCAGTCTAGGCCGCAGCATGGGAACCAACAAGGAGGCCGAGGGCAGGCAGTCAATCTGTCCTTAGAAGAGGCATTGGCATCGGGAGATGTTGTGGCAGGTAACATTCTCGTCGTCTCATATCCCGCAGTAGCATTATTTGATTCGGGAGCATCCCACTCATTTATATCTGCACAATTTACGACACGACTGGGAATAGAATTCGAGGCATTGCCAGGGAGGTTGAATATACTCACTGGTAATGGGCTCGTAGGAGTTAGTAAAATTATTCTGGCATGTAGTGTTGTAGTGTGCGGGCATTCCTTACCCGCTAGGTTGATAGAATTTCCTGTTGGAAATTTTGACGTTATCTTAGGCATGGACTGGCTGAAAGATAGTCATGCGACAATAGATTATCGTAGAGGGAGTGTGTCTTTTAATATTCCAGGCATGGATCAATTTACCTTAGTCAGATCAGTGGCAACTCAACAAGAAGAAGGAGTAGTAGCGGCAATGGAAGAAGTTCAAGTCCCGAAGGTAGTTGAAGAGTTTCTTGATATATTTCCGGAAGAACTTTCAGGTTTACCCCCGGTTAAGGATATTGAGTTCAGTATAGAATTGGTACCTGGAACTAAATCGATATCAGATCGAATTTACAGAATGGCAGATTCAGAGCAGGCTAAGGTGTATCAACACGTAGAGGAACTGAAGGAGAAGAAGTTTATTCGAGACAGCATATCACCATGAGCAGCACCAGTGGTACTTGTGGGAAAGAAGGATGGGTCATCAAGATTGTGCATTGACTATAGAAAGCTCAATGCGACAACAGTAAAGAACAAGTACCCACTACTAAGGATCGATGACTTGTTTGATCGGTTGAGCAGAGCTAGAGTTTTCTCCAAGATACATCTTCGGTCAGGATACCATCAAGTTAGAGTTCGAGAAGTGGATATTTCCAAGACAACATTCAGGTCGAAGTATGGGCATTACGAATTCTTAGTTATGCCGTTCGGTTTGACCAATGCTCCAGCAATATTTATGGATTTGATGAACCGCATCTTTATGCCATACTTAGATCAATTTGTCGTTGTGTTCCTCGACGACATTCTCGTATATTCAGCGAGTGAAGAAGAGCATGAAGGTCACCTCAGGAAAGTATTGTAAGTTCTGAGAGAGAACCAGTTGTACGCCAAGCTCAGCAAATGTGAGTTTTGGTCAGACCGTATTTCATTCTTAGGGCACATTATATCAGGGGCTGGAGTGGCAGTGGATCCTAAGAAGGTAGAAGCAGTAGAAGGTTGGCAATGCCTAAGACTGTAGCAGATGTACGTAGTTTCTTGGGATTGACAGGATATTACAGAAGGTTCATATCAGACTTTGCAAGACTTTCAGCACCCATGACCCGCTTGACACGAAAGGATGTACCATTCATTTGGTCGGCGGAGTGCCAGGCATCATTTGAGACTTTAAAGCGGAAGTTGATCACGGCACCTATTCTTACCTTGTCGGTTGGACCCGGAGGTTTTACGGTATATTGTGATGCGTCAGGAAAGGGACTTGGGTGTGTCCTAATGCAACATGGAAAGGTGATAGCATATGCATCCAGGCAACTTCGGGACCACGAGAAGAATTATCCGACTCATGACTTGGAGTTGGCGGCAGTGGTATTTGCTTTGAAGTTATGGAGGCATTACTTGTACGGTGATCGAGTGGACATGTACGCAGACCACAAAAGTCTGAAGTACATCTTTACTCAGAAGGAACTGAACATGAGACAGAGAAGATGGTTAGAGTTGATCAAGGATTACGACGTGGAACTTCAGTATTATCCAGGCAAGGCTAATGTGGTAGCATATGCACTTAGCAGGAGAGACAGCACATTTATATTGACAACACAGAAGCATATTTTAGAAGACCTTCAGGAGATGGGCATCGAGGTTATACTTCTTAGTGATGTAGGAATTCTGGAAAGTCTGCGAGTTCAATCCGACTTAGTAGACATGATCAAGGCAGCTCAAGCACAGGATCCAAGGATTCAGAAGCTTAGGACAGAATGTGAGTCGGGACTCGAAAAGGAGATAAAAATTCACGAAGATGGTACACTTAGATTTGGATCACGTCTATGTGTGCCAAGTGGAGATATTAGACAAGATGTTATGGCAGAAGCCCACAGTTCTCAATATTTTATACACCCTGAAGGAACCAAAATGTATCAAGATATCAAGCAACACTTCTGGTGGAATGGAATGAAGAGGGAGATAGCTAGATTCGTTTCGCATTGCTTAATATGTCAGCAAGTGAAGGCAGAACAACAGAGGCCAGCTGGATTATTACAACCGCTTCCTATCCCGAAATAGAAATGGAAGCACATCACAATGGACTTTGTGACCGGTTTACCGAGATCACCAAGTGGTAAGGATGCTATTTGGGTGATCGTAGATCGGCTTACGAAGGTGGCACACTTTCTTCCTTTTAGAGTAGGTCAATCTACAGAAAAGTTGGCAGAGCTGTATATGCAGCAGATCGTCAGGCAGCATGGGGTCCCAGTCAGTATTGTGTCAGATAGAGATACCCATTTTACGTCACATTTCTGGAAAAGTTTATATCATAGCTTGGGCACCAAGTTAAGATTTAGTACGACTTACCACCCACAGACGGACGGACAATCAGAAAGAACAATTCAGACTTTGCACCCTAGATTTTGGAGGATCTTGGAAGAGTCACCTGCACCTAGTCGAATTCTCGTACAACAACAGTTATCAAGCCAGTATCCAGATGACGCCATTCGAAGTACTATATGGTAAGAAGTGCAGGTTGCCACTGACATGGGATGATATTGGGAAAAGGAAGATGTTAGGCCCAGAATTGATCGTTCAGACGGTTAAAGTGGTTAAGGGGATTAGAGAACGACTTCGAGTTACGCAAGATCGGTATCGTCATTGGACAGACCAGCATCGTAGACCGTTAAAATTTTCTGTTGGGGACCACGTGTTCTTGCGGATCTTACCTACCCGTGGGGTCATTAGATTTGGCGTTCGCGGGAAGTTGAGTTTACGATACGTAGGCCCATTTATTATCCTCGATAGGGTAGGCGATGTTGCTTATCGTTTATCCCTTCCACCTTCGTTGCGTGAGGTACACGATGTGTTTCATGTATCTCAGATGCGAACGTATGTTTCGGATCCAAGCCATATCCTCGTTCATTCTGAGCTGGTTGTTGGTACCAACCTGTCTTACAAGGAGCAGCTTGTGTCCATTTTGGACCGAAGAGAGAAGATACTCAAGAACCGAACAATTAACCTTGTCCGAGTTGCTTGGGGTCATCACTCCTTGGGAGAGTCAACGTGGGAACGTGAGGATGATATCCGATCACGGTATCCGTACCTATTTGACTCACAAGGTATATTTCTTTTTGTGTACCTTGATTGTCTTGATTCCTCATGCTTATCACCTTATGAGTAGAAATTGATTGCTATCGTCGGTTGATAAATATAGATGTATTACTTGCTAATTGATATTGTAAAATGACTGTTTGCTCGATAAAATTGATGTACTTAGATTAGTTTGGCCCTGATATTTCTATCCTGTTTGGATTTAAAATTTCGAGGACGAAATTTTTCTAAGGAGGATAGAGATGTCACTCCCCGTTCCCAGAATATGTATCTTAATACGTGTACGGCTTGAATGTATTTATTTAATATTTATCATGCATTTGTTCTGTATTTAATTCCCTTAATTATCCGTTAATTATTTTTTGTATTTTACTTTCTGCACTTGTCTTGCTTTTAGTTTATTCCGACTTGGGTTGGCTTATTTCAATTTTTGGCGATTCATCTTGAACCCGACCAACCCCTACCTACCCCATCTTCATTTAAAGTCCCAAACCCATTCTCTCTCTCCTCATTACTCTTCTTCTCATTAACTCTTTCTTTATCCTCCATTACTCCTCCCCACCTACCCACCCGCATAGGCAAGTACCAACTTGCTTCATGATAGATCCCCAGTATTATTGTTCCATCATCTTCCTTACTTGATCTTAAGTCTCTTTAGAATTTAGTATTTGCAATTTCTATGACTCATTTCATGTAGATCTAAGTTTAATGTATTTTCAGATTTTTTGGGTTTTGATCTAGTAAACTTTGTTATTTTCATGTTTTGATGGTTCCATGTTGTAGAGAATTTCGTTCTACCCCATTTTGACCTATGGAAGTCCAGATTTGGAATTGGAATGAAGGATTTAGGGAGCTTGGAAACAATTGCTTCCACGGTTCTGTTCTCGAAATTTTGGAGAAGAAGAATAGTGCTTGACCGCATGAGTTTTCATACGGCAAGTCTTCCGAGCCGCATGAGCATTCCTGTCCGCATGAGCATTCCTGGCCGCATGAGCTTGTAAATTTTCAGCCGCATGAACCAATTACTTCTCGATCGCATGAGCTTGTTATGGGGGTCCTTACCCAATCTAGCCGCATAGATGGGCATCCATCTACTGCCATTTATAGTACCTTTTTACTGTTTCTTGTCCCAAATTGATATTGATTGTTACCTTGACTAATAATTGATCATGCGTTCCTAGTTGGAACTAGAGACTGGCTAGTCGTCTTATTGAATTGAATGAGACACGTTCATGTATGAACCATGAACCATTGTGATCGACTAGCCAATCCGAACATTGGCATATGGACACATGTTGACTTCTCTTTTTCTGCAAAAGCAGCGTGTGTATCTCACAGTCAAGGCATGATTATTCCGTGGCTAGGTTTGATTGTTATATTACGCTATGTAAGACCTACAACCTAACCACATGGACATCGTTGTAGAGTTGTGCATATCGTACTCTGTACGGAAGTACTCATTCTGAATGACCATGATCCACGGCATGAGATTTCAATCAACATAAGAATTATTAAGCTAAATAAAATCATGATTGCATGGAGAGAATAGATTTCCGAGTTCTTACATGGCAGCCATCTTGGGACAATTAATGCCCCGACATGCCGGCTGGTTCCCACAGATACTGCAAGTCTGCCACACGGACAGGGAGTGGTATCTGCTTATATTGTTATATACACTGACGACGGGCGTCCCGCTGGGACTCGTCTAATTCATGATTGACGCAATTGATTATTGGATAGACTAGCCTTGCTTGTACATTGTAAGAACTGAGGAATCCCTTATTTGCATATTTCCAAGACAACTTGGAACTTACAGTAGCAAGCCGCAGTAGTTGTATGGCCGTTTAAATTGATTTGTTTGTGTACTGTACCTACTCTGTTAACTACTGAGACGAGCAGAATGTCAGGACATGACGGTTCAACTTCTGTCCTTATTTGGTTGGGAAGTTGGCTCGAAGTGTCGTGATATTGTGCGAACCCAGTAGCAAGTATAGATCTATTTATCATATTCTAAACTCTTACCACTGGTTCTAATTTCTCATATCGTGCTTCCTTGCGGTACTTGCTATTAGATGTCTAACCTCTCTGGTTTTGCATGGCCAGATTTAGAGCCGGTCCCCGAGAACTCAGCTTACTTCCGCCTTCAGGATGGTCAATACTAGAGGGATGGTCGCAGGAGGACACGAGTGGGTTCCTTACTTCCCTGCTCGTTTTGTTATTTACTGTACTTATTATCGTTTGGCACCGACATGTTAGTCGGACTGTCTTGCATTTACCTTTACATAATTGTAACTAAGTCAGACTGCAGCTGATAACTATTGTGTATACCTTGATATATCATCTGTCTATGTTTTGTACAGCCAGATCTTGAGAACATTTTGACTGAGCGTTTGGGACGTCTTACTGCTTTTATCTTATATGCATGTTATCTATTTCTGTTTCTTTTTTGAATGATTGAGACAATAGATGTTGAGTAACCCTAGTGAGACTTTCATGTAGTATGCACCCCTTGTCTTTTAGACAGCATTGATCGTATTATACGGTATTCATCTACCCGTAATACGTAGCTGGCTGAGTCACTCTTCCGCTCTCCGATATTCTGGTTCTGGAGCGTGACATATTTCCTCCCTAATAAATCTCTTAAAATTGTTGTCGGGAGATTTATTGCATGTTTATCTATGTCTTGTTTGTCGACAATTTTTTTTTTTAAAATCCCATGAGTTCCATAACAGTTGCATAAAAGTAGTAATCTCTATAGCCAGAGAATGCATCATTTTGCTCCTCTACTACTCATGGAGAGAGAGATCAGCGAGCTGTTTTTTGGACCAAAGTAGCTCACAGTAATCCGATAGAGCCTGCAGTACCACAAGAACAAGGCTTCAGCAACCAGCAGTATAAGAATAAATGGGGAACTCTTGGAGCAACAGCATGCTCTAGAATTAAATATTTCTTACTCTAAAGCCTTATTTGGTTCGCGGAAATAAATTGAAAGGAAATAATTCTTTGGCATTTTCTTTTCTTTGAAAAATTACAATTTTTATTGTTTTTTCTTTTCGATATTTAGAAATGTCAAAGAATTTGGAAAAGAAAGTGAATACTAAGGTGGAAAAATGAAATAAAATTATAGTACGTCCATCTTTCGTTCAATCATTCCTCACTTAGCTTTTCAATACAAGATGTTCAACCAGAGAGAAATGTTCAAAGCATGAAGCTGGCATTTCCTCCTCCGACTGCATGTCTCATTCTATTACTCGTTTGGTTGGCGGAAAGGAAATGAAATAAAATTAATTCTTTATTTTTTGGTGTTTGAAAATATCAAAATAATTGAAAAATAAAATAAAATTTTAAGATAGAAGAGTGAATCCCTGGATTGTTCAGCAACCACTTTCCTTAAAAAAATAGTTTGAAAATTATTTTCCTTTTCCTCCTTTCAAAACACATGAAAGAAATGACTTTTTTTTGAAGTGATCATTCCTACGTAAGCCATTGGCATCATCCCCTCCAGTTTTATTTCTACTCCTTCAAGCCTAAATGCAGAATCAGAGACAGTTTGTTGCTTGCTGAGTTGCCACGGACGGGAGAGCGGGGAATTTGGCCCATACTTCGAGCAGAGTTCATGGTTTGCAAGTCCATACCCACCATTTGATCACGATCGGACGGTGTGGATTTGGCTTCATGCCGGGATTTGAAGTGGTCGCACTGAACAGACAAGAGTTCGTTAAAAAAAGTCTAATCTAATCCAACTTTTTGTTATTTGAGAATTAGATAGAATTTGTTAAATTTTTTTTGCTATTTTTGGTTTGAAGAAGTAGGATGGATTGACTAAACGTTATCTATTTAAACAGCTACATACTATTGGCATCTCATTCGAAAGTAGTCATCATTGCCATGGCAAGGAGCGCAGGGATGGTTGAAGCACTACCTAAAGCTTCCAATGGCGCTGTCCCGGCAAAGAGCAACAACAGATTTGCCATCTCATGTGCTATTCTTGCTTCCATGGCTTCCATTCTCATGGGCTATGGTAACACCTCTCTCTCTCTCTCTCTCTCATTCTTTCTTAGTCTCATGCTGTCATTGGAGAAGAGGAGTCGGACCTCACCAGTGCCACGTGGTGAGGCCGGCCGTTGTATAATTCTCCTAGTATTGGTGTGATCTTATTTGTATCACAGAACACGGGCTGACTGGCGGTGCCCGCACTGATGTGTCAGCCCCTATTGGCCTCCCCGCATACTTAAGGCATCCTAAAATCTCGGCACCCCTTCCAATGGAAACACAACACATGGCCGATGGGCCAGGACAGCGGTTTCAAAATAGTAGCTCCCTTGTATCACATTGCTCTACATCTTCTGATTTCATGCTTTGATATCTCACTTTCACCTTCTAGATATTGGTGTGATGAGCGGAGCCTCCATCTTCATCAAGGAAGACCTCCACATCAGCGACAATCAGCTGGCGGTCGTCATAGGTATCCTCAACCTCTACTCCCTAGTCGGCTCCGCCGCGGCCGGACGTACCTCCGACTGGGTGGGGCGTCGCCTCACCATAGTCATCGCCTCAGTCTTCTTCTTCGTCGGTGCCATCCTGATGGGCTTCGCCCCCAACTACGCCTTGCTCATGCTCGGACGCTTCGTCGCGGGCGTCGGGGTCGGCTACGCCCTTGTGATCGCCCCCGTCTACAGCGCCGAGGTTTCCCCCGCCTCATCCCGGGGGTCCCTCACCTCCTTCCCGGAGGTCTTCATCAACTGCGGCATCCTCCTCGGCTACATCTCCAACTTCGCCTTCGCCAAGTTGCCGCTGGAGGTCGGCTGGCGTATCATGCTCGGCATCGGCGCAGTCCCCTCGGTCTTCCTCGGCGTCGGGGCCCTCTCAATGCCGGAATCTCCTCGGTGGTTGGTCATGCAGGGTCGTCTTGGTGATGCCAGGAAGGTACTCGAGCAGACCTCCGACTCCAAAGAGGAAGCTTTGCTACGCCTCGCCGATATCAAGTCATGTGCCGGAATCCCCAAAGACTGCAACGACGATATCGTAACCGTCACCAAGAAGAGCCACGGGGAAGGCGTATGGAAGGAGCTGCTCGTCTCTCCCACTCCAACCGTCCGTCGAATCCTCATCTCCTCCGTCGGGATGCATTTCTTCCAGCACGTCTCCGGCATTGACTCTGTCGTCGTCTACAGCCCTAGAGTGTTCGAGAAGGCCGGGCTCAAGAAGGACTACTTGCTAGGCGCGACGGTCGCTGTTGGGACAATGAAGACCGGGTTCATTCTCATCGCAACATTCCTAGTGGACCGATTCGGTCGCCTTCCGCTTCTCAAGACCGGCATGGGAGGGATGATATTCTCTTTAGTAGGTTTAGGGACTGGGCTTACAGTCATCGCCCGCAACTCTGACGAGAAGCTTACATGGGCCGTTGCACTGTGCGTTGTGTCGATACTGCTATACGTGGCATTCTTTTCGATAGGGCCGGGGCCGGTGACTTGGGTCTACACGTCGGAGATCTTTCCGCTGCGGCTGCGGGCGCAGGGTGCTAGCATCGGGGTGGCGGTCAACCGGGTGACGAGCTCGGCGCTAACAATGTCGTTCTTAGAACTTTATAAGAGGATAACGATCGGCGGGTGCTTCTTCTTATACGCAGGGGCCGCGGTGCTGGCATTTGTATTCTACAGCATGTACCTGCCGGAGACGAGGGGGAAGACGCTAGAGGAGATGGAGGAGTTCTTCGGGGTTAAGTCAAACGACAATAGCTGCAACAAGGATGGAGGAATGTCGCAACCCGCTTCCAAATAATTGGACTAGATATGAGTCGAACACGACTAGCCTACGTTGTTGTTGTTGACAACAGTGTAGTCAACTGTCTAAATATTATATGTAATCAAGTATTGAACCTAACTCATCAAAGTCAATCTATATTGTGTCCTATCACTAACAATCACTACAGCTTCTACTATTTTATTACATGTTCTTTTACAATATGTATCCAGAGACAAATTGGATAAATGGCAAAGACGACATCATCTTCAACTACACAACACAACATCAATCATAATACATCATCAACACATACAACTGTAAACTAGGCAATCATCAACATATACAACTGACAAATAGGCAAATGTATACAAAAGAGATCATATATCTCTTAGACTGCGTAGCATCCACGTCAGCATATACTATCACATCATCTGGTGCCATCATATCTACTGTCACAAAGAAGTCCTCCTCATCTGCCAAGTATCCAGTCAGAAAATAGTATGTGGAACAAAAGTCTTCCTCCTCACCTGTCGTGTATCCAGTAAGAAAAAGAGCAAAGTACATCTACAACAAAATGATGCATAACAAAAAATATGGACTAACTCGATGAAACAAATATGTACAAGAAAACATTATACTTGTGTTTGAAATACTTTGTTAAATATGTGACCGGCTGGAAAAGCACATGAATATAATGGTATGACTTAGCCATAAGTGTCGTGCATAGCTAAGCTATCCACATGATATACTAGGGTTTGGTCACATACCTACTTAGTACTTTCCCTTCCCAAGTGCCCGAACCAGAAGAGTACGAGTCAATATATGTTCAAGTCGTGTTAAACCTGAGTCCAATCTACATGAATGAAGTAATGAGACAGTGTCGTAGAGTACAAAATCTAAAAGTGTCTTTTTAGATTTTGCAAGACTAAACAAAAACTCATTCTCTTCATTTAGTAGTCGCAGCAATTCCTCGACATCTAGTAGACTCTAGCTACAACTGAAGAAGTGGGGAAGTTAGGGAGATAACAACAGGCTCTTGTTATCAAGACATCCCATTCATGAGCTAATGTTGAGAAGCTCAATTACGCTACCAATGGGTAGCACTAGGAAGCTGAACACAGGATTCATCATCTCTGCGTCAACCTCGGCACAAAGCTCTGTCTATATACAGTTTTATGCTTATTTCTTCGCAGTGATTGCCTTCTGATTGACCTTCTGTTTTATGCTCGTTTTGTTTCTGGTTTCTGCTTTCCTTGATTCAGTTTTGAATGCCTCTGTGACTCTGTCTTGTGGAAGCAGATGTCGAGTAGAGGCGTCCCAGAGATTATCGATTTTTTGAGCAAATATGAAACCTAACAAGCATCGATACTTCACAAGTGCAAGTAAAGTGAAATGCATATGATCACTTTCTCAAGAAACAACAACAACAACAACAACAACAACAACAAAAACTTCGAATAGTTATAATACTCTCCTCCAACTTCTTGTAGTTCCTTTCTTATTCCCAGCTTCAGAAGTACGGCATTACGCACAAATCATCCATTATGAAGAACGTTGGTTCATATTTTTTTTCTTTATTTTATGTATCAACTATTTATAATATGGTTCTTTTACTTTTGAAATGAACTCAAGCGGACGGCATTACACTCTAGGGACTGTAGAGGAAGACGGAGTCGTTGCCGGAGACGTGCGGGAAGAAATACATCCCGATGGAGGAAATTCAAAATTACTAACAGCCAATGTTAATCTTTATATCCCCCATGCGGACGGCATTACACTCTAGGGCTGTAGACTAAGAAGGTTTAATACTCGATTTTATCTCCATTCATTTTTTTACCATATGTTTCTTTGGCTATTTTTATAGCCATTCAATTCAATCATAAAATAACACAAAACTAGTCCCAAAAAATAAACCGCTAATCTAATTGATTCCGAAAAACTTGATCTTCAAACTAACATACAAATAAAAAAACAACAAAAATATCTCCAACCAAAATGACTTTTTAGAGTTTGCAAGACTAAACCAAAACTCATTCTCGTCTCTGTCTTGTGCTTCGTCTTGGTCGAATCAGATCCTCATTTCCCTTCTCCTCCTCATCATCCTTCATCTCTCCTGCTCGGGGGAGAAAGACATCGGTGAGTGGTGTTTAGGAAATCAAAGCAGACTTCAGTAGCTCTAAAGCCTGCGCATCAGATATACATAATTTTAGCAAGCATTATTCCAAGAATATAAATTTCTTCCAGAGAACGATCATAATATCTTACTTGAACCTTTCCGACAACCACCTCTCTCTGATCCAGTATCTTGCTGAATGTCCCCTCGCAGTCACCAATGGCTTGAAAGATCGAACTCAGACTAAGCGGAGACACGCACAAGTTATCGGTCAAGATGTACTTTGCCCAACCATTAGTGTATCCTCCACCTTTTTCTGTTCTATCTACCTTACTCTTCTTCGGATTCAAATTGACAAACCATTAGTGTATCCTCCACGTCCGATTGAGAGATTGAGTTCACTATCGATACATTCTCCGGTTCGCCCGATCGAGAGATTATTGGAAAAGAAACGCGGAAACCTTTTCCCAAACTAGAGAGTACCTGCGAGAGAACCGAGCAAACAACGCACAAACCAAAACACCAAACACAATCACGCAGACACAGAGAATTTTTGACGTGGAAAACCCTTGCGGGAAAAACCACGGGACGATCGGAGTCCAACCCTGAGAAGCCTCCACTAATGGAATAGAAGAATTACACCCTCTACAAACTTCTTCCGATCCAAATCGGATCCCCACAACACTTAGAAGCAAGAACAATGATTACAAGGCTACGAAGAACGAGAACGACGAGTAGAGATTACCCGAACGCGATCTCCTTCGAAAACGACCTTCAATCCTCCGTCTTCTCTTCCAAAGTTGTAATGGCACTCTTGCCTCCTTCCTCTCTCTCCTCTTGTTGTGTGCTACAATTGTGTTACAATGTGATTAGGGTTTGGAAATTCCAACTTAACTTTCTAATCCCGCAACAAACCTGGACCGTTTGATTAGATCTAACGGTGAAAAATCACCCAGATTTTCGCCTCAGCCCCGACGACACAGAGTTCGGCCAGAACTCTGTGTCGGGCAAACAGAACCTACCAGCAACATTCTGGAACAGCTAGACCGAGTTCGGCCAGAACTCGGCTTGGGACCGAGTTCGGCCCGAACTCGGTGGCTCCAGTCCAAAACCCCCCTTCGGGTTAGCAGCAGCAGCAGCAACTCCTCGTTGCCTACTTCCCGAGCTTCTTTGACATCGAACGGCGCTCGTCGCACTCTGGGATCTTCTCCACATAGGTTGGGAACCCCACCCACTCCAACAAATCTCCCCCTTTACAACTATGGGGAGGATATCGTCATCCCGACGATCTGCCTGCAGTACTCAAACTTCTCCCTTGGTAGAATCTTCGTGAACATATCAGCTCCGTTGTCATCTGTATGAACCTTCTCAAGCTCCGCGTCCTTCTTCTCAACCACATCCCGTATCCAATGATACCGAGTCTCGATGTGTTTGGACCGGCTATGAAACGTCTGATTCTTCACAAGGTGAATAGCACTCTGACTGTCGCAAAGCAAAGTATACTGCTCTTGCTTCAGTCCTATTTCCTGCAGCAGCTTCTTCATCCACAGCAACTCCTTGCAAGCCTCCATCGCCGCAATGTACTCTGCCTCTGTCGTCGATAAGGCAACACACTTCTGCAACCGCGACTGCCACGATACCGCTCCTCCGGCAAACATCATCACATAGCCCGAAGTCGATCGCCTCGTGTCTACATCTCCAGCCATATCAGCGTCGGTATACCCAACCAGCTTCGGCTCGTCACCACCAAAGGAAAGTCTCCAACCAGCAGTGTCCTGAAGATATCGTAGAATCCACTTGACCGCACTCCAATGTACCCTTCAGGATTTGAAAGATACCTGCTAACCGTACCAACTGCATGAGCAATATCTGGCCTCGTACACACCATAGCATACATAAGTCTCCCACAGCTGAGGCATATGGAACCCGCTCCATATCTTCCTTTTCGTCCTCGGTAGATGGACACTGCTTCTCAGTGAGCTTAAAGTGAGCCGCAAGGGGGCAACTCACTTTCTTCGACCCGTCCATACCGAAACGCTGAAGTACCCGGTGAATGTACTTCTTTTGGGACAAGGGTAGCAGTTTGGACTCTCTCTCTCTCTCGGCTGATCTCCATCCCAAGAATAGTCTTCGCTGCGTCCAAATCCTTCATAGAGAAGGCCGTGCCCAGTTGGCGCTTCAGCTCCACTATCCTAGTGGCATTCCGACCCACTAATAGCATATCATCAACATAGAGCAATAAAATGATGAAATCATCATCGGCAAAATATCTCACAAATACACAGTGATCCAACGTCGTCCGTGCATAACCATGCTCCCCCATAAACGACTCGAACTTTCTGTACCACTGTCTCGGAGCCTGCTTCAGACCATACAAGCTCTTCCTCAACCGGCAGACCAAATGTGACTTGTCCTTCTCACAGAATCCCTCCGGCTGCTCCATGTACAACTCCTCCTCAAGATCACCGTGGAGGAATGCCGTCTTCACATCCATCTGCTCGACCTCCAAGTCGAGACTGGCTGCTAATGCTAGCACCACCCGAATAGACGAATGCTTGACGACAGGCAAAAAAATCTTATCATAATCCACGCCTTTCCGCTGACCCTTTAACTACCAGCCTCGCTTTCTATCGAGGGCGAGTAGCATCATCCGTCTGCTTCACTCTAAACACCCATCGATTCTTCAAAGCCTTCTTGTCCTTTGGCAACCGCACCAGCTCATTAGTGGAATTAGTGTGTAAGGAACTCATCTCCTCCTGCATGGCCTCCATCCACTCTTGTCTGTGTTCGTCTTCCATAGCCTCTGCAAAACTTTCGGGCTCTCCTCCGTCAGTCAATAGCACATACTCATTCGGTGAGTATCTCGTAGATGGTCGACGATCTCTGTCGCTCATTCTCAGTGGAGCCACTGGTGCTGGCTGTATACCAACAGCCTCCTCCCCTTCAGGAACTGCCTCCCCGGTATGCTCATCCTCCTGAGGGACATCCTGACCACCATCAGCAGGCTGATGATCAAGGTTGGGAGCAACTCCATGTACTGGCTCCCCCATAACTGGATCCTCTGCGATGTCCTCTGGAAACTGCTCGAAGCGAAATGACTCTAACTCAGGCAATTCCTCAGCCTCAGAAGGCGTCTCGGAATCCTGAGTGTTGGTCATGGTCTGATCCTCGACGAACACCACGTCCCTGCTTCTGTAGAGCTTTTTTTCTACCGGGTCGTAGAGTCTATAGCCAAACTCATCCCGACCGTAGCCGATAAAGACGCATCGCCTCGTCTTCGGCTCAAGTTTGGTCCTCTCGTCCTTCGGTACATGCACGAAGGCCTTACAGCCAAACACTCGCAGGTGATTGTATGACGGCTCTTTGCCGTACCATACTTTGTCAGGCACATCACCCTGCAAAGGAGTACTAGGAGATAAATTAATAACATAAGCAGCTGTGAGAAGAGCCTCACCCCAATAACTGCCCGGCAAGTTTGCTTCTGACAGCAAACACCGTACCCTCTCCATCAGTGTCCTGTTCATGCGCTCCGCTACACCATTGAGCTGAGGTGTCTTTGGCGGAGTCTTCTGGTGTCGTATCCCCTGCTCTCTGCAATACGCATCAAAGGGACCGATGTATTCGCTGCCATTGTCGGACCGAACACACAATAACTTCTTGCCCGTCTCTCTTTCAACAGAGGCCTGAAACTCTTTGAAAGTAGGCAGCACCCGATCCTTGGTCTTTAAGGCATAGACCCAAACCTTTCTAGAACAGTCATCAATTAAAGTTACAAAATAAGATGCACCACCAATAGTTTTTACCTTCATAGGACCGCAAACATCCGAGTGAATCAACTCGAGCAACGCCGGCTTCCTTGAACTTGGGTGACTTTGGAAAGACACCCTATTTTGCTTCCCAGCTAAGCAGTGCGTGCAATTCTCCAACTTTGTAGACTTGAGCCCTGGAATCACCTTCCTGTTCACCAAGTAGCTCATCTCCTTCTCGCTGATATGGCCGAGCCGCCTGTGCCACAACTCGGTAGACGCATCACTAACTGCGTTCACCTCCTGTGCCCCCTGTGCGCTCCCCTCCATATAGTAGAGACCGGACTTCTTGCTTCCTCTGGCAATCACCATCGAACCCCTGGAAAGCTTTCACTGACTATTCCCGAAGAGACCGAAGAATCCCTCGTCATCCAACCTTCCAACCGACACTAGGTTGAAACGGATATCAGGGACATGACGAACATCCTTGAGAACAAGAACCGCACCCGTCTTCGTTCTCAAATGCACATCTCCAACAGCAACCGCCTTCGACACATCTCCATTGTCCATCTTCAACACTCCACAGTCGCCTGTTGTGTAAGTGGCAAATAGTGCCCTGTTGTGAGATACATGTGCTGAAGCCCCTGAGTCCACCAGCCAAGAATTATCATCGCAGGTGAGGTTAGTAATGACCTCATCACCTACGACGATCACATCGCCTCCATGTATCGAGGCCGCCGCTGTAGTGTTCTCTTCTTGCTTCCCCTTATCGTCCTTCTTCTCTCTCTTCCAAGCGAAACAGTTCCGTTTGATGTGGCCCTTCTTACCACAATGGTAACACTCTGAGTCCTCGTAACGACCCTTGGACTTCCCCCTGCTCTTGTCTCTGCCACCACCTGGACCCCTGCTTTTGCCCCTTCCGCGGCTCTCTGAAACCAATGCCTCTGAGTGATGGGATGTAGATGAAGTGCCCTGAGAACGTCTCCACATCTCTTCATTCAGCACCCTGCTCTTGGCAAACTCCAGACTGACCACGCCCTCTGGAGCAGAAGCGATCATAGATACTCGTACGGTCTCCCACGAGTCTGGCAATGTACACAGCAGCCATAGTCCCTGAACTTCGTCGTCGAACTTGACTCCCATAGAAGATAGCTGGTCAACCACGCCCTGGAACTCACTCAAGTGGTCCGAAATAGACGCCCCATCCTTGTATCGCAGACCCATCATCGTTCGGATCAGGAACAACTTATTTACCCCGGTCTTCTTCGCATACAAGGATTCCAGCTTATCCCACAACGTCTTCGCGTGCTCAATATTGGCAACGTGGTTGTACACGTTCTCATCAACAAACTGCCGTATGTACCCACACACCTGTATATGCTCGAATGTCCAGTCCTCCTCAGATTTATCACTAGGCTTCTCGGATGCAAATACGGGCAGATGCAGCTTCTTGACGAACAGCAAATCTTTCATCTTGCTCCGCCAATAATGATAGTTGGTGCCGTTCAGATTCACCATGCGCACCGGCTTCGCGTCCATCTCTCCTCTCTAGTTTTCTGTCAACTCCTGACACCCTTCTGAATTCCAGAACCTGGCTCTGATACCACTCTGTTAGGAAAGAAGCGCGAAAACCTTTCCCCAAACTAGAGAGTACCTGCGAGAGAACCGAGCAAACAACGCACAAACCAAAACACCAAACACAATCACGCAGACACAGAGAATTTTTGACGTGGAAAACCCTTACGGGAAAAACCACGGGACGATCGGAGTCCAACCCTGAGAAGCCTCCACTAATGAAATAGAAGAATTACACCCTCTACAAACTTCTTCCGATCCAAATCGGATCCCCACAACACTTAGAAGCAAGAACAATGATTACAAGGCTACGAAGAACGAGAACGACGAGTAGAGATTACCCGAACGCGATCTCCTTCGAAAACGACCTTCAATCCTTCGTCTTCTCTTCCAAAGTTGTAATGGCACTCTTGCCTCCTTTCTCTCTCTCCTCTTGTTGTGTGCTACAATTGTGTTACAATGTGATTAGGGTTTGGAAATTCCAACTTAACTTTCTAATCCTGCAACAAACCTGGACCGTTTGATTAGATCCAATGGTAAAAAATCACCCAAATTTTCGCCTCTGCCCCGACGACACAGAGTTCGGCCAGAACTCTGTGTCGGGCAAACAGAACCTACCAGCAACATTCTGGAACAGCTAGACCAAGTTCGGCCAGAACTCGGCTTGGGACCGAGTTCGGCCCGAACTCGGTGGCTCCAGTCCAAAACCCCCCTTCGGGTTAGCAGCAGCAGCAACAACTCCTCGTTGCCTACTTCCCGAGCTTCTTTGACATCGAACGGCGCTCGTCGCACTATGGGATCTTCTCCACATAGGTTGGGAACCCCACCCACTCCAACAAATCTCCCCCTTCACAACTATGGGAAGGATATCGTCATCCCGACGATCTGCCTGCTGTACTCAAACTTCTCCCTTGGTAGAATCTTCGTGAACATATCAGCTCCGTTGTCATCTGTATGAACCTTCTCAAGCTCCGCGTCCTTCTTCTCAACCACATCCCGTATCCAATGATACCGAGTCTCGATGTGTTTGGACCGGCTATGAAACGTCTGATTCTTCACAAGGTGAATAGCACTCTGACTGTCGCAAAGCAAAGTATACTGCTCTTGCTTCAGTCCTATTTCCTGCAGCAGCTTCTTCATCCACAGCAACTCCTTGCAAGCCTCCATCGCCGTAATGTACTCTGTCTCTGTCGTCGATAAGGCAACACACTTCTGCAACCGCGACTGCCACGATACCGCTCCTCCGGCAAACATCATCACATAGCCCGAAGTCGATCGCCTCGTGTCTACATCTCCAGCCATATCAGCGTCGGTATACCCAACCAGCTTCGGCTCGTCACCACCAAAGGAAAGTCTCCAACCAGCAGTGTCCTGAAGATATCGTAGAATCCACTTGACCGCACTCCAATGTACCCTTCCAGGATTTGAAAGATACCTGCTAACCGTACCAACTGCATGAGCAATATCTGACCTCGTACACACCATAGCATACATAAGGCTCCCACAGCTGAGGCATATGGAACCCGCTCCATATCTTCCTTTTCGTCCTCGGTAGATGGATACTGCTTCTCAGTGAGCTTAAAGTGAGCCGCAAGGGGGCAACTCACTTTCTTCGACCCGTCCATACCGAAACGCTGAAGTACCCGATGAATGTACTTCTTTTGGGACAAGGGTAGCAGCTTGGACTCTCTCTCTCTCTCGGCTGATCTCCATCCCAAGAATAGTCTTCGCTGCGCCCAAATCCTTCATAGAGAAGGCCGCGCCCAGTTGGCGCTTCAGCTCCACTATCCTAGTGGCATTCCGACCCACTAATAGCATATCATCAACATAGAGCAATAAAATGATGAAATCATCATCGGCAAAATATCTCACAAATACACAGTGATCCAACGTCGTCCGTGCATAACCATGCTCCCCCATAAACGACTCGAACTTTTTGTACCACTGCCTCGGAGCCTGCTTCAGACCATACAAGTTCTTCCTCAACCGGCAGACCAAATGTGACTTGTCCTTCTGACAGAATCCCTCCGGCTGCTCCATGTACAACTCCTCCTCAAGATCACCATGGAGGAATGTCGTCTTCACATCCATCTGCTCGACCTCCAAGTCGAGACTGGCTGCTAATGCTAGCACCACCCGAATAGACGAATGCTTGACGACAGGCAAAAAAATCTCATCATAATCCACGCCTTTCCGCTGACCGTAGCCTTTAACTACCAGCCTCGCTTTCTATCGAGGGCGAGTAGCATCATCCATCTGCTTCACTCTAAACACCCATCGATTCTTCAAAGCCTTCTTGTCCTTTGGCAACCGCACCAGCTCATTAGTAGAATTAGTGTGCAAGGAACTCATCTCCTCCTGCATGGCCTCCATCCACTCCTGTCTGTGTTCGTCTTCCATAGCCTCTGCAAAACTTTCGGGCTCTCCTCCGTCAGTCAATAGCACATACTCATTCGGTGAGTATCTCGTAGATGGTCGACGATCTCTGTCGCTCCTTCTCAGTGGAGCCACTGGTGCTGGCTGTATACCAACAGCCTCCTCCCCTTCAGGAACTGCCTCCCCGGTATGCTCATCCTCCTGAGGGACATCCTGACCACCATCAGCAGGCTGATGATCAAGGTTGGGAGCAACTCCATGTACTGGCTCCCCCATAACTGGATCCTCTGCGATGTCCTCTGGAAACTGCTCGAAGCGAAATGACTCTAACTCAGGCAATTCCTCAGCCTCAGAAGGCGTCTCGGAATCCTGAGTGTTGGTCATGGTCTGATCCTCGACGAACACCACATCCCTGCTTCTGTAGAGCTTTCTTTCTACCGGGTCGTAGAGTCTATAGCCAAACTCATCCCAACCGTAGCCGATAAAGACGCATCGCCTCGTCTTCGGCTCAAGTTTGGTCCTCTCGTCCTTCGGTACATGCACGAAGGCCTTACAGCCAAACACTCGCAGGTGATTGTATGACGGCTCTTTGTCGTACCATACTTTGTCAGGCACATCACCCTGCAAAGGAGCACTAGGAGATAAATTAATAACATAAGCAGCTGTGAGAAGAGCCTCACCCCAATAACTGCCCGGCAAGTTTGCTTCTGACAGCAAACACCGTACCCTCTCCATCAGTGTCCTGTTCATGCGCTCCGCTACACCATTGGGCTGAGGTGTCTTTGGCGGAGTCTTCTGGTGTCGTATCCCCTGCTCTCTGCAATACGCATCAAAGGGACCGATGTATTCGCCGTCATTGTCGGACCGAACACACAATAACTTCTTGTCCGTCTCTCTTTCAACAGAGGCCTGAAACTCTTTGAAAGTAGGCAGCACCCGATCCTTGGTCTTTAAGGCATAGACCCAAACCTTCCTAGAACAGTCATCAATTAAAGTTACAAAGTAAGATGCACCACCAATAGTTTTTACCTTCATAGGACCGCAGACATCCGAGTGAATCAACTCGAGCAACGCCGGCTTCCTTGAACTTGGGTGACTTTGGAAAGACACCCTATTTTGCTTCCCAGCTAAGCAGTGCGTGCAATTCTCCAACTTTGTAGACTTGAGCCCTGGAATCACCTTCCTATTCACAAAGTAGCTCATCCCCTTCTCGCTGATATGGCCGAGCCGCCTGTGCCACAACTCGGTAGACGCATCACTAACTGCGTTCACCTCCTGTTCCCCCTGTGCGCTCCCTTCCATATAGTAGAGACCGGACTTCTTGTTTCCTCTGGCAATCACCATCGAACCCCTGGAAAGCTTCTACTGACTATTCTTGAAGAGACCGAAGAATCCCTCGTCATCCAACCTTCCAACCGACACCAGGTTGAAACGGATATCAGGGACATGACGAACATCCTTGAGAACAAGAACCGCACCCGTCTTCGTTCTCAAATGCACATCTCCAACAGCAACCACCTTCGACACATCTCCATTGCCCATCTTCAACACTCCACAGTCGCCTGTTGTGTAAGTGGCAAATAGTGCCCTGTTGTGAGATACATGTGCTGAAGCCCCTGAGTCCACCAGCCAAGAATTATCATCGCAGGCGAGGTTAGTAATGACCTCATCACCTACGACGATCACATCGCCTCCATGCATCGAGGCCGCTACTGTAGTGTTCTCTTCTTGCTTCCCCTTATCGCCCTTCTTCTCTCTCTTCCAAGCGAAACAGTTCCGTTTGATGTGGCCCTTCTTACCACAATGGTAACACTCTGAGTCCTCGTAACGACCCTTGGACTTCTCCCTGCTCTTGTCTCTGCCACCACCTGGACCCCTGCTTTTGCCCCTTTCGCGGCTCTCTGAAACTAATGTCTCTGAGTGATGGGATGTAGATGAAGTGCCCTGAGAACGTCTCCGCATCTCTTCATTCAGCACCCCGCTCTTGGCAAACTCCAGACTGACCACGCCCTCTGGAGCAGAAGCGATCATAGATACTCGTACGGTCTCCCACGAGTCTGGCAATATACACAGCAGCCATAGTCCCTGAACTTCGTCGTCGAACTTGACTCCCATAGAAGATAGCTGGTCAACCACGCCCTGGAACTCACTCAAGTGGTCCGAAATAGACGCCCCATCCTTGTATCGCAGACCCATCATCGTTCGGATCAGGAACAACTTATTTACCCCGGTCTTCTTCGCATATAAGGATTCCAGCTTATCCCACAACGTCTTCGCGTGCTCAATATTGGCAACGTGGTTGTACACGTTCTCATCAACAAACTGCCGTATGTACCCATACACCTGTATATGCTCGAATGTCCAGTCCTCCTCAGATTTATCACTAGGCTTCTTGGATGCAAATACGGGCAGATGCAGCTTCTTGACGAACAGCAAATCTTTCATCTTGCTCCGCCAATAATGATAGTTGGTGCCGTTCAGATTCACCATGCGCACCGGCTTCGCGTCCATCTCTCCTCTCTAGTTTTCTGTCAACTCCTGACACCCTTCTGAATTCCAGAACCTGGCTCTGATACCACTCTGTTAGGAAAGAAGCGCGGAAACCTTTCCCCAAACTAGAGAGTACCTGCGAGAGAACCGAGCAAACAACGCACAAACCAAAACACCAAACACAATCATGCAGACACAGAGAATTTTTGACGTGGAAAACCCTTGCGGGAAAAACCACGGGACGATCGGAGTCCAACCCTGAGAAGCCTCCACTAATGGAATAGAAGAATTACACCCTCTACAAACTTCTCCCGATCCAAATCGGATCCCCACAACACTTAGAAGCAAGAACAATGATTACAAGGCTACGAAGAACGAGAACGACGAGTAGAGATTACCCGAACGCGATCTCCTTCGGAAACGACCTTCAATCCTCCGTCTTCTATTCCAAAGTTGTAATGGCACTCTTGCCTCCTTCCTCTCTCTCCTCTTGTTGTGTGCTACAATTGTGTTACAATGTGATTAGGGTTTGGAAATCCTAACTTAACTCCCTAATCCCGCAACAAACCTGGACTGTTTGATTAGATCCAATGGTGAAAAATCATCCAGATTTTCGCCTCAGCCCCGACGACACAGAGTTCGGCCAGAACTCTGTGTCGGGCCAACAGAACCTACCAGCAACATTCTGGAACAGCCAGACCGAGTTCGGCCAGAACTCGGCCTGGGACCGAGTTCGGCCCGAACTCGGTGGCTCCAGTCCAGAACCCCCCTTCGGGTTAGCAGCAGCAGCAGCAACTCCTCGTTGCCTACTTCTCGAGCTTCTTCGACATCGAACGGCGCTCGTCGCACTCCGGGATCTTCTCCACATAGGTTGGGAACTCCACCACTCCAACAGAGGTTGAGTTCACTATCGATACATTCCCGAACAAATTAAAACTGATGTAGTGTGTTAGGTTCAATTCGGTTTCAATCGGTTTTTGAATTATCAAACCATTAACCGAACCGAACCGAACCGGTCGGTTTTTTAAAAATTCCAACCAAACCAAACCAATCGGACCATCGGTTCGATTAAAAACCGATCGGTTCAGTTCGATCCGGATCGGCTTGGTCGGTTTATGCACACCCCTAATATACACACAGATATATGTAGCATTTTCTCGTGATGAGTCAGTGCAAGATAGATTGGGTAAGCCATCATGACGCAGAAAGATGGCTAAGGTAATCCCATGTCGCAGTTAGATTAGCTTAAATGGCTAAATGTTGTCTTAACTAAGGATGGTTTTTTTTTATTTTCGAAAATCTCATCAGTTCCACAACATAAGGGCCTGTTTGGAATCCTAGACGAGGGTATTGCTGAATACTTATTATTTTTGTCCCATGAGTTTACCATCAGCTTTTACTCCTATATATATATTCTATTCAAGCACTGAAATCAAACGTCAAATATTGCACGAAGCTACATTGATACAAATCGAGATAAGAGTATATAGAAAGCAAGCAGGTTTACTGCATAAGTTTAAGCATTATAAAATAAGATTGGAACATCAAAGATCTGGCCAGGCAACCTCTAATATAACTGCAGATAATGCAACCTTCATCTCTCATGCTCTGGGGAGAAGGACATCGGTGAGTGGCGTTTTGGAGACCAAAGCAGCTTTCAGTAACTCTAAAACCTGCACATCATATAGACAGAATTTCAATAAGCTTAGTAGTTAGTTCTAAGAATATACATAACGTCCAAAGAACAATCAGAATTTCTTACTTGAGCCTTTCCTATAACAACGTCTCTCTCCAGTATTTTGTTGAATGTTCCCTCGCAGTCACTGATGGTTTGTAAGATAGAACTCGGAGTAAGAGGAGACACGCACAAGTTATCGGTCAAGATGTACTTTGACCGACCATGAACGTAGCCTCCACCTTTCTCTGTACTACATCCCTCCCTCTTCGGATTCAAAGCGATCGGCTGCGGATGCGGACACGAAGAGCTTTGGAAATCTGTTTCATATGAAGAATCTTTACGTGGCAGCATTTCCTCGACACTTAGTAAATTCTTGCTACAACTGAAGAAGGGGGGAAGTTGGGGAGATAACAACATGCTCTTGCATTCAATGCGAACGTAGTCAAATCCCAAGCCATCCACACTACGAAACAGGTTCTCGAGACATCCCATTGATGAGCTGATGTTAAGAAGCTTGATTACGCTACCAAGAGGTAGCACTAGGAAGCTGAACACAAGATTCACCATCTCTCCGTCAACCTCGGCACAAAGCAACCTATTGTGGTCTCTGTCTATATAGAGTTTTATTCGTATTTGTTGACAGCGCTCGGATTCTGACTGACCTTCTGTTTTTATGCTCATTTTGTTTCTGGTATCTGCATTCCTCGATTCATTATGGAATACCTCTGTCTTGTGGAAGCATATGTCGCTCAGAGGAGTCCCAGAGATTATAGATCGTTTGAGCAAATAAGAAACCTGCAAGCATCGATATTTCACGAGTGCAATTCAGATGAAATGCAATGAACATATGATTACTTTCTTAAAAAACAATAAATAGATTAAAAACGTTTACGAAACACTTTAATTAGTTATAATCAGTAGTATATAGCAGTCATAAATTTGTAATATGAATTATTCATTAAAACAATGTATTACCTCCTTTTTGCCGAGGAATAAAGTCCTCTCCTCCAACTTCTTGTTCCTTATTCCCAGCTTCTGAAGCAGGGTGGAGGTAGATGCCACAGAAGCCGGCATTACACACAAATCATCCATTACGAAGAACGTTGGTTCTCCTCCCCTCACAAAAACTCCTCCACCGTCGCGGACTTAATCTTCCTTCCTCTTCCGCCATGAATTCGTGCAGTGCATAGTTTGCTCACAGGACGAACACCAAACATCCGGCACCAAACTAATGTAAATAATACCCCTGATCGTGCAGTCACATTTAGAGCAGTGGTAGAATCTTCTTGGGTTGGTATTGCCTATGTTTAGCTTCAAATCCTCGCACCGGAATGCCCCTGCAGATAGAGGGTGAAGCAGCATGTTCTTGCATGCCTTGGTCTCCAGGTACTTATCGTCGAGGCTCTTAACGCTCTTGTAGACGTTGGCCATTGATTCGAGAACCGAACTGTCGCCGATGAGCTCAATAACAGTCGACAGCGGCAAAGTTAGGAAGCTGAAGAGGATATCTAAGAAATCCTTGTCGGCATCGGCAAAAACGACCCTGTTCTCGTCTTTGTCGACGAAAAACTTCACGGATATCTTAGCTTCACTGGCCATTGTACAAAACCTGTGATACTGGTCTTCGAGTGGATGATGTTGATGAGTCAGTTTAACTCTGTTTCTTTTGATTATATAGGTTAAGGACTCAACCTTTCGAATTCCGTAGTAACATCTAACAAGACCAAACAAGTAGCATGAACTCTTCAAATTCCGTAATACATTACTTCCTCCCTAAGAGCATCTCCAACCCTATTGTGAGTTTAGAAAAAATTGTTGCCACATAGGAATGACAAACTTTCATTCCAAAAATTCTTCTCCAATGCAAATGTAGAATAAAACATGAAGTTGACATGGCAATGACATGGCAAGAAGAATGTGAAGTTGGTTGTCTAGATCTAGACATTGCACTTCACAATGACTTTGTCTCCACATCATCAATTATGAATAGAAATATTTATGAAAAAAAGTTGATGCAGTGGAGGAGTTGCCTTGAAAGTTGGAAAAAAATATTTTTTATTGTCTCCTCAATACTTTTGCTTTGGAGAGAGTTTTTCTATCTCATTGTCTTTTGAGATGTAGTTTTGTCACATAAACAAGACATTGTCTTGTGGCTCATGCCACATAGGAGCCACCTAAGACTCACAACACTTAACAAGACAATAGGGTTGGAGATGCTCTAATAAATCTCTTAAAATGGTTGTCGGGAGATTTATTGCATGTTTATCTATGTTTTGTTTGTCGACAATTTATTTATTATTTTAAAATCCCATGAGTTCCATAACAGTTGCATAAAAGTAGTAATCTCTATAGCCAGGGAATGCATCATTTTGCTCCTCTACTACTCAGGGAGAGAGAGATCAGCGAGCTGTTTTTTGGACCAAAGCAGCTCACAGTAATCCGATAGAGCCTGAAGTACCACAAGAACAAAGGCTTCAGCAACCAGCAGTATAAGAATAAATGGGGAACTCTTGGAGCAACAGCATGCTCTAGAATTAAATATTTCTTACTCTAAAGCCTTATTTGGTTCGCGGAAAGAAATCGAAAGGAAACCATTCCTTGGCATTTTTTTTTCTTTGAAAAATTACAATTTCTATTGATTTTTTTTTTGATATTTAGAAATGCCAAAGAATTTAAAAAAGAAAGTGAATACTAAGGTGGAAAAATGAAATAAAATTATATTTCGTCCATCTTTCGTTCAATCATTCCTCACTTAGCTTTTCAATACAAGATGCTCAACCAGAGAGAAATGTTCAAAGCATGAAGCTGGCATTTCCTTCTCCGACTGCATGTTCCCATTCTATTACTCGTTTTGTTCGCAGAAAGGAAATGAAATAAAATTAATTCTTTGTTTTTTGGTGTTTGAAAATATCAAAATAATTGAAAGAAAAAATAAAATTTTAAGATAGAAGAGTGAATCCCTGGATTGTTCAGGAACCACTTTCCTAAAAAAAAAAAAAAACTTTGAAAATTATTTTCCTTTTCCTCCTTTCAAAACACATAAAAGAAATGACTTTTTTGAAGTGGTCATTCCTACGTAAGCCATCGGCATCATCCCCTCCAGTTTTATTTCTACTCCTTCAAGCCTAAATGCAGAATCAGAGACAGTTTGTTGCTTGCTGAGTTGCCACGGACGGGAGAGCGGGGAATTTGGCCCATACGTCGAGCAGAGTTCATGGTTTGCAAGTCCATACCGACCATTTGATCACGATCGGACGGTGTGGATTTGGCTTCATGCCGGGATTTGAAGTGGTCGCACTAAACAGACAAAGAGTTCGTTAAAAAAGTCTAATCTAATCCAACTTTTTGTTATTTGAGAATTAGATAGAATTTGTTATTTTTTTTTTGCTATTTTTGGTTTGAAGAAGTAGGATGGATTGACTAAATGTTATCTATTTAAACAGCTACGTCTATTGGCATCTCATTCGAAAGTAGTCATCATTGTCATAGCAAGGAGCGCAGGGATGGTTGAAGCACTACCTAAAGCATCCGATGGCGATGTCCCGGCAAAGAGCAACAACAGATTTACCATCTCATGTGCTCTTCTTGCTTCCATGGCTTCCATTCTCATGGGCTATGGTAACACCTCTCTATCTCTCTCTCTCTCTCATTCTTTCTTAGTGTCATGTTGTTATTGGAGAAGAGGAGTCGGACCTCACCTGTGCCACATGGTGAGGCTGGCCCGTTGTATAATTCTCCTAGTATTGGTGTGATCTTATTTGTATCACAGAAGGCGGGCTGATCAGCGGTGCCCGCACTTACGTATCACCCCCTATTGGCCTCCCTGCATACTTAAGACCCACATCCTAAAATCTCGGCACCCCTTCCAATGGAAACACAACACATGGCCGACGGGCCAGGACAGTGGTTTCAAAATAGTAGCTCCCTTGTATCACATTGCTCTACAACTTCTGATTTCACGCTTTGATATCTCACTTTCACTTTCTAGATATTGGTGTGATGAGCGGAGCCTCCATCTTCATCAAGGAAGACCTCCACATCAGCGACAATCAGCTGGCGGTCGTCATAGGCATCCTCAACCTCTACTCCCTAGTCGGCTCCGCCGCGGCCGGACGCACCTCCGACTGGGTGGGGCGTCGCCTCACCATAGTCATCGCCGCGGTCTTTTTCTTCGTCGGCGCCATCCTGATGGGATTCGCCCCCAACTATGCCTTGCTCATGCTCGGACGCTTCGTCGCGGGCGTCGGGGTCGGCTACGCCCTCGTGATCGCCCCCGTCTACAGCGCCGAGGTGTCCCCCGCCTCGTCCCGGGGGTCCCTTTCCTCCTTCCCGGATGTCTTCATCAACTGCGGCATCCTCCTCGGCTACATCTCCAACTTCGCCTTCGCCAAGTTGCCGCTGGAGGTCGGCTGGCGCATCATGCTCGGCATCGGCGCAGTCCCCTCGGTCTTCCTCGGCATCGGGGCCCTCTCAATGCCCGAATCTCCTCGGTGGTTGGTCATGCAGGGTCGTCTTCGTGATGCCAGGAAGGTACTCGAGCAGACCTCCGACTCCAAAGAGGAAGCTTTGCTACGCCTCGCCGATATCAAGTCATGTGCCGGAATCCCCGAAGACTGCAACGACGATATCGTAACCGTCACCAAGAAGAGCCACGGGGAAGGCGTATGGAAGGAGCTGCTCGTCTCTCCCACTCCAGCCGTTCGTCGAATCCTCATCTCCTCCGTCGGGATGCATTTCTTCCAGCACGTCTCCGGCATTGACTCTGTCGTCGTCTACAGCCCTAGAGTGTTCGAGAAGGCCGGGCTCAAGAAGGACTACTTGCTAGGCGCGACGGTCGCTGTTGGGACAATGAAGACAGGGTTCATTCTCATCGCAACATTCCTAGTGGACCGATTCGGTCGCCTTCCGCTTCTCAAGACTGGCATGGGAGGGATGATATTCTCTTTAGTAGGTTTAGGGACTGGGCTTACTATCATCGCCCGCAACTCCGACGAGAAGCTTACATGGGCCGTTGCACTGTGCGTTGTGTCGATACTGCTGTACGTGGCATTCTTTTCGATAGGGCCGGGGCCGGTGACTTGGGTCTACACGTCGGAGATCTTTCCGCTGCGACTGCGGGCGCAGGGTGCGAGCATCGGGGTGGCGGTCAACCGGGTGACGAGCTCGGCGCTAACAATGTCGTTCTTAGAACTTTATAAGAGGATAACGATCGGCGGGTGCTTCTTCTTATACGCAGGGGCCGCGGTGCTGGCATTTGTATTCTACAACATGTACCTGCTGGAGACGAGGGGGAAGACGCTGGAGGAGATGGAGGAGTTCTTCGGGGTTAAGTCAAACGACAATAGCAGCAACAAGGATGGAGGAATGTCGCAACCCGCTTCCAAATAACTGGACTAGATATGAGTCGGACACGACTAGCCTACGTTGTTTACAACAGTGTAGTCAACTATCTAAATATTATATGTAATCAATTACAAGTATTGAACGTAATTCATCAAAGTCAATCTATATTGTGTCCTGTCACTAACAATCACTACAGCTTCTACTATTTTATTACATGTGTCTTTTATAATATGTATCCAGAGACAAATTGGATAAATGGTAAAGACAACATCATCTTCAACTACACAACACAACATCAATCATAATACATCATCAACACATACAACTGTAAACTAGGCAATCATCAACATATACAACTGACAAATAGGCAAATGTATACAAAAGCGATCATATCTCTCTGAGACTGCGTAGCGTCCACGTCAGCATATACTATCACATCATCTGGTGCCATCATATCTACTATCACATAGAAGTCCTCCTCATCTGCCAAGTATCCAGTCAGGAAATAGTATGTGGAACAAAAGTCTTCCTCCTCATATGTCGTGTATTCAGTCAGAAAAAGAGCAAAGTAC
The DNA here is from genome assembly GCA_029216955.1 of Iris pallida. NCBI lineage: Eukaryota > Viridiplantae > Streptophyta > Magnoliopsida > Asparagales > Iridaceae > Iris > Iris pallida. The sequence continues at coordinate 2,666,487 of JANAVB010038615.1, read as the reverse complement.
ATCTACAACAAAATGATGCATAACAAAAAATATGGACTAACTCGATGAAACGGAGAACCATACAATACTGAAATATGTACAAAAAAACATTAAACTTGTGTTTGAAATACTTTGTTAAATATGTGACCGGCTGGAAAAGCACATGAATATAATGGTATGACTTAGCCATAAGTGTCGTGCATAGCTAAGCTATCCACATGATCTAACTAGAGTTTGGTCACATACCTACTTATTATTTTGCCTTCCCAAGTGCCCGAACCAGAAGAGTACCGGTCAATATCTGTTCAAGTCGTGACACGAGTCCAATCTACATGAATGAATTAATGAGACAGTGTCGTAGAGTACAAAATCTAAAAGTGTCTTTTTAGATTTTGCAAGACTAAACCCAAACTCATTCTCTTCATTTAGTAGTCGCAGCAATTCCTCGACATTTAGTAGACTCTAGCTACAACTGAAGAAGTGGCTAAGTTTGGGAGATAACAACAGGCTCTTGCATTCATGTAGTCTGAATCCAAACATTCCACACTACCATACAAGTAATCAAGACATCCCATTCATGAGCTGTTGTTGAGAAGCTCAATTACGCTACCAATGATTGCCTTCTGATTGACCTTCTGTTTTATGCTCGTTTTGTTTCTGGTTTCTGCTTTCCTTGATTCAGTTTTGAATGCCTCTGTGACTCTGTCTTGTGGAAGCAGATGTCGAGTAGAGGCGTCCCAGAGATTATCGATTTTTTGAGCAAATATGAAACCTAACAAGCATCGATACTTCACAAGTGCAAGTAAAGTGAAATGCATATGATCACTTTCTCAAGAAACAACAACAACAACAAAAACAAAAAACTTCAAATAGTTATAATCCTCTCCTCCAACTTCTTGTAGTTCCTTTCTTATTCCCAGCTTCAGAAGTACGGCATTACACACAAATCATCCATTATGAAGAACTTTGGTTCATATTTTTTTTTCTTTATTTTATGTATCAACTATTTATAATATGGTTCTTTTGCTTTTGAAATGAACTCAAGCGGACGGCATTACACTCTAGGGATGTAGACGAAGACGGAGCCTTGCCGGAGACGTGCGGGAAGAAATACATCCCGATGGAGGAAATGCAAAATTACTAACAGCCAAATGTTAATCTTTATATCCCCCATGAGGACGGCATTACACTCTAGGGCTGTAGACTAAGAAGGTTTAATACTCGATTTTATCTCCATTCATTTTTTTACCATATGTTTCTTTGGCTATTTTTATAGCCAATCAATTCAATCATAAAATAACACAAAACTAGTCGAAAAAATAAACCGATAATCTAATTGATTCCGAAAAACTTGAACTCCAAACTAACATACAAATAAAAAAAACAACAAAAATATCTCCAACCAAAATGACTTTTTAGAGTTTGCAAGACTAAACCAAAACTCATTCTCGTCTCTGTCTTGTGCTTCGTCTTGGTCGAATCAGATCCTCATTTCCCTTCTCCTCCTCATCATCCTTCATCTCTCCTGCCCGGGGGAGAAAGACATCGGTGAGTGGTGTTTCGGAGATCAAAGCAGATTTCAGTAGCTCTAAAGCCTGCGCATCAGATACACATAGTTTTAGCAAGCATTATTCCAAGAATATAAATTTCTTCCAAAGGACGATCATAATATCTTACTTGAACCTTTCCGACAACCACCTCTCTCTGATCCAGTATCTTGCTGAATGTCCCCTCGCAGTCACCAATGGCTTGAAAGATCGAACTCAGACTAAGCGGAGACACGCACAAGTTATCGGTCAAGATGTACTTTGCCCAACCATTAGTGTATCCTCCACATTTTTCTGTTCTATCTACCTTACTCTTCTTCGGATTCAAATTGACAAACCATTAGTGGATCCTCCACGTCCGATTGAGAGATTGAGTTCACTATCGATACATTTTTCGGTTCGTCCGATCGAGAGATTGAGTTCACTATCGATACATTCCCGGACAAATTAAAACTGATGTAGTGTGTTAGGTTCAGTTCGATTTCAATCGGTTTTTGAATTATCAAACCATTAACCGAACCGAACCGGTCGATTTTTTAAAAATTCCAACCGAACCAAACCAATCGGACCATCGGTTCGATTAAAAACCGAGCGGTTCAGTTCAATCCGGATCGGCTTGGTCGGTCTGGTCGGTTTATGCACACCCCTAATATACACACAGATATATGTAGCATTTTCTCGTGATGAGTCAGTGTAAGATAGATTGGGTAAGCCATCATGACGCAGAAAGATGGCTAAGGTAATCCCATGTCGCAGTTAGATTAGCTTAAATGGCTAAATGTTGTCTTAACTAAGGATGGTTTTTTTTATTTTCGAAAATCTCATCAGTTCCACAACATAAGGGCCTGTTTGGAATCCTAGACGAGGGTATTGTTGAATACCTTTTTTTTTGTCCCATGAGTTTAACATTAGCTTTTGTAGAGAATAATTGTTGTATATTTTTTATTGATGGGCTACTCCACTACTTATAGGGAGTCTAGCTCCTCTTCATATTACATTTTTCAATGTGGGAATAAATCACTTATTAGTTCTCAACCCTCCCCCTCAAGATGGACGATAGATATTAATCATTCCCATCTTGTTACATAGCTTCGACAGACTTAATGAACTAAGACCTTTAGTCAGACAGTCTGCCACTTGTTCTTCTGAGCGAACATGATCAATCTTCAGTATCCCTTGTTCCAACTTTTCTTTAATGAAGAATTGATCTATCTCGATGTGCTTCGTTCTGTCGTGCTGAACTGGATTGTTAGCTATACTTATTGCAGCTTGACTATCGCTCAGAAGACGTAACGGTGCTCCCTTGTCCAGCTTCAACTCTGTCAGCAACGCTTTCACCTATAGCAACTCCGACACTCCTAAAGCCATTAATCTGTATTCTGCTTCAGCTGTAGATCGTGCTACCACTGACTGTTTCTTGTTTCTCCATGAGACCAAGTTTCCTCCTACAAAGACACAATATCCCGTGGTAGACCTTCTATCGTCTATGCAGCTCGCCCAGTCTGCATTGCAGTATCCCTCAACTTCTATACATCCATTCTTCTTGAACCATAGCCCTTTCTCCGGCGTCCCTTTCAGATATCTCAAGATCTGAAATACTGCATCCATATGACTCGTTCTTGGATCATGCATGTAGCAACTTACTACACTCACCGTAAATGAAATATCAGGGCGAATGTGCCCCAGATAAATCATTCTTCCTACAAGTCGTTGATATCTTTCACGATCAACTGGCTCTCCTGCTTCTGCTCCCAACTTGGAGTGACTGCTGCTTTGCATCCCAACATCCATGTCTCCTTCAGCAGATATAGTACGTATTTTTTCTGTGAGAGAACAATTCCTTGTTCGTCTTCACACACCTCGATACCTAGAAAGTACCTCATCGCTTCTAAATCCTTCACCTCAAATTCCTTCGCGAGTTTTGACTTCAGCTTAGCGATCTCGACTTCATCATTACCTGTGATTACTATAACATCCACGTATACAGCAAGTATAGTAATGTGGCCTCTTGCATGCTGAAGAAAGACCGTATGATCTGTATTTGCTTGATGATATCACATGCCTATAACAGCCTTTCTGAATCTGTCAAACCATGCTCGAGGAGATTGCTTGAGTCTATATAGCGACTTCTTTAGTTTGCACACTTTTCCATGCGATGTCCCTCCGTATGATTCTGTAGCGTAGCACCCTGGCAGGAGTTCCATGTACACTTCTTCTTGTAGGTCCCCATGGAGAAAGACATTCTTCACATCTAACTGGTATAGCTTCCACCCATAGTTTGCTGCAATCGAGACCAGAGTTCTTACGGTGCTCATTTTCGCTACTGGAGCAAACGTCTCATCATAGTCGATGCCATATGATTGTGTGTATCCTTTTGCAACCAACCTTGCCTTTTATCGTTCCACTTTTCCTTCTGACGTCTCTTTTACTGTGTACACCCATTTGCATCCCACAGTTTTCTTTCTTTTGGGTAATGGAACCAGCTCCCACGTCTTTTTTTCTCCAGTATTCCAAGTTCTTCCATCATTGCAGCTTTCCACCTTGGATCTTTCTTTGCTTCTTGCCAACATTTGGGCAACAAAGTAGAGTCTAATGATGCAATGAAGGCTCGATAATTCGAAGAAATGTTAGAATAAGACAGGTAGTTGGCAATATCATGTTCATAATCATCAAAACGACTATGAGCCTAAACCGCATTGATGCGAGAAGATCTCCTTAAGGAAGCAATAGGTGGTAGAGAGATCATACCATCAGAGTCAGAGAGATCTGCATCAGAATTAAATTGATTCAGTACGGGGACAACATCTTCAAGAGTTGGAGCAGGAGTAGACGAGGGACTTGGTACGGGAGGCACAAGGCATGGTACAGACACAGTATTGGACTTCTGTTGTCTCCTTCTGTAGACTTGGAGCTCCTTTTCCATTGTTTGCACTTGGAGCTCATTTTCCATTGTCTGTTGCTTCCCCTGTTTAACATATGTATCTTCTTCATCTTCTGTATCGGAGTCACTGCTTTCTCCCCCTTTCGTCCAGTTTTCTACGACCGGGCATGGGACCGACCCGACCACCACAGATGGGCTTATTTTCTTCCTCTCACATCTAACACCCTCTGTGTTAGGTGTGTCACCAAATGCTGAACCGTCATCCGAACCATAATATGGTTCCAGTTCTCTGAATGTAACGTCCATGCTTACAAACATCTTCCGCTCAACTGGGCTCCAACATGCGTATCCTTTCTGAGTTACCGTGTACCCGACAATGACACATTTAACCGCTCTAGGATCCAGTTTGCCAACTCCTGGCCTATTATCTTGGACAAAACATACACACCTATATACTTTCGGTGGAACAGTGTACGTGGTTGCACCAATAAGCATCTCCAACGGTGTCTTCCAGTCCAATACCTGAGATGGCATTCTGTTGATGAGATAAGATGCCGTTAACACCGCCTGCCCCCATAAGTGTTTTGGGACATTCATAGCCAGCATCATCGTTCGTGCGACCTCCAGCAGGTATCTGTTCTTTCGTTCGGCTACACTATTTTGTGCTGGTGTATAGGCACATGAAGTTTGGTGTAGTATTCCATGAGTGGATAAATACTCAGCAATTTTCTTATTTGTATACTTCGTCCCATTGTCAGACCGTAAGCACTTAATTTTAGTGCCATATTGAGTTTCTACCCGGCGATAAAAGTCTTGAAACGCCTCAAAGATGTCAGTTTTATTCTTCATAAGGTAGACCCATGTCACGCGAGTATAACAATCAATAAAATTGACGAAGCATCGAAAACCGTTAATACCGGTTGTAGGACAAGGGCCACATACGTCCGAATGTATCATATCAAATGCAGCTGAACTTCTACTTCCTGAACTCACATACGTGCTTCTGGTATGTTTACCCAACTCACATGCATTACAAAATAACGTCTCTTTATTAGCCCTTTGGTATAAGGACGGATACATTCGACTAATAATTTTAAAACAAGAATGACCGACACACTGGTGGTGGAGTAGCAATTCATCTTCTATACTGCGCCGTGAATCTTCCGGTGGTGTGTCTGCTACCAGAGATGCCAATGCTTTGTCTAGTCTAGTCCTGTCCAAGTACCACAGCCCCTTATGCCATGTGCCAGTTCCTAGTCGTCGTCCTGTCCCCTTCTCCTGAAAAGTTACCGTAGGAATGTCAAAGGAAACAGTATAGTTAAGATCAAGAATAATTGCACTAATAGAAAGAAGATTGACAGAAAAAGACGGAGCATGTAAGATATTGGTCAGAGTGAGAGAATGGTTGCATGCGATAGTACCTTTACCCATGACAGGGCTAGAGTTACCATCAGTAGTCTGAATGCTTTCTGGTGTCGGTAGGTGAGTATAGTCCTGGAACTCACCGCGGGACCCCGTGACATGGCGAGATGCCCTAGAGTCCATAATCCAACCTGGTTGGTGGACAACTGCTGCAAGAGCACGCATAGGAATACCTGTGCTGGTTTGGGCAAAGCAAGTGATGTGGTCCCCCGAGGTAGATGATGCCCCATGACTGCCGTCCGAACCCAGCTTCGTGCTGCGTAACCTCGCGAGGAACTCCTTCTCACCAGATTAGCTTTGTGTTCTCCAGAATAATTTCTCCTTCTACCAGCATAACCGCCTCTACCACCTAGACGTCCTCCGCGGCCCCGTCCACGATCACTCGACTAACTATACAGGAGTTTTGGACAAAATCTAATATAATGCCCTGAATCACCACAGTTGTGGCAAACACTGTAATGACCCGCTCCGCCCTAGCGGAACGCCGATTCAAACGGCAAGTGCAACGACTCAAACGAGCCGTCGACCAGAAGAGTTGGCATCGACCTGATGAAGAATCGATACAAGGCTTACATTGGCCCGTCAAGATGAATCCAGACTTAGACTTCCAAAGGCGCGTTCGGAGTATCGCTCGGCCGATGCGAACATCGCTAAGGTGGGTGGCTCCGATGAACCCGTCTTTGCTTAGCCTAGACACATAACAATACGGACACTATTGCTAAAATCGCTAGGCGTCAACATCGCGCATGCTAATAAATGAATGACTCAACGCACCTAGCTAAGGGAATAATCCCATCTTGTATGCTTGTTTAGAACATGGAAAAGAACTCGACAAATATAGAAACTCTCGTACCATGCTCTACGCTCGTGCTAAGGCACAAGCTTACATTCAAGTTTCCTATGCGTTCAACAATGAAACAATAAACGGTTTACAACAAAGAAACGGAAGACTATCGATATAGTCATTCCGAGTAGAGTATAGCAACATTGGAAGACTTCGGGACCGATGGATCGCCAAGGCGACACCCGTACGGGGAGTTGCGTAATGAATGAACGAGTAAGTGAATGAATGAATCAAAGAATGAATGAATGAACGAACAAGTGAAAGAAAGAAATGAAAGAGTAAATAAAAGATAAGAAAGGAAAGAATGGTTAGCGATAGGTATGGCGGGCATGTGCAACGGAGCTCGCTACCCGCGCTGCACGGACGCCAACCTGCTCGATAACGCATTATGGCTCAGAGACAGCCTATGGCTCAAAGATAGCCGTTAAGTAAGTTAAATGACAAAGTCAATACGAAATGGTCGTGGATAAACGGCACGGACAATGGGGGGAATACCGTGGCCGTAAAGAAGAAGGATTCCGCAGCACGATCGATGGAGGGGTATATCGTGGCCGGCTTAGGCGGAATCAAAACATGGGGCTTACGGGTTGCTTTGAGTGGGGGCTCGGCCACTCAAGGAGATGTAAGGCCAGGCATTTCAAGAGACTATCAAGGTGTACCAGCCATCACGCTTCGATAGGTGAGAATGCCCAAGAGAATATGTCCAAAATGGCTTGTGATGCCAGCGACCAGTGCATGTAGATTAAGGGGACTATGCTGGTGGCAATCCACGTACAAGTCCTTGCATTGAAACAAGTAGTCTAAGTGAACTAAATGAAGTGTCTTCTGAACATGCTTGAAATATAACACACAAAATGATAAAGAGTACTTCATGCAAATGAGTTAGAGAACGTGCCTATGACGTGCTAGAACCTAAGACAGGGACACACACTTGGCATTGAAAGTTTATATGAATTGTTGACTAACTTGGTTTACTTTGGACAGGAAAGGCCGGACGATAAGTATGGGTAAGTTGTGCATGCATTTCCCTGTACACACTTGAATTCGGCAACACGGGATAGGTTATGAAATATGTCATGAAACTGATCCTAAGGCAAGATTAGAAAGACAATGAATGATAGACGGTGCACAAAGTAAATAGAACATGTTTGGTAATAATAGCATCGTGGGCAAGCTAGCTTTCCATCCAGTGCATAACAATGTACGGATAACCCCACAGATTGCTTGCAGGAAGCAGGAGACGTCGTCGGGTGCGGAGCTTTCCTCGAACGTGCTAAGGCGCGAAGCTAACTCTAGAGCCTTGGAGCGTTGCAAGGAGCTGAAGCACCGTATACAGGACATAACGTATCGGAACATCGCCATGAATCATTCCATGTTGTAAGCCACTTGGCACGCCTTTTGTGTTTCGGAGAGGGAGAGCTTGAGCGACTTGTAATCTCGGCCTAGCGCCGCTTGTAAACTTCTTGAATGTCAATAAAGAGTTTGAACTCGCTTTCAATTTGTGTTCATTTACTTTCCGCTGCAAATGGGGACACTCTGTGCGACTCTGTGGCCTAGCTTGAATCGGCCGTTTCTGGGACATAGCCTTGCACGGGTGCAACCTAGGCCCGTGCGACATCACGCCTTAGCGAGGAAGATCGCTCCTACGGTAGCGGGGCGTGACATATTGTCTTATACGAGCGCAACTCCAGCCTCGCACATGCGTCACGCCGATTAGGGCGATCACTCCGCGTGAGCGCTGGTATGGTGATTCATACAGCGGGGGTGATCGAACTTGCATGGCATGGCAAATTTGATACATCGACTTGTGGTTTGACGCGAATGTGGACTCAAGAATGACTTAGCGTGCGTGACGGTTGAATTTGAGGATTTCGTAGGTCCAATTCGCGTATCGAGAATGAATTAGTCTAGACGCAAGCAAGAGTTACGCCCCGATGAGAATGATTATTCCACGGGAGCGTTGCATGGTGATTCATGAACCACCGTGGATAATCGAACTTACGTGAGATTGGGGCACAACATATTGTCAAAGCTAGACAACCTCGTGATCAAATACATGAATTGGTGATTTGAATGGATTCGAATACGTGCAACGAATGCATTAATGCGAATAGGTGATCGTGCTCGATGTTTAGAAATCTGAGAGACGCGAGCTTGGGTAGAAAATCTCGTACTACCGACTTTGGTTTGACCCTAGGATTGGGGTCAGTGTTGGCATTATTATTGGAAAACTATGATTTCAATCCTGACATTGACTTACCTTTGAGAAATGGCCAAGCGGTTAGGCGAGACGCCCTGTTTCAAGTGTAAAAATCAAAAGATTGATCTTGAGGATTAACATGGATGGATTGAATGATTCAAGAATAGGAAACCCTGCTCACGAGATTCGGCTGACATGCATATATTTCAGGGACGCCTGAGTATGTGCACGATACGACTCGAGTGAGAATGGTGAATTCTCTATCATGCGGCTTGGCTGAATGTATATATTTTGGGGACACCTGGAATGCGTGCACTATCCAGCCAAGTGATACGTTGAGTTCAAGCATGACTTGAGGAATGAAAGAGTGTCGAAAACTTAAAATCGTGTAAAAGAGAGGATTGATACTAGTGCAAGCGTGGCCCGAAATCGAGGAAACGTGTAGGCGGAGTGTACGTGAACAACGACAAGATTGGCCCCAAACAAAAGCGAATGATAGGAATGGATGATGCGTAAGTAAAGTTGGGATAACGCATTGAATCATTGATAAGAAGACGTACTCGATGATAGTGCAATACTTGGTCTTGAATCGGACGGAAGGTACTTAAGACTTGGTCAACTCCGCTAAGAAGAAAAAATTGTATTGATTTCGTAGACAAGAACGCTTGAAAAACGAATCGGATCATCTCGAGGATCAAGATAAACGATAGTGAGATGCACGCAAGTTCGATTTTAAATCGAAGTTAGTGAAACGATCGACAAATCAAAACTATCACGAGTAGCTTGTCCGACTTCGTTAATCGCTAAGCCTGGTTGAAATGTACGTATTCGGGGGACGCCTTGAATATGTGCACAGTCTCCACGCAGCGATATGATGAACTCGAATGCAACTGCAAGTGGGTGTTGAGATGCGCATGAACGACAATTGAATAAGTACCAACAACTCTAAAATACATGAAAAGTCATTCGATAGGGATTATCTAAGATACGCACACGACATGAGTTAGGGAACGGTAGGATGACCTGCATTCGGAAAGTCTTGAGGACGAGACTTATTTTGAGTGGTGTATTATGTAATGACCCGCTCCGCCCTAGCGGAACGCCGATTCAAACGGCAAGTACAACGACTCAAACGAGCCGTCGACCCGAAGAGTTGGCATCGACCTGATAAAGAATCGATGCAAGGCTTACATTGGCCCGTCAAGATGAATCCAGACTTAGACTTCCAAAGGTGCGCTCGGAGTATCGCTCGATCGATGCGAACATCGCTAAGGTGGATGGCTCCGATGAACCCGTCTTTTCTTAGCCTAGTGTCACGACCCACACCCGCTTTTCGGACGCGAGCTCGTGAGCAAGCCAGCTACGTATCGAGCGGACTCCAGCCCTGACTCGAGTACGTATAAGCTGTCCAGAGTAGGATATCATGTCTAATCTAAACTATATCTCAATCCACAGAAAATATATAAGACAAGAATGAACAATTATGGGTCATGGTCTGCAGCCCATTAGCATATTGTCCGATTAGACTCTAAGAATGATATGAGTCTATAAATAAGCTGAATATAACATGAAACGGAATATAAAGCACGAGAAGATAATAAAGAGTATCACAAGCAAAATACCTGTATCTCTGCATGTGTAACCACGACCATCATGAGCCGCTAACTAACTCCATGCAGTCGCTAAACCTGAAGAGATCATCAGGTCTCAGAGGACTAGCAAGATACATAAAACATGCCTATCTAACAGTTTAATCACGCAATAATATAACCAGGGTATAAACATGAACTAGACATAAGACTGACAAATGGCTACTGACAGGTAACTATGAACTCGGATACGGGATCAAGTATGCATAAATGAACTGCTGGTAGATCAATGGATTCCAACCCTCGCCCCGATTGTGGACTCACAGGTCAGTTTCAAGACAAGTCACCCTCGCCCCGATTGTGGACTCGCAGGTGTAAAGGCAACCCTCGCCCCGTGTGTGGACTCGCAGGTTGTGGGAAAGACAAAGGAATAGCAGTTCACTCACTCATACTTACAGACACGACTCAGTCAAGACACGGATGAAGACACGACATGACCCAATCACGATACACGAGAGAACCAATCCAATATGAACTAACAGGGCTAACCATGTATAAGGACTATAGCTATACTAGCATGTACGATATACAAATCACAAGTAATAACCAACTAATAAAACTATATACTAATAGAAATATGTATGTAAATAAACTGTAGAGGGAGGCAAGGTATACTTGCCTGGTGGTAGCACGAAGAACCAATAAAATACCGTCAACTGGTAAGCTATACAGTCCAAGTCATCACAACTGTCTCCGAAGGCTGAAACAAACATTACAAACATTCTCAGAATAGTTAAATTAGCTAGGATTGCCTGTCCTTAGATCCAATTCTGGACACAGGGGCAAAACGATAATTTCGGGCAAACGATGTCCGCCGTTGGACCCGCTTTGCACCAAAAAGTGTGCTAGAGTCAACGGTCTCTAAAGTCGTCAAACTACATGTCTACGGATCCGGTTTTCTGATACGAGCCCAACCATATGTCCAAAGTTGGATTCCGGCGGGCCGTACACAA